>CM049308.1:16140000-16569821 GCA_026874595.1 Sipunculus nudus
CAGGCTTCTTATAGCACAGAATCTTTATATCATTATTATACATGTATCTATTATTGAATGTTTTGATAGTAAATAGTGTTTAGCACAAATATAATACATGGTTGTGTTTTAGTTTATTGTAAGATAGATTAAAAATAAGTTTAGTAATAGGCAGTAATTTGTCTCAACATTAAGAGCAGCCTATTTTCACCTGCTATTCATGTCCCTTGATCAAGTGTCTTTTTATTTTATTACATATATTATAACTGCACAGGATAAATTAATTCGGGTACATTTTCCCCTCAGAATCACCTACATGTGTCCTGAATCATATTGAAACCCTTGTGTTTTTCTTTTCTGCAGGTATTGTAATTTTGAATGCATAGATGTAAATATAATATACACAATGATGTATTTTATACAATATTTTAGAAATGTAAATAAATGTTTTATTACTTAATTGGTTGCTCCTTCTCTTTTACTTACAAAAAAGAAAAGGAAATGGTTGACACCTTTTTATAGACGAGCTGCATGAATGTTCTAATACACCAGCCCTCTGATGCTCGGCCCCCTTCCTCGGGTGTGAAACGGGTATTACACAATTTTAAATTGAAATTTGTGAACCTTTAATTAAAGCTTAGTGTGCCCCTCCCATAATATGTAAAACTACATCCCACTCCCCCTATGAATGTAAAATTTCTGTAAAATGACATAACAAATTACTGTAAAGTTCTGGTTATGCCATTGTAAAATTACACTGCAATTCAATGTAAAAATAACATTCAATTGAGATGTAAAATAACACAAATAAATGATTGTAAAATTACATTACTATGTAATGTCAACTCTGCTGCCATTGCATTGTAATGTAAATTTACAATCATTTTTTAACAATGTAGCTGATGATCACACACCTCATATTTAATTGAATCTATGAATATATCACACACTCTTTTGATCTCCCTTCTAAACGTGAAGGCTGATTAGCTCTTTAATTAAGCTGACTATGCAAAGGTGTAAAAATTCATGGGCTAACAGGTTTTACACTCCTCTACTAATCTATTGTTTGTACAGGTGTTACCTTGCTTTTAATGTACATTAATGTACAGTGGTTCTCTATAACTATTTAATCCTAGGGGGGAAAAGGAGATTTGAATGTCTACTCATTTCCCTGGCGTATGTGTACACCTGTTTTAAGAAAACAGGTGTAATCTTTGAAACTGAGCACTGTATATAAAAATTTCTCATTGACACCTAGTCCTGTCAATGCTGTTATACTCAGGTGAGAGAAAGTGGGTGTGGCAAGCTAATGCTGATAAGCCTCAGGTGTAAGCTATGACACTTGAACACATAAAACACCCTTTCTGGGCCTTTTTTATTCATTTTAAAATGGTTGTTTTACAGTAGGTAGTTACAATACCAGTATTACATATTGAGTCATTCTATTTAGTATTTCCTTTAATTTCCACTCTGTATATCATTAACAATCAAAAGAAAATATACCACAGAGCTTACAGATTATTACTTGGATTAAAACACACTCTACAAAACTGATTTTGTTTGCAAATTATGAATATTAGAAAAAAAAACTAAATTAGAATCTTGTTTAAATAATACAACACACATGTCAAATTACAATTTGAGATGATAGGACATCAGTGCAGAAAGTTGTCCATCTTATAAACTTCTCAATCTGAAGTACTTACAACACTTTACTTATACTATACTGAAACATTAAATTAAATCTATATATTAGTAACAAACTGTCCTGAGTGCAAATCCTTTTTTTAAATAATTTATTTCTTAAACCAAAAGTAATTCCTATAAGATCCAGTTTCTTCTATTTGTTAAAAATAAATCTTTTGGCTATATTTATAAAGAACCAACTATAAGCCTTTATCCTATAATTTAATTGCAGTACCAACAGGAAGAGTCTGGTAAAGCTTTACTCTATAGAAACTGCTTAATATTAATATTAACATTAATAAAGCTTAAAGCCCATTTTCCATCTTACAGTTCGTTCCATATGGCCACCTATTCCAAACATACGCCAGATGTCACATGTAACAATTTCCTATAATAAAAGCGCATGCCTGGCACAAGCACCCATAGCTTTAGGCATTCAGATAATTACTAGCTCGACACTTGATAACCATGGTTATGAATAGAGTGCGTACGGACGGCAAGCTCAAGTAGCTGCAATGATGCTATCAACTAATAACATACACAGCCTCAAATTTACCTCGCATTTTGCCAATATGCTTTCAACATCCTCTTGAAATCGCTCAGAAAAGCGGCGTTTTACGGACTGGGCTTTTCCCGCGTCCGTCCCCTCCCGGCGTTGGGTTTTTAACATCCTGTTCAGCCCCTGGCCCTGTTTGGTTATCCAGCTTGATGTAGCACCACCCCGGACACCCCCGGGGTTCCCCTGGACTTTGCCACCCTGGTAGTGTTTTAGCCGTTTCTCCCGGAGTCGACTCGCTCGCTTCACAATGTCACTGGGCTTCTCAGGTGTATGATAGAGCCACATCTACAGAACCTGATCTATTACGGGTGACCCCGAGTGCACAACTTTATTACATGTTACGAACAGGGGTCCTGTGTTTGGCCTTGTCACAAGTGCACGCAATCTCACTATGTCAGATATCTGTGTCAAACTCCGCAGGGCTGATTGCAGGAGAACCCTTTCTCAGGGTCCATACCTGCGCAAGTTGACCTGTTATACAATCTTCGGGGTACATCTTTGAATTGCAAGGACTGTAGCTCACTGCGTGCGATGTCGATAACATTCTTTGTTCGATTGCTGCCCGTGTGCAAAAGCGTTTTTCCTTCAGCAAACAGTAACATCGCGTCGACAGTTTATGAATTCCTCAACACAGCGTGCTAGGCAACTTTCACAAAGGGTGTCTTCAAGTTGCATAGCTTCCCACATCACCACTGATCACAAACTAACCTATAACGTTGGCATACGATTTTCCCGCATAGACGATGCCAGAGGCTTGTCCCAACAGAGAACAGTTCCACATAGGACTTAACGATCGCAACGGTCAATACTATCACCCCTGCTTGCCACAGTGGGGAGATGAATAAATCCTGTGAATATTGACGGTCCACTTTGCTGGAATCATCCACCAAAGACTGGATCCGGCGAGGCGAATCTAACTTTACATGACAGATGCAAGGCTAGGTCTAAATAATGAAATCGTATATATGAAGTTTAATAAAACGCTTGAATAGAATAACCTGTCTGGCGTCTGACTCGTTCAATGATAGTGCAGAAGGTATACAACGGGACACGTACATAAGATTATTGATTAATTTGGCAAGCAAATAACGCGCTTATAAAAACATTGTTATGTTTTAGTAATGAGGCACAAAGTAGAGTATTATAGGTATGGATACCCTGGAGCTATTTATGTAATATAATAAATTCATAAATCTCCTTGCTGCCATTAAATATTGGCTACTTGCCTTTTTTAACTATTTAACTTTCTAGAGAAATAGAGAAACAATTACCTTTCTGCCTTTGAGGTTACTTTTTCCTGAAAAGATTTTCCGTGGATGGTGACCGTGCACAGACTCTTTTTATATAATATAAAATACTACTACTACTACTACTACTAATAATAATAATAATAATTACAATTATGATAACAATAGTAATAATAATATTAATAATTTACTTTATAAATGCACAAAACGCTGATAAATACGTGTCATAGTGATATGAAGTTAACCAATTAAGAATAAGGATTAGAAGTACACCTGACAACTAGAATACGGGTAGTCGACAGCGTTTATCCGCCAAAATCAGAGTGGAACGGGTGAAGTGAGACATGGATCAGGATTGGGTCAAGTACATGAACTTGTACTTGGTACTTGTACTCAAGTACAAAATTTTCAGTACTTGGCCTGTACTTGTACAAGTCAAGTACATGTATTTTTTAAATTATTTTTGAATACAGAGCCACTTATATACTTACCATAAACAAAGCATTAGGAGACCTGAGGTCAGACAGAAATCTTAACACTATGTATGACTGATAGACTCAGACAGAACTGACACTAGACTGAATAATTCAACCTGTTTTGTGAGTTGTTCTGATGAATCAAAACTTTACCTCAGTCCTAAACTGCTCAGATTCAGGCATCAAAGAACCTTTCTTGTGTAATGATATATGGCTGTGTAATAGTGTATATAAATACTGAAAGGCCATCAAGACTGTCACCCTGGGTTACCTAGAATAACAACAACAACAAACTTTCAGCAATTGGAGCATCAACCCACTTTTTTTGTGTACCAGAACTGATATCTGACTGTGTAATAGTGTGTATAATATGGGTAATTGTTTTATCAATAAATATTCAGAAAAATGGCCTTTTTTGTTTTTTTTTAATCAAAAGTACTTGTACTTGTACTCAAGTACAGACCCCTCTAATTGTATCCGCCAAAACAGAGTTTTGCGGATACTATGTTTTCAGCTGGACGCCGCCGCCGCCGCCGCCGCCGCCGCCGCCGCGTAGGTGTCCGGAGAACTCCTCCGTAACCGCTGGGCGGAATTTTCCGAAACCCGGGATTATGTTCGGTTCACATGTGAACTGCTGCGCCCCGATTTTGTTTTGACCTCTGACCTTTCCTTTGCGCTCTGCGTCCGTTTGTGCGTCTGTTTCCACACATAAACCCACATATCTCGGGAACCGTTTGACCGATCAGGAAAATTTTTTTGCACAAATGTAGCCCTCGGAGAGCTTTATAACATACACCAAAAATGGTGGCGCCACCTGCAACCATGTTTGCACAGTGTCCATCTGTTCGTCTGCCTTGGGTTAAAATCACTCATATCTCTGCAGTGACTTGACTAATTCACCTGAAATTCGGCATGCGTAAACATCCTGGATAGCTTTTCTGATTTTATGACAGGTGGCGCCACCTACATTCACGTTTACGCTGCAGACATCCCAGCTCATATCTCGGGAACCGTTTGACCGATCAGGAAAATTCTTTTGCACAAATGTAGCCCTTGGAGAGCTTTATAACATACACCAAAAATGGTGGCGCCACCTGCGACCATGTTTGCACAGTGTCCATCTGTTCGTCTGCCTTGGGTTAAAATTACTCATATCTCTGCAGTGACTTGACTAATTCACCTGAAATTCGGCATGCGTATACATCCTGGATAGCTTTTCTGATTTTATGACAGGTGGCGCCACCTACATTCACGTTTACGCTGCAGACATCCCAGCTCATATCTCGGGAACCGTTTGACCGATCAGGAAAATTCTTTTGCACAAATATAGCCCTTGGAGAGCTTTATAACATACACCAAAAATGGTGGCGCTACCTGCAACCATGTTTGCACAGTGTCCATCTGTTCGTCTGCCTTGGGTTAAAATCACTCATATCTCTGCAGTGGTTTGACTAAGTCACCTGAAATTCGGCATGCTTATACATCCTGGATAGCTTTTCTGATTTTATGACAGGTGGCGCCACCTACAATCAAGTTTACGCTGCAGACATCCAAGCTCATATCTAGGGAACCGTTTGACCGATTGGGCCAAAATTTTGCATGTGTATAAATCTCACATAGCTCTCTATCATATGCAAAACTGGTGGCGCCACCTGCAGCCATGTTTGCACAGCTCCCATCTGTTTGTCTGCCATGGGATAAAATCACTCATATATCGGCAGTGGTTTGACATATCTGCCTAAAATTTTGCAAGTTTATACATCCCCGACAGCTCTCTTGATTTTATGACAGGTGGCGCCACCTGCATTCTTGTTTATGCAGCAGATATCCAAGCTCATATCTTGGGAACTGTTTGACCGATTGGGCCAAAGTTTTGCATGTGTATAGAGCTTTCTGGATTTTTTCGTAGGTAGCGCAACCTACATACACAATTTGGCTGCAGACAGCCATGCTAATATGCAACACTTCACCCGTTCCACTCTGATTTAGGCGGATACAAGTAGTCGCTTGTCGACTACCCGTATTCTAGTTGTACTTGTACTCAAGTACATTGAAAAAATTGTGTACTTGTCCTTGTCAAATTCTGACGTACTATTACTCAAGTACTGACCCCCTGTACTTGACCCAAGTCTGGCATGGATTGAGTGGCAAGGGGAAATAGAGTGAGGTGTGTTCCATATATGCATGGATGTCAGCAGCCGAAATGTGTATGTAGGTGGCGCCACCTGCAAAAAATTTCGAGAAAGCTAACCAAGATGTTTATACACGCAAAATTTTAGGTAGATAAGTCAAACCACTACAGAGATATGAGTGATTTTAGCCGACGGCAGACAAACAGAAGGACGCTGTGCAAACATGGTTGCAAGTGGCCCCTCCAGTTTTGTGTATGATAATGAGCTATGTGAGATATATACACATGCAAAATTTTGGTCCAATCGGTCGAACGGTTCCCAAGGTTTGAGCTTGGATGTCTGCAGCGTAAACTAGATTGTAGGTGGCGCCACCCGTCATAAAATCAAGAAAACTGTCCAGGATGTATAAACCTGCAAAAATTTAGGCAGATATGTCAAACCACTGCCGAGTTATGAGTGATTTTATCCCACGGCAGACAAACAAACGGACGCTGTGCAAAAATGGTTGCAGGTGGCGCCACCAGTTTTGCCGATGATACAGAGCTATGTGAGATCTATACACTTGCAAAATGTTGGCCCAATCGGTCAAACAGTTCCCGAGATATGAGCTTGGATGTCTGCAGCGTAACTTAGGATGTAGGTGGCGCCACCTGTCACAAAATCAAGAGAGCTATCCAGGATGTATACGCATGCCAAATTTCAGGTTTATTAGTCAAACCACTGCGGAGATATGAGTGATTTTAACCCAAGGCAGACGAACAGATGGACACTGTGCAAACCTTGTTGCGGGTGGCGCCATTATTTTTTTGTGTATGTTATAAAGCTATCCAAGGGCTACATTTGTACAATTTTTTTTTCCTGATCGGTCAAACGGTTCCAGAGATATGTGGGTTTATGTGTGGAAACAGACGCACAAATGGACGCTGGGCAAAAGGAAAAGGTCAGAGGTCAACGCAAATTGGTAAGGCACCAGTTCACATGTGACTCGATAATTGGTGTAAGTTTCGGAAAAATCAGTCCAGTAGTCTCAGAGGAGTTTTCCGGAAACGAATGCGGCGGCGGCGGAACCCGGTCAAAAACATAGTATCCGCCAAACTTCGTTTTAAAACAATGCCGGGGTATATACGATTTCACTGACTCGCACAAAAGGGTCTCAACAAATGGTTCACTTTTATATAACCTTTTATTCCTGATAAGATTAAAACAGATTTTCAAAGATATCGGTTGACTTTTTCAGTGTCTTGGACAAGCAATAAAAAAAAAAACGAGATTGTAATATATCCGTTATTCTGCTTTGTATTTATCAGGAGTGACATGGGTTTTCAGTGCCTTATGATGGACTTTCATAATTAATCACCAGTAAAGAAAGAACTGGAATATGCAAAGCTGAGGACTAAATAAATGTAGAATTATATCCTGTACAACTGCAGAAACTGTCCGTAAGGATATGGATTTAATAAAACATAAATTATTCAGTCATATTAAAGGGACCTTTGCACATATACCAGGCATGTTTAATACACATGAAATATAGCGCTTTCTCCATAAAACATGGTATCTACTAATACTTCGTTCCAAATCCGTTTGCTTACTCCTGTACACAAGTGGCAAAAAAGCTTGAACCGGTCTCGATCAGGGCCAAAAACATAGGGCCCACGCCACCTGGTAGCCTTACCGCGCAATTTCACAAAACAAACTTACCAGCTTCCAACCGGTGTTTCTTCTGTGTTTTTTCTTTCATGTGTCTTTCGCTTACTGGGAACTTGTCGCGCAAGCGCAAGACCGCACCTCTGGTCACGCAGTCCTGTTATTGTAAACAGATACACGTGGACCGTTTACTCACGCAAAGAACCAGAACAACCTATTAACAAGTGAACTGGAGATAGTATTTTCCATGTGTCGGGATACTTTTGCTGGGAACCGTTTTTTATTTAGTCAAAATGGTCAAATAGCATGAGATGTATATTATTCAAATGTTTATGTTCCTTTAAGTGACACAAATTGATACAGTTTCATCTTCAGTTACAGCCACGTAAGGCCACTCGGCCGTGCGTCTTTAGGGTCGACGATAGCTTTTCTGAATATTCTTTATCTGTCATCCAGTATATATATATATATATATATATATATATATATATATATATATATATATATATATATATATATATATACTGCTACCTTAGAGGGTTCCTGGCTACGAACAGATGCTCGTGCAGAGTTCGCATACAAACTAATTTTTGCACTCTTTGCATATCTCTGTTAACACGTTTCAATCTTTTGTAATGTTGATGTTTTAAATTGCGCGTCCTTCCTTTGGTACCCTAACATAGATAAACAAAAATATTGTAGGCCAATAACCGAAAACATCGTAGTTCTCAAAACACCCAAATATATACACTGTGCTATATATATACGTTTGTACTCGGCATTCTGTATAGTTAAACTGGAGGCCTTCGTGTGATTTTTCCTTTAAGTTTTTCTTAGTGTATCCACCGATATTGAATGACTACCAGGTCTGCTCTTCGCAAGTAATTCAGCAAATTATAAATTTCGGAAATACATGTAATCATAAGTCATATTAACACTGTAATTATAGTATATAATAGTTGAAGCAATAAAGCTGCGTGCATATATATAAGGTTATTCAGTGCGGGGTGATGCACTTGCTCTCAGATTCCCATGTTGGTATATATATATATATATATATATATATATATATATATATATATATATATACACACAGGTCAGCTGGTGCAATATTCCTCAAGCTTCACTTGTGGACGCCTTACAGCTTACATAACACCACACCTGAGTATTGAGCCGCATTGGCTGAGTGTATATATAAGCACTTCTTAAACAGAATTATGTTCAGATGGATTACTTCCTGAAACGACCAGTAGTTCGTTCCTTCAAGGACTAAAATCTCCTTAAATTCGATATACGCAGGATGCCACCACAATATTGTGCAGTCGAGTGCTCCATTCAGGGAGAGTATATGTCATGTTGGACGCCACTTCAGTTTCCAAATTCATTTTACTGGTTTTATATGTAGCGTTGTTCTTTGGTCTGTAGCAGTTTATTTCGACCATTATGTACAGATTATCAACACAAAATCGAGAAGATTCTTTTCTTTCAACATTATTTCTTTTATTTGTAAGATGGGGCCAAGTTTGGTGTGTGTTTTCATGTTCATTACGTGGCCCGCTTACGAAACGTTAACGAAAACAGCCAGAGAGCGCACATCTACATAACGTGAAAAAAAAAACTTTTAAATAAAAGACTCTAAAGACTTTAAAGTCTTTTTATTTCCTTCAGATTCCGTCTCTCAACGAAAAAATCATTGGGACATAATCGGAAGTATCTTATAGCAATCAACCAAAATCCCCTACCCACAAAAAAAAATGAATAAAATAAAAAATAGCAATGTCTCAATTTGGATCAAAAGTAAAATAGGGCCAACTCTTCTTCTGGTATCTTCAGACTCATCTCTCTATTAAAGTAGAAAACGAGCTGTCGACAAGGGACTGCATGTATCCGCCAAATCACAGAGGCATGGGTAAAGTAAGGCATTGAATGGTCCTTACATGACATGACTCCATATTTGTGGCATCAGAGCCAATTAATCTCCTCAAATATGTAAAATTTTCAACAAAAACAGATCTACAGATGGATACAGGATGAAATTGATTGTAGGTAGCCCAAGCAGGTTTGTATGCAAGATAAACCCTTCCAAGACCTATGTACATGCAAATGTTCAAGTGAATACATTTAACAATCTTGAGATAAAAGCATGAACGCACTAAGAAAAAGAGTATCAATATATTCTATAACTAGGGACCCATGGGTCTCGACGAACAGCTGAGTTTGTCTATAAGGATGGGTTTATGAGCTATTTCAAAATATGGGCCCTGTGATCAGTTTGAAGCCAACCCATCTACCCAAACTGGAGTTACCATTCATAAACTAATTTTTGAATGGATTGGCCCGATGACCTTGACCTATGACCGAGTGACCCCAAAATCAAAGTAACCTTCCCCTATCGGCAGGTGCGCCATGTGGAAGACTGAAGATTTTGGATGAAAAGTTTGGCTTAAAATGCATCGACAATCTTTTTAAAAGAGTGAGTCCTGTAACCTTGACCTTTAACCTCATAACCCCAAAATCAAAAGGGTTCTTACATTATTAATGAGTCATATATAAGTCAAGTTTGAAATCCATATGTCAATCCAAACTGGAATTATCATCAGGAAACAAATTTGATGGTCATACAAAAAGACAAACAGACGGAAGTACGGGGTGATTGATAAAGGGCATCTGCTTATTCAAGCGGGGCCCAATACACAAAACAAGGTTTCAGGACAAAGATGAAACCACAGTTGCGAATCTGATATATTAATAAAATTTTGGCAGTCTCAAAATAAAGGAAAAAATTATAAAAAAATAGAAAATATACAGATTGCGCCACCGGTCTTCACGACTGAAGATACCAATCATAATTATAATCACACCAGGTTTCAGGACCCTGGATGATACCACAGCTTAGAAACTGACAAAACTGCTGTCATTTTTCAGGACACCAGATAAAATCACATTAAGAATCTAAGAGTATCACTGCAATTTGGTTGCGTCAAGATAAAGGCAAAACTGGCGAGTAAAAAATAGAAACAAGGCTAACAGCCCTAATGCAAACCTATGCAATGGGATATACACCAGGTATAATGCTTCAATGCTGGACCATTACTTTTCAAGTACATGTGAACCATGTATATGAACAATGCAAGTACTAATTAATTTTAACAAGAACTAATAACTCAAACATCATTGCTTGAATACTGGCATGGGTGAACACGACACAAAAATGATTGATTATATAAATCTTTTCTACCCAAATCAAATTGCATGATATATACTATAACCTTTTTCATATAATTGTTGACGGTACAATGGACAGCGGACGATGCCACACCATTGCATAAGCTCACAGGTTAGTTAAAAATATGTGGTGCCACCAGTCTTCAGGAACTGAAGTAACTAATAATGATCAATAAATGCATCACTAGATAACATCACATCTGAATACTGACATTGCTGTGATTTGATGGGAGAAAAAAATACAGGTGGCACCGCCAGTCTTCTGCAGCCGAATGAACTAATCATCCACTGAATCTGTGGCATGAATGAATGTCCTTCATCAGAAAAGCCCCGTCCCCGCTGCTCTGCGTGGCACCCGTACCCTCCTCCAGATCTTGAAAATCTACAGAACATTTGTTCTCTTTCTCCTTGTGTGTGTGTGTGTGTGTGTTTTAAAATAAATTTAACGCCACAGGTTGCACCAGGGTACACCTTAGAATTCCCCATATAGGTCCGTAGCATTGCGGTTTGTAATACGGACCATCTCGACAATTAAGACCCCCTTAGTCTCGCCAAACGCTGTATAACTGGGAACAAATCCTATGGTGTGTCGACTAGAAACATCTGACTTCAGCAAGAGTCTCTCATGAAGCACCTTCTTTAGGGCTTCACAAGTAGTGACATCCTCTACGGAATAAAGAAATAGCAGCTTTTCAATGTACCCAACCATTTCTGCCCCCAGTGCCTGTCCACTCTAAGTTCGGTCATTTCCCTGTCCTACAATATGATCTCTGACATGGAACACTAATACGCGATCATTCAGACGATTCGTCCGAATGGCCTCTGAGAAAGATCTGAGATAGCTCTACTGGTTGGTCTGCTCACTGGTAGAGGTCCCTGTGTATTTGAGACCTACCTCCCCTATAGCTGCGGCATCAGAGTCATTCACTCTATTGATCACCTCGATGGCTTTCCATGCTGGAATAGTCTCCTTTCCTACTACTCTTGGGTGCAGCCCAATCGACAACTTGGAGGTCAGCCTAGGGACTTCCATTGGTGGCTCTCTGCTGCTAATCGGCACACAGGGTTGTCAACAACACCGAACACTGGCATTGTCGGACACTTATGATGCTCGTCGAAGGCGCTCCACAACCTGTAAACAGAACCATCAAGCAGCCTTTCTGCAAGCATACGAATGTCAATCACTGCAGGAGCCATGTGTTCTCTATCGTCCCACATGATTAACGTATACCGGATTTCCTCGGGTAGTCTTTCCATCTACCTCCATAGGATGGAGTAGTGGAGCAACGAATTAGGTGCAGATGCTTGCAACAAAGGTGACTTTGCCCATCCATACACCGCTGCCACATGGCGAAACAAGGCCGAATGATGGTCGGAGAAGCCTGTTCTGCCAGCCGCATCTTCCGGAGGTCTAAACAGGCAGTTACTCAGGAGGTACTGCAACAGCTGCGCTATTGTATGTAAGTTCAAAGCTGCACTGACCATAGTTGTTTGCTCTCCTGACGTATTGTTTTTGTAGGCCCACCGCGACAGCATCCCCATCAGGACTATGGCCTCTTTTATGGTCATATGCATCACCAGTAGATAGTTGACAGGTTTGGCAGACTGTCTCCGTAACAACCCAGTACGGAAATGTCTGTTTACATGACGACGCATGAACGCATGGAAAATGGGACACAGCCTACCATTATAAACAGATTGCTTTTGGGGACAGGCTCTGTGGCTGCCTGCTCCTGTCCCTCACACTGTTCCGCCCTACCTCGTTTCAGTAGACTTGTTGGCATCGACCTCTCGGCAGAATGTCTAGACGGCTCACCAGAATTACCCGCCTCTGTGACTCCGCCTCCACCGTTGGACCATCTGCTCTCTCCTGCTCCCCCTCACTACTGTCGCCACTACACACTGGCACGAACTCACGCTCACTCGCATCCATGTTTGCAAATAAACGTTTAAGCACTTTAAATACTTATTCATACTCCTTAACCATGTTAGTATCAAAGAACCTTAACCCTAGTCATGCTCTTCTCCCTCACAATTAACAACAGAGTCATGCAGAAACACCTGCCTCCGCCTTTTTCTAGCAGACCTCCTTGTCTACTGTGCAGGCCTCTCGGCTGCAGGAGACCCTTCCTGGTGCTGGGATGAGCTCCTCATAGGAACTCCGAATTCGGATTTCAAAACATCACACAATCCCCGTTTCCCCTGTTGTCTTTCCCAAGTTAACCCTTGTAACTGCTCAGGCTCATGAGGGGTTACCGATATCGGATAACCGACCTCGCTGCCCTCATTTCCTACCTCACTATCAGGGGTAAAAAATTTGTTTCAGCCCTTCGCAACCATAAAAGTAAGGACCTATCAGAGCAAGGTTTTAGATTGCTGAGATGTCAATATTTATCTTTATGCTTCTAACGCGTTCTAATTAGGTGTACCATACTGGCTGCAGTTTCGGGCTTAATCCTTTTTTTTTTTTTTTTTGCTAGCCCTCTCCCTCAGATATACAATATTCCCAGGGGTGAAATGGATTTCATTAGATCTCAGGTTGTAATCACATTCATGGGTAACTAGACTATGCTTTAATTAAAAAAACCACGGTATATCACTGCCTGCCTCTCGATATGATCCTGCATCCACTGCTCTGGATCCTGCACTTGAACGGTGCTGTAAGATTTCCCATAACTAGATAGACTTCAAGCCTTAACATGACCTCATTTGGCGTTAAACCAGTGGTCCGATGCACTTTGGCATGATTAATGGCAGATCCACGACCAATCTATTGATAAAGCCCTCAACGGAACACCTCAGCGGATGTTGCAGTTATATCCTGTTCTGTACCTCAAATTGACCATTGAATGCAGGGTGATAGGGCGTCGTTCTGGATCCTGCTATCCCAATCGACCTACAGAAAGCTGCAAACAGGTTAGACTGGAGGTTCTTCCCTTTGTCCGTATGGACTTCCAACGGACAGTCAAATGTTTCTACAAGATGTTCAAGAAATTTCTGCGCCACTAAATCCGCTGGTCAGGGATCGCACAACACCCCAACCACTTGGAGAAATAGTCAATCATCACCAACACATATTTGTTGCCATTCTGACTCTCCGTGAATGGTCCCAGGATAACTCGGTGGAATATTTCCATTTGAAAAGCCGCGTGGTACCTTCTTAGCTTGGCCCCTGCAGTCTGAGGAACTTTCTTTTCCTGATTGCAAACTTTACAATTCATAACGAACAGTTTACACTCGTAATTCATATTTTGCCAAAAGAAAACACGCTGCTGGTCTTTCTCCCAGTAGATCATGCCAGATGTAATACAACACTCCTTCCTTTAAGTTCCTACGTTTCACAAAGCGATTTCGTCACTAGGCCTGACAGGAACAACTCCGCCTGTATCACTGTCTTTAGCAAGCCACTCCATAACACAACTAATGTCGCTGTCATCCTGCTGTGCCTTCCTAAGGTTCTCTGTCGAGTATATTTTTGCCCAGTTACCTTGTAATCGGCTCTCTTTAAGAGTTTCTTGGTCCAGGGACTGTCGCACTGTATCTGATTGTCCATTAACCACTTCAGCTACCTGTTCCTCTACCTCACACCCTTTCGCTGCCATTCTTTTACTCAAACAGTCCCGTCAAAAACAAATCCGCAACTTCATCTTCTCCTATATTACGATCTGAAGATAGGCAATCTTCGCTCTCTTCTATACCTACGTCCTTATAGCCATTCACTAACTGGACTCCTCCAAAGAGTTAGATATGTGACTATCATCCATTGCTAGATCTTTTGCGTTCTTAGCCAAATAGTGTTCTGGTCGATGTCGCAAAGCGCTGATAACGGACCACGAGGATCAGTTCTAAAAGAACTTGACCTAACCACTAATGGAACTACATCGTCCACTTCCTCTGAGAAACGATTCCATTGATTGTGGGAACCCTCCTCACGGCAGATGATAGACATGGATCACACGCTTCAGGTCTGTCTGGTATTCTGGACAGACCATCGGCATTGCCGTGTCTGGTGCTCTGCCTATGCACCAACTGATAATTATACTGGGCTAACTCCTCTATCCATCTCGATAGCTGACCCTTAATATGCCTGAGCCGAGTAAACCAGGCCAAGCTGTTATGGTCAGTTTTTATCGTTAACTGTGACAGAACTTAGACACGGTTAACAAGTCCTTTCTTTGCCCTCCTGGATCTGCGAAAGCTCAGCCCCTATGGCTCCATCTGATGCGTCACAATCAAGAATAAACATTCCTTCCCTGTTGGGGAAAGCCAAGCAGGATGGAGAACTCAATGACTGTTTAAAAGCCTCAAACGATGCCTGATGTTCTGGCAACCAATTGAAAGCGGCCTTCTGCTTGGTCAGTTAGTATAGTGGTTTCGATATATCAGCATATGAGGACGGTGATAGTTTGCGTACCCTAAAAAGCTTTCCAATTCCTTTCTATTTCTTGGTGGGGGCCAGTTCTGCAAGAATTCTTCTTTCATAGGACTAATGTTAACACCATCCCTCTAGTAATCTTCCAACCCAGAAATTTTTCTCATTGCCTGAACAGGCAGCACTTTGTGGGCTTTAGCTTCAGATTGTACCGTCAGAGTCTGTCAAACACCCTTGCTAGACTGGCCAGATGTGACTCAAAACTAGTTCCCAGAATTATTACTTCATCCAGGTAGACCAAGACTTCCATTCATGTTAGACAAGTCAAAACCACGCGGGAAGGTCGATGGTGCGTTGCAACCCATACTCCTTATCTGGTTCTATTTTGCAGTACCCAGATGCTAAGTCGAGGGTGCTAAGGAAGTGGGCCCCCGCCAAGGTATCCAGACAATCCTCTATCAATAGCAGAGGGCACAGTCCTTGACGGTTCTATCGTTAAGGGACCTATAGTCAAAGCACCAGCGTATGGACCTATCTTTCTTTCGCACCAACACCGGGGCAGATGCCCTCTCCGAAACTGATGGCCCTGTTACACCTGCAGTCAACAGCTTGTCCAGATGTTTTTTCCTCACCTTCAATACCTGATGGAGTTTTTCTCATGCGCTCCCGTACGGGCGGTGCACTTCCGGTGTCATCCTATGCTGGATCCATCATGCATCCCAAATCCAGATCATGAGATGCGAATACATCCTGGTAACTCTTAAGGGGCTCCCCAAGACTTGACAACTGAGACCCCGTCAGCTCCTCTTTTCTTGTGTCCTCATACAGGGTAACTAGGTGTTGCAGCATTCCTGCCATAAATTCGGACTTGTAGTTCACCTCCAGGACTTTTACCGACCGGTGAACTAAAATTCCCTGTGTTAGCTCCTATACATACTTCTTCGGAGTACGACTTCACTAGACTGCAACCTGATAGCTTAATGGGTATATCTCCAATGCCGCCCGCAACTAGGCCTACGCCGTCCTTGACTACAGATAGTCTCACTACAGTTGACACAACCGCCCGAAGGGAATCCACGAAATCCATCTTGGATGGCGCCTCAGCGACTTCCTTGAGCACAAACAACGGCATCCGTCTCAGATGCCTCTCCAGAAGTGCTGTTAGGCAAGGTCGTGACATCCGTCTCAGAGGCCACCTCAACAGCTCCTTTGGGTACAACCACAACATCCATCTCAGATGCTGCCCTATATGACTTCATTCTTCCTGAGAATAACAGCCTTTTCTTGTCTGTTAATCACATTGACATACCTAAAAGTTATTGTAGTTGCCGCCAACAATCCCCTTCGACTTAACAATTGCCCTATCACCAAGCCTTTTTTCTCCACCGTAGCATCTTACACCGACACTGGAACTGCTGCCACCGAGCTGACCGGATAAGGCTTATTTTAGTCACCACCACTCTATTAATAGGATAGCTGACACCATCTAGTCCTCTCTTGAACGGTGCATTGATCGGTCTTCCAACCATGTTAATCTCTCCAGTTGAAAATCTATGAATCAAGAATCGAGCCCTAGCAGAACAAGATCAGGGATTTCTGTCACATACACAGTCCAAATATGTATCGAATTTCCTAACTTGATGGAAACTCCTTCCCTTCTTACAGCTGGAACTTTCTTGTCCTGGTCCCCGATACCCTTGAGGTCACCTTTTGCCTCCCTGCTCTCCGAAGGATCCCCCCCCCCCCAAATACCCATGGGCTCACCACTGTTGCCTTAGCCGCACTGTCCATGATGGCTTCACTCTCCCAGCCATTAACGACAATTGGAACCACGAAGTCCCATGCACCTCCTGTTGTGTATTAATTCACTGTCCTCCGAAAACAGGGGCTCAACAGAATAATGACTCACCAGTTATTGATATGTTGACGTAACTCCTCCCTGAGCTACCTGTACTCTGACATCTGGAATCACACCAGAACTGATTTGACAATTTTCTACTACATTGGCAGTTACAACAGGATTCGCCTATACACTAAGTCTTGAATTTTCTGTTTCTAGACTAGGCTCACTGGCAAAACCGGAATCCACTTGAACATCTGGTACACAGCTACTTAAAACATGGCAAACACGAGCATCAGAAACACTTGACTCACTCAGGGGCATAGCCAAGGGGGGGGGGGGGCGCAAGGGGCCATGGCCCCCCCCCCCTCCCCCGGGTCGCATCCAGAACTCGCTGTCCTCTCGGAATTTCACTTAATCTAATACTTGGTTGTGGTCGACCGTGAACAATCTTACGGCTCCTCTGGTGATACCGGTACTCGAACTCGCGATCTGTGCTCTTAATAGTCCTGTGTGCTGTCAAGACCACGGAACTCGGTAAAATGCAAAGTTTAACATAAGAATTCAACTTATGAGTTATTTCACTACCAGCATTACATTAAAAAAATAATATTTTGCAAGTTACAAACGTAATGGCGCCTTTGCGCCATTGACTTGTTTGAAAATGACTGAAATTTTATATCCTAAATTTGAAGAAATATAAATATAAAATATTGAACCTCTCTACAGTTTGACTACATAACGCAAAGACATAAAGGGAACAGAAAATCCTCATATTTTTGTGAAAATTGCCTTAAAATGTCCTCTTTACATTGTATATTCAAAAAAAATCCCAATATGGGAGGGGGATATACCCCCATTGAACAACTACTCATCTCGCCCATCTCCTCCACCTGTTTGGTCAGAACGTCTACCGCTGTCAGTGGCTCCCTGGTAGTCGCAAGACGATGAGCAGAGTCGTCTGGTTCGCCAGTCTAGTGACCACCTCCATCTTACAACTGCACTTGTCTCACAGCTGCATTGGTCCCGGTATTCGTAAATATAATGCGCTTATTATTCATGTATTCTTTCACATATGAATTTCATAGGCCTTTTATCCTGACATTCCTGGGATTTCTGCCTAAAGCTGCCTCAGCTGAATTTTTTATCCCCTTCAAAAGAAGTCGATATTAAACTGCTCGCGGCCTCCTCATTTTTCGTAGCTTGTCGTCCATGTTATACCTCAAAGTCTCTGGAAAAATTCCTCCAGGCTCTCATTATCTAGCCGGCGGAGCTGGTACAGCTTCCCTCTCACCGTACGTGGCTCATCTTTCACATGAAATCTCCTTTCCAGGCTTTTGGTAGGTTTGGGGTAACTGTGATTAATCCAAATATCTCGGACAATCTTCAGAGCTTGGCCTGTCAGACAGTCGACCAGTATCTCCACACATTTACTGTCGGACCATCTATACTGCTTCCCTATTCTTTCAAACTGGAAAATAAATGTGTACCAGTCCTCCACACCACTAAATGTTGGCATCCTGACAGGGACTGGTGACCTCCGTGTTCTGCTGTGCCATCTTTGATAATAACGATACCCCCGATTCTCAGAGGGCCGAATACGGGTACCTACAAGAGAATCATCGCTCTCATAATCTGACATCACACTATATTCGCTACTGGTACTGTATGATGAGTCATCGGAGCTATCGGGCGAATCATGCGGCTGACCATGATTCCTTCCCCATCTCTGATTATCGTGTTCTCTGTCGGGGCTCCCGTAGTATTGGTTCCTCCAGAGCTCCGCTTAGGCCAGCGACTGCCCCGAAAGCCATTGGGCCAAAATGAGTGGCACGGTCACAGTTTCCCTTGCGATCCCAAGAGTCCCAAAGAAGTCTAGAGGGCTTTGTGCTAGCAAAAATGAGAAACAGTGCGGGAGCCAGGAATAGCACCAAAGCTTGAGGAGAATAATTCCCGGCACGAGTGGGAAGATCTACCCGAAATACTGGTCGGTTACCTCTGATCCCTTGTCGGTTACCTCTGATCGAGAAATCGCTACACCCCTGGTGTAAAATCGCTTTTGCTAGAAAAGCATTAAACTAACATCAAGCTAACCTCCCGGACAAACAAAAGAGATGTGCCTTGTACAGAACTAAAATCACAATGGAACCTGTCACCACCAGACCGTCAAAGACAATTGCAATTTCCAGGGAGCAAGATGGCCACAGGCTACTCACTCGGCGAACCGGGTTAAACAAAACATGATATTTACGTTGTGCGCCGGTTAATGAAGATCGTATTTCTGTCTAACTATAATATATAACTTTGCTTTTACTATAAATGCTCACATGACCGGATGATTCTTCTTGTCTAGCACTGGTCAACTTCGCGGCTCCACTCAGCGTTCTCCTTCTCCGGGCTCGCTCTCACATCCGTTTCCACGGACCACGGTCACCATACTACCAGGTGGTACGAGACACCAGGGCACGCTATGACCGCATGCACACAGCAAATCTTCAACAGGACTATGGGCAAAAAAAACATGATTCTGAGCACTCTGGAAGTCATTCTACCCACTGTTCAAGATTCCTTAACAAATATATTTTTCTTACCAGATCATAACATCATTTATTAAGACATGCATCACCTGTATACATGTCAAATTAAACTTGTAATATTACCAGAATATTGTTTGCATGATGCTTATCCGAACGATTTTGAAAAAAAAATAATAAGATTATCAGATTATTTTTTTAGAAATATGTATGTCTTATGCCAGTGTCTTCTTGCGCCCATCACATGTTGATTTGCCGTCTAGTGCATGCAGAGAGTATCCCTGCAAAATTCATCGGGATCCCGGTAAATACGAAAATAGTTTTGGGACCAGTTGACAGATGGAAGCACTTGTTATTCCATTTGTTTGATCCCAGAAATCCTTCCCCTCAAGTCCCCAGGAACAACCTTAAATATCACATGGCATTCAAATTGTCGACCGGCCTGGTGGGAAATGGACACCATATGTTTGTGTTTTTTTTTTCTGCTATCGCTAAAATGCTTGAGAATGCATTTTGTATATATCGCACCGTCAGATATTATTTTTAAAGCAAAATGTTCATCTAAGCGTGAATGTCATGGTGAAGCTGATAAAAAACTTTATTTTGCAGTGTCTGAGGTTTTTCACACGAGGAAGCATCGCAAGTCACGTCTCATGGGAAAATGGACTCAAGTGAAGGACTCCAACACAAACTTTGCCATTAAAAAGGTAAGTTCCACTTCCATTTCAAAATAAGAGATATGAACACAAATGCTTCTTTTCAGTCCACAGTTGCATATATATATATAGGGTCTGGCAAAAGCGCTTTCAGTGGCCCATGCCAAATCTATGCCCGCGTGGTTAGGGCCCCCTGGCACCGAGAATATTAAACACAAAAACACTCATTCGAAGTAAGATGAGAACTGTGCAGCCTGCTGCTGCATGAAGTATATAACTTCCCCCCCCCCCCCCCCATAACTTTTGTTAACTGTGTTTCCATGCATATTTATCTAGACTTACCCTATTTACATCGACAGAGTTCCATTTTAGTTTGGGATAACGTGACAGGGCGTTAGCATGCAGGCCTTCCTGCCATGTGTATCCTGTGGTCACCCAGACCCGGTAACCACCTCACCTGCGGTTCTTGGGTGTATAATCAACCCCATGGCTGAGACACAGGCCCTTGAAATCATCATTAAAACATATCTAAATAGCCCCTATATAGCCTAATACCACCCATAGTAATATTGAGACACAAGGTAAGAAACGACTATTGGAGGATGCGACCTGCAGTATTAATTATCTATTTCCAACCTACCAACAGAGCGGCACGAACTAATCTCTTGCATGCACCAAAAAAATGACCCGAATGGTTACCCTCTTACACAGAAATAACTCGCGTTACGGTCCCTAGCCGCGTATAAATAGCTGTTTAATCAGGCACAGCGGACCAGTGTACCCGTCTTCCCCTCCATTTCTGTCGAGAAGGCCTAAGCAGCTTCTGACAGATCGGCGGAGCAATCATCGGTCGGCTCGTAAATATTCATGATAAATAATCTCATGATAGTGCTCAGCTTTATTTTAGGATAATTAAAAAAGCTGGTTTCTTATCACAGCCTTATGATATCTGAATTTCAAAAGCATTTGGACAAATCGCATGGACTGACACCATACACGATTTCACTAAAAATTGTTGAAACTTCCAGAGGCTTGACACCACCAATAAAATTTTACATTATCAGCATAAAAGACTTAATTAAAACAAGGCCTACAGGCCTAATGCGAACCTGTGCAATCGGATATACATCTGGTATAATAATTCAATGCTGGCTATTACCTTTAAAGTACATGTGTAACATGTATATGAACATTGCAAGTACTAAACATTTTGAACAAGAAACAATTACACAAACATCATTGCTGAAATTCTGGCATAGATGCACACAACACAAAAATGATTGTAGCTGAGACCACCAGTCTTGTATACAACAAAGCTATCAGAGATATATACTTATGCTCAATTTCAGACTGATGTCAAACCCCTCCTGAGAAATAAGCAGGGACACACACTGCGCAAAAATTATTGTAGGTGGCGCCACCGGTCTTGTACACGACAAGCTATCCGAAATGTATAAATATACTCAATTTCAGGCTGATATATCAAATTCCTCCGTAGAAATAAGCAGGCACATACACTGCAAAAGTCATTGTAGGTGGCGACACCTGTCTTGTGAACGAGAAAGCCATCAAAGATGCATAGGTCAAAATATCAGGCCAATACACCAAACTTCCCTTGAGTTTGATGTACTTGGCAGACCAGGCTTAGGTAAGAAAGGCAGTTGCCTTGAGTAAACTGTGACAAATTGCTGACTTCAGCTACCGCACTGAGTAAACTCTTGACCTGCACCTGGCTAAACTGAGAGAACTTCTGACCTGTACCTGGCTGCACTGAGTGAACTCCTGACCTGTTGCATAATCTGACACAGTTGGTAGTCTGCCAAAGCTATGAATAGATCCAGACTGACCTTTGGTGCCCAATCTGATGCACTGTTCAGTCTGGCAAACCTATAAATAGAATGCAGCTACTACACTGAGTGAACTCTTGATCGATACCTGGCTGCACTAAGTGAATTCTTGACCTGATGCCTAATCTGATACAGTTGCCAGTCTGCCAAAGCTATAAATAGATCCAGGCTGACCTTTTGCCTGTTGCCAAATCTGAAATAGTTGGCAGTCTGCCAAGCTATTTATCCTGAAATCTAAATGTCTAGTGGCATGATGTAATAGATGCTGATAAACTGTTGTCAGGCTAGATGTAACTGCTTCACACAGCTAACATATATGGCAAAATGACTCAATTTATTCTCCACAAGGCCTACAGGCCTAATGCGAACCTGTGCAATCAGATACACACCAGGTATAATGCCTCTTTGCTGGACCATTACTTTTCAAGTACATTTGTAACATGTATATGAACAATGCAAGTACTAAACATTTTGAACAAGAAACAATTACACGAACATCACTGCTGAAATTCTGGCATGGGTGCATGCAACACAAAAAATATTGTAGTTGGCACCTACAATCTTGTATACAACGAAGCTATCAAAGAAATATACATATGCCCAATTTCAGACTAATATGTCAAACCCCTCCTGAGAAATAATCAGGGACATACACTGTGCAAAAATTATCGTAGTGGTGCCACAAGTCTTTAACATGATAAAGCTATCCGATATGTATAAATATACCCAATGTCAGGCTGATATACCTAATTCCTTCGTAGAAAAAAGCAGGCATATACACTGTGCAAAATCATTGTAGTTGGCAACACCTGTCTTGGAACGACAAAGCCATCAATGACGCATAGACAGGTAAAAATATTAGGCCAATACATCAAACTTCACTTGAGTTTGATGCACTGGGCTAACCAGGCTTAGGTGGGAAAGGCAGTTGCCTTGAGTAAACTGTGACAAATTGCTGGCTCAAGCTACTGCACTAAGTAAACTCTTGACCTGCACCTGACTAGACTGAGTGAACCTTTGACCTGTACAAGGCTGCAATGAGTGAACTCTTGACCTGTTGCATAATCTGACACAGTTGGCAGTCTGCCAAAGCTATAAGTAGATCTAGGCTGAACTTTGGTGCCAAATCTGATGCAGTGGGCAGTCTGTCATTGAAGCTACAAATAGAAAGCAGCTACTGCACTGAGTGAACTCTTGACCTACACCTAGCTGCACTTCTTCCAATCCTGGCACTGTGCAAAAGCTATTTATAGAGCTGACATAATCTTTGCTGATGGCCAACATCAAGGCACTGGCAAATCTTGGCAATCTGCCAATGGTAAACCAAGTGCTGCCACCTGTACACAAAAGTGGTCCCTACTTGAAATAACTTTTGAAATACATTTTCCAAATACAAAATGCTTTTCAGCTGACTTTTTATAAAAAAAAATAAATAAGGAATATATGAAAAAATTACTACAGATGCATAATGAATGCAAAATTATAATACAGATACGTCTCACTGATGGCAAAATCTTGAATTAAGTTGAGTATGGATACCAATTATTTATAATCTATGTACAGCCGTCTTTAAAAAGCCACAGAGAGCTTTATATCTGTGATTGTTAACATTGCCTGACGTGAGGAATATCTATAATGATTAATCTACATTTTTTAAAAGCTTTTAAAAACATTCTTGTCAATATTAACCATAGATAACCTGAAATCTAAATGTCTAGAGGCATGATGTAACGGATGCTGATAAACTGGTGCCAGGCTAGATGTAACTGCTTCACACAGCTAACATATATGGTAAAATGACTCAATCAATTTATAATTCAGCCAAAATTCATTCTTTGGAACCATTAAAGACAATTATTATAAGAATTATTCAGGGGATTATTCTTGTAAAACAAATAAACAAATGGGCCTCAGTAGCGTCAGTCGAAAAACGTTTTGTAGGTTTATAAGTCATATAGGAAAATACAGCAAAATGGCTAGGTTGGTTTCAGAGAAGTAGTATTTTTTTGTAGCCTATAGTATGATACGGGCACTGATGACCCTCGTACAAAAAAGGCTGATGCAGGTATCGCCACCAATACATCAATTTCAGATATGACTCATGTGACCAACATTGGCATAAAATTTGGTGATGATAGCTCCAGCTGTTTCTGGGATGGTAATTTTAGTATGCTCTTTTGGACAGATGACTTGGTTCAACTTCCTGTATCTCAGCCAAAAATAACTGAACTTAAAACCATTTGAACTAACTTGAGGTTGTTCCAGGAATCATTTCTGTGAAATATACGACAATTTGGCTGAACAGTTTCTGAGAAGATTTTTAAAGTTTTTTTTAGCTTTTTCCCTTTAAAATCTAAGAAAATGCAGTTAGCCGAAAAATATGCAAAATCTGATAGTTTTTTTAGATGACTAATATTTTGCATAAAATTTGGAGATGCCAGCTCCTGCCGTTTTCAATATAGTATGGGTTAACGTACAGACGACGGACAATGCCACGCCATGGCATAAGCTCACAGGTTCGCTATTAATTCAGCCAAAAACATTCATGTGGAACCATTAAATACAATTGTTATAAGAATTATTGTGGGGATTATTCTTGCAAAATATTAAACAATTGGCCTCAGTTGGGTCAGTCGAAAAACGTTTTGCTGGTTTAAAACTCGTATAGGAAATTACAGCGAAATGGCTCAGTTCAACTTCCCGCAAATCAGCCAAGAATCACTGAACCAAAACCATTTTAACAAAATTGAATTATCAACATTTTAGGATAATTATTTAAGAATTTGGCCCGGTGGTTTTTATGATGAAGATCTTTGTAGCCACCGAGCTAAAATGGGCTGTTATGGCATGTGACTAAATTCAGCTTCCCATAACTTGGCCAAAAGTCATTGAACAGAGACCATTGGAACAAACATCAGAAAGCACTACCCTAGGATCATTTCTGTGCGATATTAAACAAATTGGCCAAATGGTTTCATAGAAGTTTTTTTTTTTTAGCCCTCAGTATAATACAGGCACTGATGACCCCCATACAAAAAAAGGCTGATGCAGGTGGCGCCACCAACACCTCAATGAATGTGACAAACACATGCTTGCAGCAAGGCATATCATTTTTATTAATAATTCCTTTTACACACAGAGTAGAAAAACAGAAGCTTTATAAATAAATCATAGAAAGCATTCAATAATTTTATGTATACACTGATATTTCAGAGTGAAAATATATGTACAAATAAAAATTGCAATGTAAAGTACTGTAACACTGGTTCCATTTAAATGAATGAAGAAGGAAAATCTTTACATGAAAATGCACTTGTGATTAACAAAATACATAAAGGCCTGAAGAGGAGCCTCACAATCAGAAAAGAAAACGCATGCATTTTTCCTGTCTTCATCGAATACTAAAACCATAATCTGTGGTCACAACTTGCCAGACTTTACTGAAACACTATAAATCATCAATGCTTGGACAAAAAAAAACACATTTTAAAGGTTTGCTTTGATTCTGGAGCAAAATAAACCCTCGTATCAATCAATTTTTCCATGGGTTACTGCACTCAAGTGAGGTGTCCAACTGCTTTTAATATCTGTATCTGTTTGTTTCTCTCTTCATGTAACATATACTATGACCTCAATGCCTTATGATAGGAAAAAAAGAAAATATGTCCCAGGACAGTGGAATTTAACACAGCCTTCATAACCTGAAGCACAGCCTGAAACATTTAACATTATAAACAATGGTGTTCATAGACAAATATTTCAACAGTTCTAGAATCTACTATAACATTAAAACAACACAGATCAACTCAACATAGCTGGAATTAGAAAAACTTTCTGCAAAAGTGTCAATAAAAAAAAACAATATGTGACTTTCATTGCATAAATCATTGGACGGCCACAAGAAGCTTGGTTTATCGGTGGGGATTAACAAACATTAATGATTAAATATATCTTCCTGATATTTATATAGATATATATATATATATATACACTGTGTACAACTATGAAGTGTTAATATGACAGAATATACAAATACTGTGTGTTGTACAACAATTGTGTAAAAATGTGGGAGAGCACCTCTATGAAAGACCTGGAGTGATATCGCTGGTCCACAAAAATGAATGGCCTATTCCTTATTGTATCATGCCAGGTATAACACTACACAGTCAAAGGCCTTCTTGACGTCTCACAACCCCACAGAGCAGAAGACTAAGTTCAGTCACAAAGTCTCAATCTCCATTTTGTATCTTGGACCTACTGCAATACAAGAAATTTTCCTTGTGCATGTAACTTCCATGAGGATACCTTCATTTGCATATATTTACATGCTTACATGAACTCTGACTCCTATAACTGCTTGTGAAATTATAAATTGGTGGGGCTTTGATTTCAATTTTGTACAACAGAATCTTTTTCTATAAAGGTTAATAAAAAATATACTGACACCAGGAATGATGCACTCTCTTAGAGAATAATATCTAATATTATGTGTGTGAAAGTCTGATGATCATCAGTAAAAATTACATGCACCACGGAAGGTTTTGGCAATCTGTGGAGTGTGAACATTTAAATTTCATGTTTAAAATAAGGCTATGCAGTTAATAGGGGCAACAAGGGAAAACACTTGATGAAAATCTTTATACATTTTATTTATAGGTTTAAAATCCCTACTTTGTTTCCCCTGTGACAGGATTTAATCTTCTGCCCTGTATCTAAGGCTTGTAATGGTACACACAGTAAATATGAGCCTCTTCTACCCCTAATAATCCATACAACTTATA
Source organism: Sipunculus nudus (assembly GCA_026874595.1). NCBI lineage: Eukaryota > Metazoa > Annelida > Sipuncula > Golfingiida > Sipunculidae > Sipunculus > Sipunculus nudus. The sequence goes on from CM049308.1 coordinate 16,166,982, forward strand.
CCAAATTAACCTACCATGTACACCTCTACAGGATTTATATACAAATTATCTGATTAACTATGACATATCCATAATAACATCTTGGGCTTAGGTTTGATACATTCTTGGATATATAAACAAGTATAAGTCAACTTCTACTATATACTTTAATTAAAGAAATTACTTTGCTCCAATGAAACTCATAGTTGCGTATAGTCATACCAACACCTACAGGTAATTGGATTACAGTTTTGTGCAATGTAAATAGAACTGACAAAACATGCATTTAGCGCAAAGTCCTATATTACCTAGTCCAAATAATATTCAACACATCTTACTTCTCAAATATCACATCAGGAAATATTGAAGGAGCTTACAAAATCATGTATAGCCTAGGATGATACCATAAAGCTCGTTTGAAAAATATATGCACAACCTGAATTATCCTAGTTTATCTAGTTTCCGAATAGTGTGTATATTGGTCTTTTCACTGTTGGAAAGCAAATTTTGCAGTCTCTGACTGGTGAATATATTGCAATCTCTGACTGGATGATATATGTACAGAAGTTTCTGATTGGTGGATAAACTGCTGTTTCTGGTTGGATGATAAATTGGTTTTATTAGTTTCTGATCAGTGGATATATTACAGTCTCTAATTGGATGATACATGTAAAGTAGTTTGTGGAGACACTTATGTTTCTAACTGATGAAAAGTTATAAACTACAGCATGTTTCCCCTGTATTCCAATGATCGGCCATCCACGGTACTAAGACTGTGACTGAAAAACATTGTGGATAATTCAGTCTCAACTGCTGGGATTAACTTGAAGGTTAATATTTCAATCAACAATCAGGGGGCGTGCTAATGTAAAATTCTGCGATTCCTGTTGTTATATGTTTATATCAATGACATCCTAAACTAATTTCCACCATCACACATTTTGATTGTTGTTCTACCCTTATGTACATATGCTTAATGGTCAATATCACTGGTGCTTAAACCAAGCTTGTGGTCAGAAGCTATGAGGCTAAATTATTTCCAAAGTTGTCTGCACTATGTCAAAATATAACAATATTTATTAAAATTTATGATACAGTGGTAATGACAACAAATAGTGCTTGCAAGGGTGGGACAGTCATATTTTTGGGGTGTTGGTCAGATGACAGGTTTCCATATTTAGATATAAGCAAGCACTACATTTAACAAAGCTGCATGGGCACTATATTTTACAACAGTTTTTGGCATTCATCTGACGTACCAGAACGTAATAATAAAACAAGTAAATAATCCTCACAAAATACAGGAGGAAAATACTGATGCCAGAAACCAAAGATGTCACTGGTGGTCCCTGAGAAGTGATACCTATTCTGGCCTTGCTCATGTACTGGTAAACAAAGGAAAAACTGTGAGCCTTTTCTACTGATCTTATTGTGTAATGCTTTTCTCCTTCCTGTCACCATTCCCGACCCGTCATACGCCTCAAAACTGACTTCTTAGCTAATGGTCCCAGCCTCATCTCAGAAGCAGCTTGTTCAGCATTCAAACTTTTCCTTTTTTCCCTCCTCTTTTCTGGCTATTGTATTTTTCTTACAATTCTTCAAAATATTGAAAGTTCTGTTTGCTTTGTAACATGCAATTTTAAAATGCTGTGAATTGCCGTCTTGTTATGAATGAACTATTACTGACAATTTGGAATACCTAGTTACCTCAACACAAAAGCTAAAAGAAAGCAAATGCTCTCAGCGGGCCTTGTGCCATCTCTTCAAGAATTCTTATCGTTTATATAAAGGTAAGAATGAATTATGTTGTTACTGTTTTAGTTTCAGTTCTATTTTTGTTCTACTTCTTCCTCCTGTGTTTTACTGTTGTCCTATTATTTTCCACATTTACAGTCTTACTTTTGTCTGAATATTTTCATGAGTGTAGTGAATGGCCTGCAATGTAGAGTAACCATCAGAAACTTTGCAATATTCTGCCCAGATATAAGGGTAAATAAGAGCTTGTGAAATGGAGACAATTTAATTATTTTCCTATTTCTCAGTTTAATGCTACACATATTATTATTTTGTACAGTTTAAAAACTCCTGATTTTGTCTATGATAGGACAGACCTGAATTTAAATATCCCATTGCCAGCAGGATTGTGTAAATTTCAAGGCCTAAGTATATAGTGTTTGTTTGACTGCCCATCAAATTCTTGCACTTATATTCTTTTTACTGAAAATGAATACTTAAGCATCAGTTATTCATAGATCATTAAAACTAAAAGGATGATACAATGTGAACCAGTTTTGTAAATGCTAATAAGCATCTGTGATTATATAAGAACATGAAAAAAATAACATGAAATAATGATTAACACTTAATTAAAAGAGATGGCAGGCAAAAACTGAAGCATAAATTACTGCAGATTTTCCTGAATAAATGCCCAACTGGTTTTAAAGAAAATAAATCACTGATAGATGTGTAGAGAACTAGAATCAGCCATTATATAATATATGTAGCCCAATACAAGACTGGGCATACATCAGACCTTTCTTAGAAAAGCTAAGTTTGCATTATCTTGGATGATAGGAAATAATGCATGGAATCTGTATTTTCTTGGAGCACTAAAGGTCAAGTGCAGACTACCATTGCCAGCTGTCTTATCTATCCCTTTGTCCTGATAACAATCGAGGCACATATGATGTGTGTTGATATGGCTCTACTTCTGACACTGTATCACATTTAAAGCATACGTGCTGCATTGCACATACAGTACTTTATCCATTATTTCTCTGATCTTCTCTGGATTTCCTTGCATTCCTTTCCATCATATTATGACATCCTCAATTCTTTTGGTATATGTGGATACCTGCAAGTAGGAAACAAAATTCAAAATAAATCAATTGTATATCCTCACAAAATGTCTAAATCCTAACCAATGTGTCCATTGCTCCAGTCAGGGCATTCATGCCTTATATAATACATTGCCAAAAATGAAAGTCCAGCCAGACTGGTGAAAGAATATTTTAAATGACAAAATTCTTGGCGACTTAATATTGAATGACTTTGCCCAATGTCAGAGTAAATCAGCATAAATTTTTTTTAAAAAGTGCTGTTAATGTCTGTCTTCCATTATGACACCAAGCAAGCAATGAACCACTGCATGTCATGTCTATAAATAACTGTCCACAATGTACAACTGGTAACATTGATTCCATCTGAATATGGAGGTTGGTAAGTAAAACAGCACTGCCTAAATTGTTTTCATGATACTATCTTCCAGTTTGACACAGGGTGTTCAACCGTTTCCAGCCTGGTATATACTGGTGTGGAACATTTACTGCCGGGAATATTCCACCGAATGTATTGGTTGTCAAGAATAAATATACTATTTATAACTTTTAAGATTATCTCAGAAGAGTGGTTTTGGTAACATTGGGGACCCCCTCCAAAGGGATTAAAAAATAAAAGCAAGGGGCACGATATTGCTTGACAGCAGTGATAGTGCTGATTTTGGTGTTGGCCTTCTCCCTGCTGACATTGTAATTTTCTAGCATTTACTAGGATTGGTGATTGACTTTAATCATAATGGACAGATTGAATTATCTGAAATCCCTTTTGGAAAAAAAGGGCATAGATGTAAGAAAAAGAAAGATTTATAGAGGAACTAGTATCCCAGGACAATCCTGCCCCCCCCCCCCTTTAAGAATAGGCCCCTATCTTCAGCAGCAAATACTGACACTTGGCAAGCAACCATTGTTTCTTCCATCTATCATCTTGAGAACCAATATTTTTCACCAAATATGGGAATATTCTAGGTCAAGGCCACTCTCATACGAAAGGTCATGATCCCAATTTGAATATACCTCATCCCATAACCTATATCTATGTATATGCATAATATGAAGGAAAACTGTCCACCAGAAATGTCAAGTGGAAATAAAGGGGGTATTAAAAGATGTGAAAACAAGAAAAGGATATAAGGTGGTGCCACCTGTCTTCCACAGAAGACAAAGCTATTCAAGATCTTCAGCCAATTTGATTTTTGGACCAATCAATGCATCCCTTATTGAGATATTTAAGATTTTGTGTGATTTTTAATACAAAAATTTCAAGGTCAAGGCCACTCTCATAGGTGGTCATGACCCCAATATATTGTGGTTGCCTTTATATCGGCTGGGCTGAAGTTTTTCGCGGTTTTTGTATTTTTAAAAGTTTCACAGGGTTCCTTTTTCGCAATCTATCATTAGTCTAGAAGTAAATTTTTATTTATCAAATATGAAACTCCAAACTGTATTGACCAAATCATTTCATTATCTAGTTGATTAATCTCAAATAACGGCAGCTTCTGAAATTAATAATCATGGCCTGGTATATACATTCAAAACTGAGAGGTTTCAATTCCGCGATCAGAGAGTGACCGTGAATATCGCAAATTTGAAACCACTGCAAATAGGAAGACAACCACAGTATACATCATCCCATAAACCATATCTATGTATTTGCATAATATGGAAGAAATCTGTCCATTAGTTTTTGACATATAAAGCTCACAGTACTGTCAATGATTGGGTATTAAAAGGTGGAAAAACAAGAACAGGACAGAAGGTGGCGCCACCTGTCTTCCACAGAAGATCGTTTGTCAATTCAATTTTTGCACCAATCCATGCAATCCTTATTGAGATATTTATGATTTTGTGTGATTTTCAGCATATATGGCAATATTCAAGGTCAAGGCCACTATAGTAGGAAAGGTCATTACCCAAATTTAAATATACATCATCCCGTAACCCATATCTATCTATATGCATAATATGAAATAAATCTCTCCATGAGTTTCCGACTTATAATGCTCACAGTACTGTCAAGGGGCAATGATGGGGGTATAAACAGCAAGAAAACAAGAAAAGGATAATAGGTGGCACCACCAGTTTTAAAAACATGATACTGGTAACACTATCCAAGATCTTTGGTCAACTTGATTTTTGGATCAATCCATGCAAGATTTCTTAAGATTTTAAGAATTGTTGTGACTTTCTCCTGAAATGAACCTATTCAAGTCACTCTTAGTAAAGTTCATGACCTAATTGTATCCGCCAAAACAGAGTTTTGCGGATACTATGTTTTCAGCTGCACGACGCCGCCGCCGCAGCCGCCGCGTAGGTTATCAGGAGAACTCCTCCGTAACCGCTGGGCGGAATTTTCCGAAACCCGGGATTATGTTCGGGTCACATGTGAACTGCTGCGCCCCGATTTTGTTTTGACCTCTGACCTTTCCTTTGCGCTCTGCGTCCGTTTGTGCGTCTGTTTCCACACATAAACCCACATATCTCGGGAACCGTTTGACCGATCAGGAAAATTTTTTTGCACAAATGTAGCCCTCGGAGAGCTTTATAACATACACCAAAAATGGTGGCGCCACCTGCAACCATGTTTGCACAGTGTCCATCTGTTCGTCTGCCTTGGGTTAAAATCACTCATATCTCTGCAGTGACTTGACTAATTCACCTGAAATTGGGCATGCGTAAACATCCTGGATAGCCTTTCTGATTTTATGACAGGTGGCGCCACCTACATTCACGTTTACGCTGCAGACATCCAAGCTCATATCTCGGGAAACCGTTTGACCGATCAGGAAAATTCTTTTGCACAAATGTAGCCCTTGGAGAGCTTTATAACATACATCAAAAATGGTGGCGCCACCTGCAACCATGTTAGCACAGTGTCCATCAGTTCGTCTGCCTTGGGTTAAAATCACTCATATCTCTGCAGTGACTTGACTAATTCACCTGAAATTGGGCATGCGTATACATCCTGGATAGCTTTTCTGATTTTATGACAGGTGGCGCCACCTACATTCACGTTTACGCTGCAGACATCCAAGCTCATATCTCGGGAACCGTTTGACCGATCAGGAAAATTTTTTTGCACAAATGTAGCCCTTGGAGAGCTTTATAACATACACTAAAATGGTGGCACCACCTGCAACCATGTTTGCACAGTGTCCATCTGTTTGTCTGCCTTGGGTTAAAATCACTCATATCTCTGCAGTGGTTTGACTAATTCACCTGAAATTCGGCATGCTTATACATCCTGGATAGCTTTTCTGATTTTATGACAGGTGGCGCCACCTACAATCAGGTTTACACTGCAGACATCCAAGCTCATATCTAGGGAACCGTTTGACCGATTGGGCCAAAATTTTGCATGTTTATAAATCTCACATAGCTCTTTATCATATGCAAAACTGGTGGCGCCACCTGCAGCCATGTTTGCACAGCTCCCATCTGTTTGTCTGCCATGGGATAAAATCACTCATATCTCGGCAGTGGTTTGACATATCTGCCTATACATCCCCGACAGCTCTCTTGATTTTATGACAAGTGGCGCCACCTGCATTCTAGTTTATGCAGCAGATATCCAAGCTCATATCTTGGGAACCGTTTGACCGATTGGGCCAAAGTTTTGCATGTGTATAGAGCTCTCTGGATTTTTTCGTAGGTAGCGCAACCTACATACACAATTTGGCTGCAGACATCCATGCTAATATGCAACACTTCACCCGTTCCACTCTGATTTAGGCGGATACAAGTAGTCGCTTGTCGACTACCCGTATTCTAGTTTTAGATTCTTCTTCTAAAAAATATCTATGCACCTGTCAAGTTTGGTAAAGATCCTTGAAATATTTTTGAGTTATCTCGCTTGTAATAAATCTCTGTGGCGGTGGCGCAACCATGCCTAAACCACAGTATCCCGACTTTGTCAGGGGATACATTGACCTATCCATGAACTCTCTGTGTTCTTAATTGCATATTATTTAATGAATAATCATAAGCATTAGACTAATGACCAATCAGGTGACCTTAAACATTGTAAAGCGTCAATCATCTGACAAAAAAACAAAATTTTGCATAATTTGCCAGAGCTCTGCCAAGCAGAACATTTGTAGTCTTTACCAGTCCCTATGTCAGCATGTTTTCAAGGATATTTTTTTTTTATACAAAGGAAACAGTATAAAAAGTTCTAGGCTATAGGTTGCAGGAGTCATTCCTCCAACTACTGAGTGAATAATAATGTCTTAACTGGCATGTAATTAGTATGAGACAAATAATCCAAAATATTGCAAGACAATTCACAAATCACAATGACTGCGATATATTCAACAACTGATAACAGCGATACCAGTTGATGATGTCAATCAATGCGACTTAAAACATCATTGACGTTCATTATTATGTTGCTAACATGGACATGAAAGACCTGTGTAGGAGCGTTTTGGGGGCTAATCATAATAATTAGGTTAAAAGGGGGGAGCTTTTGGGCTGTGGTGGATAGGTGAATTAAACATATTATCAACATACACAAACCGAAATTCATACAATAATCTCCTGTCAATATAAAGTAAATGCACACATTATAGTGACGGGAAAAGACATCTGGCAGCAAACATGGAAACTACTATGACACCTGGCCTCTGAATAAGACTTGTGTCTATTAAAGGCAGGTGTTGGTATTTCTGAGACATTGTTTTGACCCAGCCACTAAATAAGGCAGGCCACTTTTCAAGGCCCAGCATTTGATCAAGGAAATACAGTACACTGGCATGACAGTTGGGCTGTAAGATGTGTATCAGTGTATTCTAATTGGTAACAAATGTGCACACCACGTGATAATTTGCATATGCGCAGATGCGTGTTTATTCATAAAATAGGTGACTACTGTATGCTTAAAGACCGAGAGTATGCACAACACAAACACGAAGTGGCACTACCGGGGCATTCTGAATTCACTACTTTTGTAAACAATTTCATTATTATGTAGCAACAAAATACAGCACGTTGAGAAAAGAAAGCTCCTTATAAATAAAATAGATTTGGCTTAACTTATGGCTGAAACATGTTTATAGGGGGAGTGGGCCCTGACAATAATGGTATTAGTTCTGTATATGACTATATGTGTTAGCCATTTTGTAAAGGAAGGGTTGTACTAAACTTTGTAATTCCTACAAATAAGATCATCTTTTTTTTGCATTTCAATCTTAAATCTGAGTTGTTGCCATGTGATACTATGATTTGATAAATGTTTACTGACAAATTATGACAGTGATTCGTATTATTTTTCATGAAATATGTAGCCTGTCTAGTTGATGGGTGAAAATCTTTCACTTCAGGTCTAGGCTAAGTGTACAGTATTTCAAGTACCTTTCAAGGAAATCTTCATCCTTTTCAGAATATGGTGGTGGTGGCAACTTTGAGTATTTGGTGTGGAGTATGTCCCCCATGTCATTCAAGATATCCAAGGTCTGTAATACAGGCAACATAATAATGGTAAAATATATACACATATTAATATTAAACATAATATCATGAGGCTTTACTTCCACCAAATGATATGCTGGTATAGCTCCATAAATGTTACTTTAACAATTAATTTTTAATAACAAAAGTACTGTCAAGATGACGTTAACCATGTGATAAGAATGATGCATCATTAAGCCTTTTTTACAAGTGCACTGAACTAAAGAGAATCAAGAGTCATAACTAGTGGTAGGAACTGGTTCTGAAATTATATTCTATATTTGAAAGATAGAAAACGACCAATGATCGATTATTATTCAATTATTTTACATACCATCTGTATTAAGGTGAAATGTGCTGTCTTAAATCATAACTAAATATTGACGAAGTAAATCAAGTCTAGCTTGTTCATCATGCTGAAAGGTCAAGGTAAAGACGGGTTTGTTGACACATATTCTTTGCACGAGGTTATGTTTTAATGCTGTTCCTCATGTTTTGCCCCATATTTCTTATATCTCTGACTAAATAATAATACTTTAATTATCAGGATAATATGACTTCTTTGGATGTGCATACGTAATCTTTTTTGATTGATTATACAGTAGTGCAATCGGTTTAATAGATTATAAAAGAAAATGACCAATCATAGATATAATCGATTAATTGCAACACCACTAGTTATAACCTGTTAGACATTACAGTAAACCCTGAGGTCTGTTCTATAGTCTGTACCAGCATGTTTTTCAGCCAGAGGGGAGGGGTTGATGAATTTATGTCTATATAAATATTTGGGTCAACATTTTTATTGTTGGTGGTCCTTCTTAGGTCCCCCAGAGAGCAAAACAATTGATTAGTTTTTTTTTATTTCTTGTTTAGTCTGCAGCTGTTAGCACTAGATTATGGTTGAATTTCAAAAACTGACCTATGAAAACAATATTAGTCATTAGAAAAAGATTTGCACCTGATATTTATTTTTTTTACCTTGACCTAATTCAGAGGTAAACCACTCCATAACAAATCCCAATTATCACCCATTATTATCAACCACTGGAAGCGTCCTCTGATGCTTCCAGAGATCCTTTGCAATTGCAAACATCTGGTTTTTCATACGAGTGAGGTAGTAAACAAATTTCTTGCCAAAAGTTGGCCAAGCTATTCCGCTGATTGCCCGAGTAAAAAATACTTATCCTCAATTCATATGAGACAAATTTAGACATGTTCATCAATGAAGAAGTGAGAAATGAACCTCACAATCGAGCTGCAGACATCAGTCAATGCAAAGTCAAACATGATCAAACATTGACTTTTTATGACATGAATATTGTCAGCTCATGCAATCATAGACATTGAAAGTGTTTCTGGTACTCATACTGTCCAGCAGAACCATAGAGACCCCGTACATGGTCCATCAACATAATGTAATAGAGTTGTTACGTACTTTTAACTGGTACTTCATATCTATATTGCTTAATACATATTGGTGGAACATCTGCATATATAACTGAGGCAAAAAAGTATTTGTCAGAAATATTCTAAAACAAAGTGAAACTAGATGTGTTGGAACAACATGAATGCCCCCGCCTGGAGCAAATTAGAAATATTTGTTAAAGTTTGTAAAATTTTCTCTGTTCAGGAGCTGTCATACAGTAAAAAAATAGATGAACAAGGGCAAAATGTGAACTCGATCTGTATTTGGTAATTTTGCACCCCCACACCAAAAATTAGGCCAATATCTGCAAGCAATACCAAAAAAAAGGCGGTACATGTGCATTTGTCTGGAAAATTTCTATTTTTTTATGAAATTTTTCTATGTTCAGTAGCTGTCATACGGTCAAAAGTAGGTCAACTGGGACGAAACGCGAACTTGATATGTAACTGGTCATTATCTGCCCACATACCAAAAATCAGGCCAATATCTATTGGCATTGCAAAAAAAAGTCTGTACAACTGTTTGATTTTGGAATGACAGAAGGACGGAATGAAGGAAATGGGTAAAACTATATGCGAGTGGCGGGGGCATAATAATGAAGACGCAGGTCCTTGGGTATATTATATATTTCAACATTTTACCGTTGAGGCACTCAAACCAGGGATAACTAAGTATAACTTTAACGACACATCATTCATTATGAAGCCTTCTACCATATAGGCTTTGAATGTGAGTTGAACTAGTCCTTTTACATCTTGCTTTCTGGTCTTGAATTATCTGACTAAAAATTTGTTCTAATCCAGGTAATCCAGATTTAAATTTGGATGCAGGATTTAATTTTTTTTAAAATCCTCTAAAACTTTGTTGACAGGTGTACCTCACAACAAAACAAGTGACCCATGGGTCATGACGCTCAGCTGACTGGGAAGAGATTCGCAAAAGGAAATTTTATCATCTGAATGGTAGAATATACCCATTCAACTGAAGCATCAAACAGATTAACCAACAGGCCAAAATTGTGTCTGTATTTATATATCTCAAAAATAGAGAAAAAATGCGTAAAAAATACAAGTGGCTCCACCAGTCTGCAGAAACTAATAAAAAGACTTAATGGTCAATATGCATGCAAAGAATCATGGTGATCTCTGCATTAGTTGTTACAACCTGTGCCATGTAAACAGATGACAGCATCCTTAAAGGTCTCAAAAATAGAGAAAAAAATTCGAAAAATTGAATAAAATATAGGTGGAACCACCAGTCTGCAGAAACTGATGAAATACTCCATAAACAATATCCATCCAAAGAATCATGGTGATCTCTGCATTAGTTGTTCAGATACTTCAGCTTTTGTATCAAATTGTTCATTATTCTGAGGGATACTTCGGAGTCCTATAGCTTGAAGGATATGGGAAACAGAGACCTAATTTCAGGTTTCCACAGACACTTTTCATGGGCCTCCTTGCATGACAAGAATGCAGATTCTAGGTCCAGTTGTTATGATTTGTACCCTGTTGACAGATAACCACATCTTTAAAGGTCTCAAAAATAGACAAAAAAAATTTGTAAAAAAAACTGCACCCAGTCTGCAGAAACTGATGGAACACCTCATGATCAATATGTATGCCAAAAATCATGACCATCAGTGTTGTAGTTATTGAGATACTGCAGTTTTTGTATCAAATTTTTCATTAATCTTAGGGATACTTCGGAGTCCTATAGCTTAAAGGATATGGGTAACAGAGACCTAATTTCATTTTCCATGGAGACTTTTCATGAATCTCTGTGTGTGTCAAGAATGAAGATTCTAGGTCCAGTCTATACAATTTGTGCCCTGTTAACAGATGTTCATATCTTTTAAGGTCGCAAAAGTAGAGAAAAAAATTCGTAAAAAAACCCGAACAAATATACGTGGTGCCATCAGTCTGCAGAAACTGATGAAACATTCCATGATCAATATCCATGCAAACAATTATGGTGATCTCTGCATTAGTTGTTCAGATACTTCAGCTTTTGTATCAAATTTTCCATTATTCTGAGCTATACTTTGGATTGCCATTGCTCAAAGGATATGGGTAACAGACCTAATTTCAGGTTTCCATGGAGACTTTTCATTGGTCTCCCCGTGTGTCAAGAATGAAGATTCTAGGTTCAGTCATAAAGATTTGTATCCTGTTGACAGATAACTACTTCAATAAAGGTCTCATAAATAGAGAAAAAAAATTATAAAAATTTGAAAAAATACAGGTGGCCCCACCAGACTGCAGGAACTGATGGAACACCTCTTGATCAATAGGTATGCCAAAAATCATGACCATCAGTGTTGTAGTTATTGAGATGTTGCAGTTTTTTTTTATCAAATTTTCCATTATTCTAGGGGGTAATTGGGAGCCCCACAGCTCAAAGGATATGGGTAACAGAGACCTAATATCAGGTTTCCATGGAGACTTTTCATGGGTCTCCCTGTGTGTCAAGAATGAAGATTCTAGGTCCAGTCTTTACGATTTGTGCCCTGTTAACAGATGTTCACATTTTTAAAGGTCTAAAAATAGAGAAAACAATTAGTAAAATATCGAAAAATATAGGTGGCGCCACCAGTCTGCAGAAACTGATGAAACATCTAATGATCAATATGTATGGCAAAAATTATGACCATGAGTGATGTAGTTAATGAGATTTTGAAGTTTTTTAATGAAATTTTTGACAATTCTGGGGGGTACTTTGGGGCCCCATAGCTCAAATGATTTGGGTAACGGAGACCTAATTTCTGGTTTCCATGGAGACTTTTCATGGGTCTCCCTGTGTGTCAAGAATGAAGATTCTAGTTAGTCGTTAAGATTTGTACCCTGTTGACAGATAACTACATCCTTAAAGGTCTCATAAATAGAGAAAAAAATTTATAAAAATTTGAAAAAATACAGATGGCGCCACCAGACTGCAGGAACTGATGGAACACCTCTTGATCATTATGTATGCCAAAAATCATGACCATCAGTGTTGTAGTTATTGAGATGTTGCAGTTATTTTTAATCAAATTTTCCATTATTCTGGGGGGTAATTGGGAGCCCCACAGCTCAAAGGATATGGGTAACAGAGACCTAATTTCTGGTTTCCATGGAGACTTTTCATAGGTCTCTCACTGTGTCAACAAATGAAGATTCTAGGTCCAGTCTTTACGATTTGTGCTCTGTTAACAGATGTTCACATTTTTAAAGGTCTCAAAAATAGAGAAAAAAATTCGTAAAAAATAAAAAAATATAGGTGGCGCCACCAGTCTGCAGAAACTGATGGAACATCTCATGATCAATATGTATGCCAAAAATCATGACCATCAGTGATGTAGTTAACGAGATATTGAAGTTTTTGTATGAAATTTGTGACTATACTGGGGGGTACTTAAGGGCCCAATAGCTCGAAGGATATGGGTAACAGAGACCTAACTTCTGGTTTCCAAGGAGATTTTTCATCGATCTCTCAGAATATCAAGTTACAAGATTGTAAGTCCGGCGGTTACGATTTGTGCCAGGTTAACGGCCAGACAGACGACGGACAAAGAGTGATCACTATAGCTCAGCATGACTGAAAGTCAGCTGAGCTAAAGATTCCTCATGCAGATGTATATCAAGAACTGAAGGGGGAATGTGCTATTCAAGTGTGCTTTCACTGCAACTACTAAATCTATCTTTTGTATGGGACATCCACCCTGTCCTGTATTTCTTTTGTAAGGGACACTAATCTTGTCCCATATGGGATCCTAACCCTGCCCAATATTTCTATTGTATAGGACATGTAATCTGTCCAGTATTTCCTTTTTATGAGATCCTGGCCCTATCAAGCCTCAGTATTTCTTTTGTATGGGATCCTGGCTCTGTCCAGTATATCATTTGTATGGTATTATGGCCCTGCCCCGTATTTCTTTTTAATGGGATACTCTCCCTGCCTAGTATTTCCTTTTAATGGGATACTAATTAGGTCAAGTATTTCTTTTGTATGGTATCCTAGCCCTAGTCTAGTATATCTTTTGTATCTTCTTTTGGCCCTGTCCAGTGTTTCTTTTAAATGGGATACTCACCCTGTCCAGTATTTCCTTTTAATGGGATACTCACTGTCCAGCATTTCTTTGACAAGAACAGTCTTCCTGTCCAGTATTTCTTTTGTCTGGGATACTCACCCTGTCCAGTATATCTTTTTAATGGGATACTTTCCCTGCTCCGTATTTCTTTTTAATGATACTCACCCTGCCAAGAATTTCTTTTTAATGGGATACTGACTGTGCCCCCGTATTTCTTTTGTATGGTATCCTGGTCCTGTCCAGTATATCTTTGTACATGGCATTTTGGCTCTGTCCAGTATTTCCTTTAAATGGGATACTCACCCTGTCCAGTATTTCCTTTTAATGGGATACTCACTCTGTCAAGCATTTCTTTGACAAGAACAGTCTTCCCGTCCAGTATTTCTTTTGTCTGGGATACTCACCCTGTCCAGTATATCTTTTTAATGGGATACTTTCCCTGCCTAGTATTTCCTTTTAATGGGATACTCACTCTGTCCTGCATTTCTTTGTCAAGGCCCGTCTTCCTGTCCAGTATTTCTTGTCTGGGATACTCACTCTGTCCAGTATATCTTTTTAATGGGATACTCTCCTTGCTCAGTATTTCCCATTAATGGGATACTCCCTCTGTCCAGTATTTCTTTTGTCAAGGACACTCAGCCTGTCCAGTATTTCTTTTGTATGGGATCCTGGCCCTGTCGAGTGTTTCTTTTTAAATATGATACTCACCCTGTCAAGTATTTCTTTTTAATGGGATACTCACCCTGTCCAGTATTTCTTTTGTATGGGATGCTGACAGACAGAATCGAGCTCTGGATTCAATAATCGGGGTTGCTGGGAAGCCGACTACCACAGTTGCCAGGCCTCGCCTTAAGCACTCACGGCTGAAATACCTGCAGATACAAACTCCATGAAAGACAAAACACTAAACCCACATGGAATGGCTATCATATGGGCTTCTGAAATGAATTAATAGAATGATGGACAGGAAAAGGGTGTTGCATCTGGTCTGAAGGAAGTATTATCAGGATCTGATTTGGTAGTTAGGAGCAACATCTGGTATGGTACTGGCTGGATATCTAGCCTAAAGGTGGCCAAATCAACAGTCATCTTTGTTTTAATCACTGACATTGTACACCGTTTTCTGTGCATCACTACACCCTGCTGAATGAGATAACCTAATGAGTGAAAAAGAAAAACTTTTGTGACTGATTAAAAACGATGCAAGTGTATAAATTGTTACAAACCATAGTCCAGTCAAAAGGTTTGCAGAATAAAAATCAAAATTATCACTTAAATACATCGAAGTAATATGGAATACAAAAAAAATATCTTTCAATAATGTGATCCCTAAAGTTGAGAAATTAAAGGGCAAAATTTCTGAATTCATTTGATCCTGAATCAATATGGGCTAAAAACATTTCTAACTGTAAAAGATGTGTATAACCTTACTTGTCCCAAACTGAGAACCTGAAACTAGGAATATAACTAGGAAACACGCTGAGACTTTGGAAAAGAAAAAAAGAGGAATCGGAAAGGAAGACAAATAAACAATAATGGAGATGAAGAAAAGATATTGAAATAAGAAAAATAAGACTAAGAAAAAGCAAGGCTGTTCAGACAGACAAGAAAAGAAAGTAAGACTGAGATAAAGTAAAGCTGTTCAGACAGACCAGAATAAGAAACAGTGTCAATGATTTCACATCATAACAATGTTTAGAACATCAAGAATATTCAGAATTCCATAATAACAGATGGTGTGCACTCATGTTTAGCAAAAATAATTACAGTCTAATAAAAGAGTACATCATAAAAGAATGAGCCAGGTACAAAGATAAGTTACAACTTGTGAAATTTTCGTTAGAATCATTAATTGAAATTGCTTTAGCAAAAGTGAAAATGAATTATCAGGAAAAAAAAATTCCATATTTAAACAAATATTCATGAAAACAAACAAGACCTTAAATATCCAAATGTTAATTAAATGAAACAAGAATATATTAACTCAGAAGATAATTGGTAAAAAGATGAAGACAAAAGTGACTAAATCTGTGAAACATCAATGGCACAACCACGGATACTTGTTTATATAATAACAGATGAATTATAAATTAGTTTGAAGGATTCTGAAAATATCTAAACATTTAATGTTTAGATTAAGTAAACACTGTGAACAAAAACTTTTTTACTCTTTATAATTTACTGTTACATAATTCCTTGCTGAAAAAATCACAAACATTTATATTTCAAACTGGAGTGTGCTCATGTGAATGTTTAAGTCACACACAGTGAAGTTGGAGTGTTTTTCCCCCAATTAAACCAGATGGTTCAGAGTTAAAATTACACTAGAAGGTGCAGTGCTAGTTAACACCTCGTGTGGTGTCAGAGTAACACCAATTAGTGCAGTGTCAGAGTTACACCACCTGGTGTGGTGTCAGAGTTATACCAGATGGTGCAGTGTCAGTTACACCAGATGATGCAGTATCAAAGTTACACCAGATGATGCAGTGTCAAAGTTACAGCAGATGATGCAGTGTCAAAGTTACAGCAGATGGTGCACTGTCAAAGTTACAGCAGATGGTGCACTGTCAAAGTAACACTAGATGGTACAATGTCAAAGTTACACCTGATGGTGCAGTGTCAAAGTTATACCAGTAAGTATAGTGTCAAAGTTG
This sequence comes from Sipunculus nudus, assembly GCA_026874595.1. Classification (NCBI taxonomy): domain Eukaryota; kingdom Metazoa; phylum Annelida; class Sipuncula; order Golfingiida; family Sipunculidae; genus Sipunculus; species Sipunculus nudus. Next base: position 16,183,395 of record CM049308.1, read on the forward strand.
TGCCAAATGCTGCAGAATTAAAAATTACACCAGATGGTGTGGTCCCTTTGCAGGGTTAGTAACACCAGTTAGTGCAGTGTCACAGTTACACACCATGGCACAGTTTGAGAGTTACACTAGCTGCAGTGTCAGAGTTACACTAGATGGTACTGTGTCAAAGTTCAATAGATGGTAGTGTCTGAGTTACACCACATGGTGCAGTGTCAGAGTTAGACCAGCTGCATTCTCGGAGTTACACTTGCTTTGCCATGTCAGAGATACAACAGATGATGCAGCATCAGAGCCACACAAGATGGTGCAGTGTCAGAGTTACACCACATTGTGCAGTGTCAGAAATACACCAAATGGTGCAGTGTCAGAGTTACGCCACATTGTGCAGTGTCAGAAATACACCAAATGGTGCAGTGTCGGAGTTTCACCACATGGTGCATTGTCAGAGTTACACCACATGGTGCAGTGTTGGAGTTTCGCCACATGGTGCATTGTCAGAGTTACACCACATGGTGCAGTGTCAGAGTTACGCCACATGGTGCAGTGTCAGAGTTACACCACATGGTGCAGTGTCAGAGTTACGCCACATGATGCAGTGTCAGATTTACACCACATGGTGCAGTGTCAGAGTTACACCACATGGTGCAGTGTCAGAGTTACACCACATGGTGCATTGTCAGGGTTACACCACATGGTGCAGTGTCGGAGTTTCGCCACATGGTGCATTGTCAGAGTTACACCACATGGTGCAGTGTCAGAGTTACGCCACATGGTGCAGTGTCAGAGTTACACCACATGGTGCAGTGTCAGAGTTACGCCACATGATGCAGTATCAGATTTACACCACATGGTGCAGTGTCAGAGTTACACCACATGGTGCAGTGTCAAAGTAACACCAGATGGTGCAGTAAAATGTGGAAGAACAGTAGCATGGTCCAGATGAGTAAAAAAAGTCCAAAAGTAAACCTAAATGTGAAGGGTTCCAGTGTTGTGCCATGGACTGCTTCAGGGACACAAGCAATAAACATGCCAGATCTGACGTGGTACTATGTACACATATGAAACTAAGCATGTGGTACTATGTACACGTGGTTCTGCTTTGACCAACTTTAAGGGTCTTTGCACAACTGAAACTATTCAATGTAAGTTATTCTTCAAATAATCATAGATAGTCATTTTTAACCAATTACAGTGGCCCAATTTTGATTAAAGTAAGAAATTTGACTGAATGAAACTGAAATATAGGCAACTGTTTAATTAAAACACCATGGAAATTCACTTATGGTCAATTCCTAACATGAACATATGACACAGACCTGACCATATAACATAAACCAAGACAATATAAAGTATTTCACAGAACCAAAGCCTAACAGCATAAACACTGAATAAAAAGCCTTTTACTGTTTTAATAAATTCTTAATCTTACCAAAATAAAATTATTTGGTACATGATGAGAAAAAATAGCGACAAGTAACACCTGATGTTGAAAGCAACATAATACATGCTTGGGATTCAGTTTGCTTAAAAAATTCAATCAAACAAGTAAACTGGAGAAACTGAGACAAATGTTATGGACAAAACAAATTGGTAATTTTAAAATAAAATTCACAAAATCTTCAACAACCACAGCACTCCAAACACACAGATGGTATTTTTATTGACTCAGTAGGTGTTATTACATTCATGTATATTAATGGACTTGTTGAATTTCATTATACGTGCAATGTTGTAAGATAAGAAGGGATTAACTCATGTGCTATGAACTGTATGGGATTTGCCCTTGTTCAACACTCAGCGCTATTGGTAAAACATGACTGGGTGACTGCCTTGCCAGAAGACATCACTGGCAAGTTCTGCTACGCGTAGAGTATAGGCTGGGTAAAAGCTGAGGGCCAGGGTATACTGGAAACTGAAATGGTAAAGTGTTTGGGTAATGGTCCAGTTGAGTAGATTTCTGTACAGGCAGCACATCTAAAAGAGTCACACCATTTGATTAGCTAAAAAATAAACCTCTTATTGCAGCATTATCAGGGTTCCCACATATTTTTGTATTTAAGTTTGTCAGGTTTTTCAGCATGGTCTCATTTACCACTTCTTCAGAAATTTGTTCATCCCTTAATATATTTTTTTAGAAATTTACCATTTTCATTCACAAGTATATTGTTCAAAGAGAATACAACTTTTTTAACAGTTAAGAAAAAACATGCTGGCTCATTTGGTCAGCCACAACCAAGGTTAAGGGGTAAAAATAAGGTATTGCCAAACTAATAATCTTCAAATTAGCTTCTTCAAGCACTTTCAATGCCTTGAAAAATAAAATATTCTGGGAACTTCCAGGATTTTTTAACTTGTGGAGACACCGTCAATTATTTAACCATTCATCTTGGCACAACTCGAAATTTCCACCGAAATCAACTGCTGCAGACCATTACCAAGCACTGGGGGAGGGGGATTGAAAGCTTTGCAGAAACATTAACATTACTTTTGTACACTTGGTAAACTTGCTTCTTTACAGGACTAGAGAGGGAGACAAGGCAAGCATGAAGAGTTATTTTTTTTCACAACTGCAGATGGCACAGTCCTAGCTAAGAGGTGGAATCAGGCAAAGGGGTGTGTTGGGATGTTGGTGTATTAATAATAAAAACATAGTAAAACGTGAACCACAAGTAAAAAGTAAACAGTACCACTGCCTCATGCCAAAAAGGCTCGCAGCCATAACACCAGTTGTTGATGTTATGAGTCAGCTGTACCCTCAGCAACTATCTACCTTACCCTTGCACGCTTACCCAAGCTTTCCTGGACAGTATATAAGTACAGGTACGACGGGGGAGTCCATGTTGCCATACACAATGAAGCCCATTTCCTGCAATCTCCGACGAAAGTACCTTGTGTTCCATGCTAACTGGGAAATCCTACCTTTTCCTGGTTAAGGCAAAAGGATTAAGAAAAATTAAAAAGATGCCAATTATAACAATTTACCCTACACACAGAAACAGACTGATGAACTGGACAGTATTCTCTGTGAATTGTCTCTTGCAAGAGTCAGCCTGAAATTCAACAGATATAAAAGATTTATATCAGCTTACCCAACTTTTCCAGGACAGTAGATTAGTAGTGGCACAACTGGGGAGTCCATATTTCCATATATGATGAAACCCATCTCCTGCAATCTCCGGCGAAAGTAGCGTGTGTTCCACGCTAACTGCGATATCCTAGTTATTCCTGAGTTATGACAAACATACATCATTTACAAGTTCAACACCATGGAGCTGATCACCTTCGCTAAGCAGACTTGACAGGTAAAGCAGAATTAAAAAGTGTAGCAAAAATTAGATTTGACAATCGCTGTGGCACTTCCCATGATCACCTACAAGCAGCGCAATTACATATCACCAAGCAAACACCAATATGCAACCCAGTGGAGAATTTGAAAGGAAAGTCATACACAGCAGTGACACAGGTACCCACAGTATCATGTTAATGGGAGTTAGGTAATCATTGTATTGGACCTTACCACCTGATCCCTTATAAAGTATAATCATAGTGAGTCAAGCAACATGTCATATTGCTTTCCAATGAACATGGTGCAGAAACAATTTCAATAGAGAGGATGAAGAGGTTATCTTAGAGATTTTAGGATGGAGCCTAATCAAAGCAGCAGCCCTAGGCCCACAAGACTCAGCTTTATAAACTGCCTTGCTTATGTATATACAATCTTTCTGTTGAGAGGGTCCAATTCAAGTATGTGACCCATTCATAACTGAAGATTTATGTTCACAAATTTTTCCAAGGGATTCTGTCTCAGAAAATAAAATTCTTTTGGAAAAAAAAGCAAGAAATGTTTAAAGATAACATCCACCTTAATTGTGGTTGGTTTTATAAGAATTCCTTTTGACAGCTAATAGGTTTCAAAAGTTCGCAAAGAAGACAGGATTAAACATGTTTAATTAAAATGTTTAAGTATGAATGTAAACCTTTTCAAGATAGGACCACAAACATGTAATTTATATGTTTCAAACATTCACTGCTCTGTTTAATCACTACCATCATAATTAAACAGATAAAATGTAAACAGTTTTAGCTCCATCAAGAAAACTCTCAAAGATAAGTTACTACAGGATGCATACCAAAGTACATTATCCAGTTTCATCAAACCAGAATCTAACAAGTACATCTTTAGCCATGTTTCCACTTGTCCAGACACAGACAGAGACACATACAGTGAGAGCTAAGGCCAAAATAAATCATGCATGCAGGTGTTTCTCAGGTACTTTTTTTTCAGAAAATGCTTTTTTTTGCTGAAATTATCAGTGGATGCTAGAGTCTCTACTGCAGTCATCTTCCACAGATTTTCTTATTTTTTACAAAACATGTAAGTATCAGCAGTTTTTATCAATTTATGTTCATGGTGTTCTCAAATACAGTAGCACATCATTCTTCCAAATATAATTTTTCTGAAATTCCCCCCCCTCCTATATTTCTTTTATGAAATCCACCGAGTAGACAAGATCACCTGGCTATCTTTCAATCATGTTGTTTTGATGAACCACTGGCAATTCTTGACTGGCTCAAGATCAACAGTTGTAAAAAGCCTGTCATTATCACAAGGAATTTTAACATCAGCAGATATGAAATTTGTGTAAATAGAGCAAAACAAGCAAATTCTTGGAATTTATGTCCCCTGCTTCTGCCTCTTGTCATTTTAGCTTCCTGTGATCTTCATGCTTGCCTCCTTGATGTTTTCGTTTTAATTGTCCCCTGAAGATGTCTCCACATGTCATTATTTTTGTTATGAATTGAGAACAAAAGGGAAAATTTGAACTTGTTTTGGAGCTGGTCATAATAAATTTTCAGAAAGACACTCTAAAACCATTCCCAACCCAGATATGCATAAAAGCAATCACCGACCCAAATTTGAATGAAATCAGATAATATTTAGGAAAGTTATCGAACGGAAAAGAAAACTTGATGGACGGACACATAGAGAGACAGACAGACAAACCCAAATCAAAGTCCTCTTATCTGTGGAAGACAATAATTGGAAAACTATTAATGAATCAGTCCTGTTGTTTTGTCTGGCTCATGTAAGTGGAAACACAGCATTCAGGGAAAGGTTGTAGTGATCTGAGTAATATTGTGTTTTTGTGGTGCTCGTGTGGTGCTTGTGCATCATGCCAGAGCACAGAGCTATCGATTAGAGGGTTCATATACTTTCTACAGAGGAAATGTTTCATATTCAACCATTTTCCAGCATGAACAAAAATCATGGTAAACAGTGAATCATACATACACATACATGTCAAATTAATGCACATTTGATGCAGCTGCTATTCCATGCTAGAAATGAAATTTAGGAAAGCCTTTATATAATTGTATATCCTATCAACAAAAACTTTTAAATAATAAATTTCAAGCTTATTTAAAAAAAAACTATGCAAATTTAGCAGCAAAGTAATGTTAGGTATGACAGCCTCATAATCATAGCCAGGCCATGTGACTAATTAATTAAGAAATAACTGTATTGAACGTTTTATATTTATATGGTCTGCATGTAACAATTACACTACTGCAAGGCCCTAAATGATTGTCGTTTGAATAGTTTATAAGAATTAAAAATAGATTCAACAAATACATCTAACTAATGTTAAGCTCTGTAATACTGCAAGATGTTAAGACTATATACATCTTATTAAAAATATATATCCTGCTTAAGCAGAGTGGTATGCATTTATACATCTATAACATAGGATGAGATGTTACCTTCGTTGCCTTGTTCCAGGCCCATAATGATTCTCATTGATGTGATGACCTGCTGTGCGACGGGAGCTGACATGCTCGTTGCGTAACTTGTGCTGTGTGAGTGCTTTCTGATGTAGTTGATCAGATCCTTTATCAAACAAAGAAATTTATCTCAGCACTGAACTTTAATAAATCATTAATACAGAAGACCCAAAAGCACATAATTTTAAGAGTACAGTGGCCTGTTTCTGATATGTACACAGATTTATAAGAAATACTGAATATTACTGCCTTGTTTCCAGCATGTATGTGCATTACAGTTTGATGTATTCACAACATTCAGTTTTATGAATATTTTGCTTTGTCTATAACAAGTATTCAGCATAAAAATCACTATATTTGTTTATAAGGACTAGCTAAAACTTATGTGCATTTTACCTTACTTGTAGCAGGTGGTCAACACTAAGAATTTTGTACTCACATATAAGTTGTACCTATCAAGTATTTAGATTTATACACAGTATAAACAAAGTATCTGTTAGTGTAATCCTTGTTTCTTGCCATTATTCTGCAGCAAAGAGCATCCCCTGTAGCAGCATTAGTGAATACTAAGATTATACCTTCTTTCCAGCGATGTATCCTCCACATGCACCAAAGCTTTTTGTGAATGTACCCATCATAACATCAACATCCTTCACATCACAACCATAGTAGTCAACAACTCCACGTCCGTTAGGCCCAATTGCTCCGATACTGTGGGCTTCATCCAGATACAAGTAGGCTTTGTACTTCTTTTTCAGGGCAATGATCTCTGGCAGCTTTACTATAGAACCCTCCATGCTGGAAAAGATGGGACATTTAAATTACTGAATAAGGTATAAAGAATACCTGATGGATATCATTATGAAACCAATATGGCATATAGATACTTGTTACTTATAGATACTTTTAGTTTATTTTTCACAGAATCTTTCATACACGTAATGCTCTACAGCAAAAAAGAATTTATATATAACCAATTTGTGCATATACCAGTACTTCTATTCTGAAATATACCATGGCTGTGGCAATTAATCTCATTACATTTCTATCTTTACAAGATAACTCAGAGTTGAAAGATGATAAATGAGGAAGGGATAATTACAGATAATTGAGATGAACATGTATTAATACGAAAACAAGTGACCCATGGTTCATGCAACGAGCTGACTAAGAAGACATTCACAAAACAAATTTTATCATCTGAATGCCAAATTTTGTTGTTGGTATCCCCCTTCAACTGAAGCTTGGTTGGAGGATATGGGTAACAGAGAACTAATAAAAGGTTTCTGAGGAGATTTTTCATGGACCTCCCTGGATGTCAAGTTAGAAGATTCTATGTGCAATGGTTACGATTTGTGCCCTGTTAACAGACAACTACATCTTTAAAGGTCTCAAAAATAGAGAAAAAATGTGTAAAATTTGAAAGAAATCCAGTTGGCACCACCAGTCTGCAGGAACTGATGACACACTCCATGATAAATGTGCATGCAAAGAATCATGGTGATGAATGCATTATTTGTTCAGATACTTGAGCTTTTGTATCAAATTTTTAATTATTCTGGGAGGTTCATCCGGGCCCCATAGCCCAACTGATATGGGTAGCAGAGACTAAATTTCAGAATTCCAAGGAGATTTTTCATGGACCTCCTTGGATGTAAAGAAAGAACGATTCTAGGTCCAATGATTACAATTTGTGCGCTGTTAACAGACAACCACATCTTTGAAGGTCTCAAAAATTGAGAAAAATTTATGCATAAATTTTTTTTATTAAATTTCAAAATGCAGGTGTCGCCAGCAGTCTACATGAAAGATGATGTCCCATATCACGGAAAAAATGGGTAACAGAGTTCTAATTACTGGTTTCCAAGGAGATTTTTCATGCTAACGAACGAACAGACAGACAGATGGGCAGACGGATGACGGACAAAGAGTGATCGCTAAGCTCAGATGACTTTCAGTCAATTGAGCTAAAAAACCAACTACTGTGCCAAACAAGCTGTCCCTGAGACTAGAGCATATGAAAAAAGTCAAAACAAATCTGGCTACATTAAGAGAGAATAGCCCATGGCTTATGTCTAATACAATTTCTCTATGTTCCTGTGAAAAAATTGTCCCCTATAATATCCTGTATTTTCCAGCATTTAGGCCTTAATCTCTTATACAGTGAAACCTGGACATTACAACCACCAATATGACCTCATGAAGTGGTCACATTTTCAAGGTGACCATCTAAGTAAGGTCTTATAAAAGTGCAAAAAAAAAGAATTGGGACTGTGAACAAGTGGATGTTATTATGAGCTTGTTGCTAATATGAGGTGGTTGCTCGGTGAGGTTATGCTGTATTTTTTCACTGCATAATTGTTTTTCCAATATTACTGTTAATATTGAACAACTATTATTATACAGACCTGCTACTACTGAAAAACTTCTACCCTTTTGTAGAACTGTGCATTTAAGTGTTGCAGTGATACAAGTGCGGTTATCTTGACCTTTCAAACTGACTTAGATGCAGCATGGAGAACTGACAGTCATGATAATTAACCAGTAAAACATGATAATGCAGTGAAAACGCCTATATTTTTCCAATATTTCTGCCTGAAAATTCCTAAATACTTCTGTATATGCTCTTATAAAATAAATTCTTAAGAACCCTGGTAGGAGCCCTGGCAATAAACAAACACAATGGAAGTTAACATATAGCAGTTCAAATACACACAGAGGTGTGTCAGAGATCAGGCGTGATACTTACCTGAAGATACCCTCTACAACAATAAGGATTTTCTTCCATGGTCGGTGAGTCCTTGGTTGTCCGTATATAATGGCTTCCCTCAACTTGGCTTCCAAATTTTCCATATCTACAGAAAATGTATTATGTTACTTTAGGGTGCTTATGTAAGGTTACAGGGCCCTCTCTTAAACTGTAGCAAACTGAAGGCTTGAAAGCAAGTGATTAATTGAGAGTAAGTTGGTATCACATATTTACCTAAATTTACTCAAGTTACGAAACAGTTCGAGTAAAAAAAAAGTTTAATATCAGCATTTAGTTGTATAGTTATTCAAAGTGATCCAAACATCACCTTTAATTTATAATATCTAAGATATGTCAATAGTATAACATGTCTATAATATATCAATAAGAATAATTAAAAAATAATAAGAATAAGAATAATAACATGACAGTGATCTTACCATAAATATAAAAGAGTTACATGCATTACAAAAAGATTTACCGGTATACCTTATTGTAATTTTAATGATGTTGTTGCTAGAAGAATTAAGAGTAGATTATTCATTCAAAAATCTCATTTTACACTGAATTCATATTATTGTGAATAAGTAATGATTTTACATCAGGTTAATAAACTAGCAGTAAGATCAATAAAAACTTACTGTTATGTTTAAAGACTCTGATGCTAGCACCGGACAGACGTGCTCCTAGCACCAGGGATGCATGATTGAGTTCATCACTAAGAATAAGACAACCCTGTAAAGAAAATGTATGTTTATATATTACTGGCATAAATGAGATAAATGATGATCAAAAAGTACCTGTTCTCTCATAGGCATATCTATAACACATTTACAGGTACTAATAGATACTAATTTCAAACAGAAATGGACTGCTTTAGTTTGAGAGATGAAGGTCATTCTTTTTAAACAAAATGATGCATTCTTGGGGTATTAGATATTGTAAGCAACAGTGTTCCTTATGTTTTTAATATTCTGTGAATATTTTCATGGGTTGACAATATAAAATTTTTTGTTTGTTCTAAAAAATTATGAAGGATTTTATCATATTTCCAGCAGAGAGTGACCTGTACAGCCACTGTGGATTACTATTCCATGTTGAGCAAAGCAAGGAGTCTGAAAGATATTCTCCACACTAATTACAATAAGAATAAACAATTAAAAAAATACAAGGTTTAGATATTAACAAGAAAGAAATCAAACCATTTATCAACTATAAATTCTAAAGATAACTTCTTCACCACCCCTTAATAATTACATAAACTGGTCAATACAGCAGCATCATTTTTACCACTGAGTTACATGGAATTAATTGCTGACTAGCACTTTTTTTTGTTACCTGGGCTTTGTGAATGATAATAATACAGGTAGAATGAGAGTACATCTTGGTTTAACATGCACTCAAATACCAAATTAAAACCAGCCACACTCCAAAAGCTACGTAGGATAGAATAAATGACAGGCTTACCTTCCCCACTAGTATAGGCATGTTCATGGAATTAGTGGCAAAGCCCATTCCAAATGTAATAGCGGACTCAACATTAAGGAACTGTGCAACCAGGCTCTCTAGTTCATTGTGAATATCCATGTTACCTACAAACAAAAACAGTTGAATACACATCAATGATTACAAAATGTCTGTCCTAAATAAAACATTTTCTACCAAAAATCATTTTGTTTATTTAAGAGACTAAGCTATTTCTAGGGCTGCAACAAAATTCCAGACTCTTCAGTTTTACAACTATGCAAGAAATCTCAGAAAAAAATATTTGCCTACAGCAATACAGCCAACTAATGAATCTGTTGACAAAGTATATTTAAGTTCACAGTCATATATAGGAATTTACTGGGTAAAAGCTGGGGGTTCTGGCCAGAAGCAGCAAGGTCCTGGACAGCGTGAAGATAAAGTTTGGTTATTCCTTGCTATGTACAAAAAAAGACAGAACGTTTGCAAATTGACTTGAGTACTACCTTGCCTTCTGTATATTGATTTGTTTTGCCATTTGCCTGGTGATACACAGCCCTCGCTATATCAGTGCAGACAACTTACCTAGCTCCAGCCTGGTGCTGCACACACCACAGCCATACTTTATGGTGGCCTTCTCTGATGTATCAGCACACATACCATCTGTCTCAGCAAAACCAAGGTAGTTATAGGAACCTAGGTTTATAGCTTTTGTAGTTGTCCCTGGGTAACTAAAACAATTACAAAACACTCATAAACATCTTTATTAACAATATATCTACTACACTACATATAGTACAACCAATAAATATTTCATTTATTGGGACTCGCTGTGTTTGAAAATATGCATAAGCAATAAGCAGAAGCAATATCAATCGGTAGCAACATAGACTATGTCACTAGCAGTATCACTTTGTAATTTGTATTGCACAAGTTGAGGTAACTGTTTCCGGTTGATGACGTGTGGCCAGTTGAAAAAAACTTTATAAAACACCACACTGCCATCTGGCTCTGTGACTTAATAAATTATAATTTTACAGAGTATTAATTTCTTCTTACCTGCATGACCAGTTGTTATCGGAAAACTTTCGGTCTTTTAGAACTACTTCTGCACCTGGGCAGCCTGCGATTGGACGATTCCAACAGTCTCTGATGCGTGTGTATAAATTACGGGTGTAGAAACTCTCGAAGCTTGCATACAATGGTACCCAACCCTAAAACACCAAATAAAAGATGCTAATAGTTACAACATCAATCTGAACTGATATACTGTACAAATTCTGTTATTTCTTATGATTATCTGACAAATTAGCATTGTTTATATTAACAGTCTGTATGTATTTATTAACTCTCAACTGAATCAGGCTCAATGCACTTGAACATAAAAACAAGGGACCCATGGGTCACGGCGCTCAGCTGATCCTGATTGGACTATAAATGTATCACCATTGTGATACTATATTGAGTAGATAAAGCTTAGAATATCATGGTCATGTTGGGTTTTATAAAGGAATATAATGTAATATGTGAGTAAATGATATATGAAACTAGAATACGGGTAGTCGACAAGCGACTACTTGTATCCGCCTAAATCAGAGTGGAACGGGTGAAGTGTTGCATATTAGCATGGATGTCTGCAGCCAAATTGTGTATGTAGGTTGCGCTACCTACCAAAAAAATCCAGAAAGCCGTCCAAGTTGTATACATATGCAAAATTTAAGGCAGATAAGTCAAACCACTACATGTATATGAGTGATTTTTGTCCTTGGCAGACAAACAGATGGACGCTGTGCAAAAAAGGGTTTCAGGTGGTGCCACCAGTTTAGAGTATGATAAAGAGCTATGTGAGAACTATACACATGCAAAACTTTGCCCCAATCGGTCAAACGGTTCCCAAGATATGAGCTTGGATATCTGCTGCATAAACTAGAATGCAGGTGGCGCCACCTGTCATAAAATCAAGAGAGCTGTCGGGGATGTATAAACTTGCCAAATTTTAGGCAGATATGTCAAACCACTGCCGAGATATGAGTGATTTTATCCCATGGCAGACAAACAGACGGGAGCTGTGCAAACATGGCTGCAGGTGGCGCCACCAGTTTTGCATATGATAAAGAGCTATGTGAGATTTATACACATGCAAAATTTTGGCCCAATCAGTCAAACGGTTCCCTAGATATGAGCTTGGATGTCTGCAGCGTAAACTTGATTGTAGGTGGCGCCACCTGTCATAAAATCAGAAAAGCTATCCAGGATGTATAAGCATGCCGAATTTCAGGTGAATTAGTCAAACCACTGCAGAGATATGAGTGATTTTAACCCAAGGCAGACGAACAGATGGACACTGTGCAAACATGGTTGCAGATGGCGCCACCATTTTTTGTGTATGTTATAAAGCTCTCCAAGGGCTACATTTGTGCAAAAAAATTTTCCTGATCGGTCAAACGGTTCCTGAGATATGAGCTTGGATGTCTGCAGCGTAAACATGAATGAAGGTGGCGCCACCTGTCATAAAATCAGAAAAGCTATCCAGGATGTATACGCATGCCAAATTTCAGGTGAATTAGTCAAGTCACTGCAGAGATATGAGTGATTTTAACCTAAGGCAGACAAACAGATGGACACTGTGCAAACATGGTTGCAGGTAGCGCCACCATTTTTGGTGTATGTTATAAAGCTCTCCAAGGGCTTCATTTGTGCAAAAGAATTTTCCTGATCGGTCAAACGGTTCCCGAGATATGAGCTTGGATGTCTGCAGCGTAAACGTGAATGTAGGTGGCGCCACCTGTCATAAAATCAGAAAAGCTATCCAGGATGTATACGCATGCCAAATTTCAGGTGAATTAGTCAAGTCACTGCAGAGATATGAGTGATTTTAACCCAAGGCAGACGAACAGATGGACACTGTGCAAACATGGTTGCAGGTGGCGCCACCATTTTTGGTGTATGTTATAAAGCTCTCCGAGGGCTACATTTGTGCAAAAGAATTTTCCTGATCGGTCAAACAGTTCCTGAGATATGAGCTTGGATGTCTGCAGCGTAAACGTGAATGTAGGTGGCGCCACCTGTCATAAAATCAGAAAAGCTATCCAGGATGTATACGCATGCGGAATTTCAGGTGAATTAGTCAAGTCACTGCAGAGATATGAGTGATTTAAACCCAAGGCAGACGAACAGATGGACACTGTGCAAACATGGTTGTAGGTGGCGCCACCATTTTTGGTGTATGTTATAAAGCTCTCCGAGGGCTACAAAAAAATTTTCCTAATCGGTCAAACAGTTCCTGAGATATGTGGGTTTATGTGTGGAAACAGACGCACAAACGGACGCAGAGCGCAGAGGAAAGTTCAGAGGTCAAAACAAAATCAGGGCGCAGCAGTTCACATGTGATCCGAACATAATCCCGGGTTTCTGAAAATTCCGCCCAGCGGTTACGGAGGAGTTCTCCGGACACCTACGCGGCGGCGGCGGCGTGCAGCTGAAAACATAGTATCCGCAAAACTCTGTTTTGGCGGATACAATAACCTGACTGATGGATTAATATGGAGTAATATATAGTGGTTTATTTTTTATTTATTTGGGAGGGGTTGAAAAAAGCAATTTATTTGAGCAAATATGAATGCAATGACAGTATGCTAAGCAGTGGTATAATGATGATAAGGCTATTTGTTGAAGGATCAATAGTGTATGGAAAACTGCAAGAGTTCAATTTGACAGATAAAAGGTTATGATTAACTATACTGATGAGGGGATTTATGAATTTGTGACTGTATGACATAATATCTTGACAAGATCGGTCTTGACAAGGTGCATTATTTTGATGCCCCTCACGTCAACATATTACACAATATTGACATAATTTCTGGCATGTACATAGGTACCTATGGACAAATGGTCAACAGTACTGAATCACCTGGAAGGTTAAAATCTTAACAAGGGACCTATGGGTCACGACGCTCAGCTGTTATATATGATAAAAAAATATTATTTAGAAATGAGGCACATGCTGGTTTTTTGTGGTAATAAATATAAGCTGTATTATGAGTTGTTGTTGTTTAGCTTATGTATGATTTTGATAGTACCTTTGGAGACAGGGAAGAGGATTGATTTCATTTATTTTATTAACAAATGGAGTACTATTATCACACAGATTTTGACTTGGCCATATAACTTATAAGCAGAACATATAAGAGTTATAATATAAGAGTTTAACTATTTATTAAAAAAAATTACAAATATTGTCCCAGATATAATTTTTATTAAAAATAATAAGAGAATCATATGATTTTTTAAAATGAAATTTAACTGATATGATTATTAAAATAATATTAAAGAATATATTCATGAATGCATTCATGAATACATTTTGAAAGTATTTGCACGAGTATTCATATACATTCATTGTTACCTGAATTCCCATTCTTTATGCAAGAAATTTTATAATGGAGTACATAATCATATTCGTATTTAAATACAATTACAAAGTATTCGCACCATGTCTGGTATTTATTCAGTTTTCACCAAACAATGATGTTGAGAATCCAGAATATACAAAATTCACACATTTAAATAATGATCATTAATACCTGGTTTTATGGCTTTTATTTATATTAAAAAATAACTGTAAAAAATTAATTTTGGACTAATTTCACATCAATGTACACACTAGACACAGTAGGAATCTAGATTAATATTATCAACTGCATCTTTGTCTATCATTAATTTCCTTCATATGATCCCTAATGATAAGTAATGAATAATATGATTTACTTCTTTATCAATAAAATTGAACTGAAAAATGCCATAGGTGACTGCATGGTGTTATTTGGAATATGTGACATTCTACCCATCGATACAAGATTCTTATATCATCAGTAACTGCAAGTTAATTTCCTGTTATTATAAACTAACAAACTCCTTTTCTATTTTTCTTTAATTTGTTATTAAAAACCAATAAAAAATTTATTAATTTATTGTTTATTGTTATGTTGTTGGTTAAAACTACTAGATGAGTTGGGTTGGACACCTGGATCAACTGTGGCTAGCCATAAGCTGCCTGGATTCCTGTATGCCTCGCCTCAAGCGTGCATAATTTAATGAAAGGTCAACAAGGTCAACATACAGGTGACTCAAGAGGGGCTGGAGAGAGCCAAAGTCTGACAGGGTCTCATAAAAAACATTAATAAAAGCTACAATTTTTGGCCAATTTCTTTCAGCTTTCTAAACTAAAAAGCTGAAATCCTTATGTGTGCATGATATGAAAATTATATCAACAGTGCTCACGGAAAACAAACGTGCCATGGTCACAGTTGGGCAAAATTTAAGGTACTAATTTTATATTTATACTAATAACTTAAAAAATTTGAAAAATTCAGAACTAATTTTGGGTATTCAATTGAATCTTGATTAAATTATGTTACATCCCTGACAAAAAAATCTCTAGCTTCAGCAATGCCCTTGTTAAGGGAGTAAATATATTTCTTGATTTTTTACAAAGTGCATTATGTTTGGGCCCATAACTTAAAACAATTACGCAATACTGACTTCATTCTGGCATATGCATAGAGAATGAAAAATATGTATATTGTTTATGATTAAATTCAGATCAGTGGTTTTTATATTAGGCATTCTTGAAGTGTGACAATGGGTTTTTAATGGAAAAATGAAGTTTTTCATTAATATCTCGAAGGTATTAAGTCCTAGTGACCAAATTCTTGGCATGGTAGGTTATTTTGGAGACATCTAACTGTATGCCGAATTTAAGGAACTTAGAGCTGAAGCTGGGGAGCTGAGCTCTTGCAAACTGCATAACACTAGCTTGATGTAAACTATGTTACATGGTGCTTGAAAACTTAAATAAAATCTACAGTTTTTGATCAACTGGTTTCAAATTTTTGGTGTTAACAGTTGAAATGCTAACAAAAACATGCTGTGAAAATTAAATCCACAGTACTTACAGGAAAAAAACGTGCCATGGTCAAAGTTGGGCAAAATTTAAGGTACCAATGTTTTATTTTTATTAATATTTTAAAAAATTTAAAAGATTTTCATCTAATTTTGGGTATACAATTTAATTTTGATTAATTAAAGTTATATTGCTGGAAAAAAGGTCCATAGCTTTAACATTTTTTGTGTTAAGTGATCAAATATATTTCCTGATTTTTTACAAAATGCATTATGTTTGGGCCCAGAACTTTTTTAAATTAAATAATACAGACATAATTTCTGGCATGTACATAGGAACTATATAGAGGAATATTTATGGTAAATATGAGGAAAAACAGATGAGTGGTTTTGATATTAGGCAGTCCTGAAGTGTGAAAATAGGTTTTTAATAAAAAATTGAGGTTTTTCCTTAATTTCTCAAAGGAACGAAGTTGCAAAGACCCAGTTTTCGGCTTGGTAGGAGATCTTGGGGACATCTAACATTATGCCGAATTTTGGATTCCTAGGTCTTACGGTTTCAAAACATGCCACATCTACGGACGGACGGACGGACGGACGGACAGACGGACGGACGACGGACAATGGACCACGACTATAGCTCAGATGACTTATAGTCAGCTGAGCTAAAAATGTATAAAACTGACCATATTTAATAACAATACAAATTACGAAATCAATGTTACTGAAGACTTATAAGATATATATATATATATATATATATATATATATATATATATATATATATATATATATATATATATATATATATATATATATATATATATATAATGTGAAATACTATATAAGTATCTTGGGAACTTTCCTCAGATCAAACTTTTTTTTACTCCTTGCCAGGCAATGGAGCACTGCAGATCTCAGTAAAATTTCTATAAAAGCTCAGTCAAACCACACAGGAAACTTATCACATTGTCACTGTTACAAGTACATTAAGAAAATGTGGTCAAGCTAGTCACTCAGCACTTGGTATCATGATAATAAATTATCATCTGGACTCTACTTGTGGAGCGTGGTGGCATAATGGTTCAGGGCTCTGGTATTATGACAGCAAGGTTGTGGGTATGAATCATGATCTGGCCGCTGTCTGGCTGCTACGACTCTTTGGCAAAGTCTTGACGACAAGGGTGTGCTCTCTCAATCCATGAGTGAATGGGTACTGGTCAAGGGAGGAAAGCAAATGTAGAACAAATAGCCTTCTACTGCCTGATATGGCTACTTTGGTTGTATGCTCCCAAGGGAGCTGAGAAAAACTACAAGAATGAACAGGCCCGAAAGACCAGGAAGGCAAAGCTTACAGTCAGCTGAGACTGACATCATCGATGATATCAAACTACAAACCCCCACTTTTACCTTCATCTTTACTCCATTTTTTCCTTATTCTTCGTGTCACACTGATTCTTGTTGTCAAACCTAGCACATTTTAATGAGTGCATATAAATCAGACTTCAGTATCCTATCACATTACAGATGCATTTCAATCAGTATATCAACACTGACCTTTCTAACTGGCTCTGTTGCCCCAACTTGTTTCTCCAGTCCCCAGCGTCGAAGCATGTCCCGAAAATGACCAAACAAGATAAGTATTCCATATCCTAAGTATGTCAATATGGCTATGTACATCGGCGTCTCTTCAAACACTTCATATCTCTTCCTGGTGGTCTGAAGTAAAAAACAAAAACACTGATAATACTAATATTGTAATAAGTAGACACTGACCAGTGCTTAATTATGCATGACAATAAGACGTGCAGTACTTAGACATTTGTCAGGCTGATTGTTAACAGAAGAAACAGAGGATCACCCATGACAAAGAAACATTCTCCTAACACAACCAACTATTTTACTTTAGAAATGAGGAAATACTAAAGTAAAATACAAGAAAGAACTCAAGTGCTTTGAATCCAGATCTGTACCAAAATTCCTTCCATCCACCTAAAAATGTATTCACTTCTCCCTTGCCTTGTTGCGACTTTTCCAAAAAAATGTTCATTGAAATTCTATGTAAAAAAACTTATAGTGGGAGATGGAACCTATATCATAACCAATCATTGTTTTGAAAAACCTGATTAATGATAATGATATCAGTTAAGTCAAACATTCCAATATCTGTGAATCTTGAGAAGTCTGGGAGGTTTTTAACACTGTACAAGCGATATTAAATCATGCAAAAGATCTGTGCTAAATCTCCCACTTGCTGCGAGTTTCTTGAGGTTCAGGAAGTGCTTCATTCTTGCTACCACTGTAATCATACATCAGTGTGAAAAGGTACAAAGAAGCCATTTTTTACAGTAGGTCAGATTACCAGAATGAAACATTCATATTTCTTGCCTTATTGCGGTAAAATTGATGGTTGCCTAAAAATTTTAACTGAGAATTTTAAACTGGAAGAATAATGAACAACTTTTGCCTAACTTGAAAATTGTCCCTTCATCAGCAAAAACAGGGATGAAAACATAATGGACTGGAGCTCCCTGAAAACATAATGGACTGGAGCTCCCTGAAATCATAATGGACTGGAGCTTCTGACACAATAACAACATGAAAGCTTTGTGCACCCATGTCATTTATACAAGATGATAAACTACAATTTTGCATTGACAGTGAAACAGTTTCATTGCTATACAAGTATGCAAACCTATCACGCAAACTGAGTATGCCTCAATACAAAATATATATCAATTGCATATACATGTATGTAACAGAAGATTTCTTTATACTTTCATTTTAAATATCTTTTTAAATACAATGATCAAGAACAATAAAACTATTCAAATTGTGATCCAATAAAAATAATTCCAAACTGTCTTAGTCAATGCAATCACACCGGCAACTATACTTATTATATGTAATATATTAACCACAAGACCTATTATAAAAAGAAGAGCTAACATGCAAACTACTTCACTGTTTAAAGGTTTGAACTAAAACCAGTAAATATACAGAATATTTGTTGTTTCCAGAAGCTAAAAGGCAACACATAATATTATTTATATATAAATGAATAAATATGAATGAGAAATAATCAAGTCAGTGAATCATGAGTGATTAAGACAAGAATATCAGCAGAAGCTGACAAAAGCCCTCAGCCAAATGAACAGTGTTTAAAGGTGGTAACAGTAACAAGACTAAATATCTGTTCTCACACTGATGTATAACTGTACATGTCTCAGTTATAAATTTAAAATGGAGAGGTATATACCATGATTCATAACAATCCACCAAATGCTTCCTGAAAAATAAGCTTCTAAATTTTATTCTATTTTAAGCTCTGTGACCTTGAAAAGTAGGTCAAGGTCACCCATCTTCGAACTTGACCGAGATTTGGTCGATATACATCTTCACCAAAGAAATAAAATTCCTATTGTGAATCCTTTTAGAGATATCTCACTCACAAGGCCAAAGTTGAAAAATC
This sequence comes from Sipunculus nudus, assembly GCA_026874595.1. Classification (NCBI taxonomy): domain Eukaryota; kingdom Metazoa; phylum Annelida; class Sipuncula; order Golfingiida; family Sipunculidae; genus Sipunculus; species Sipunculus nudus. The sequence goes on from CM049308.1 coordinate 16,202,759, forward strand.
CAAGAAAAATTCATTAAAAATTATAAATTGTAGGTGGCGCCCCCAAACTTGTGCAGCAGTTACAGACCATCAGTCCCTATGACCATAGTAAGTTTTGTGAAAATCCAATCGATGGTTCCTGAGAAATAAGCTTCTAAATGTATTTTCTATAATCAGCTCTAAAACGTAGAAAAATCGGTCAAGGTCACCCATCTTCGAACTTGACCGAGATTTTGTCAATATACATTTTCACCGAAAAAAAAAATTCCTACGGTGAATCCTTTTAGAGATATCTCGCTCACAAGCCCAAAGTTGAAAAATCCGATAAAAACTCATTAAAAATCAGAAATTGTAGGATGCACCACCAAACTTGTGAAGCAGGTACAGACTATCAGTCCCAATAATGATAGTAAGTTTTGTGAAAATCCACCTTATGGTTCCTGAGTAATAAGCATCTAAGTTTTTTTCTATAATCAGCTCTAAAATGTAGAAAAATAGGTCAAGGTCACCCATCTTCGAACTTGACCGAGATTTTGTCGATATACATCTTTACCTAGGAAATAAAATTATGTTGGTGAATCCTTCTCCAGATATCCCGCTCACAAGGTAAAAGTTAACGGACACCGGACAGACTGACGGACGGACAGCTTGGGTGACGACAATAGCCCATCAGCCTAAGGGCTGAGGGCTAAAAAAGTGGATGATGGTACATGACATATGTACCAAGTAAAGACATTCTGAGTACAAATAATACCTTATTTTTTATTCCTAATTGTGTACCCTTGTTGAAATTAGATGTATTAGTTTTATGATCCTTTTATTAGTTTTAACTGAAAGTCCTAACATCAATCAAACAACAAAGGCATAACCATGTGTTATCTGCACACTGACAAATCTGTAGAATTTTTGTTTTAAATCTACCAAGTGCTTTGGTTTAAATATAATATCAACATTTGTGACTGCAGTAGGTATGCCCCCTGTTACCTTATAAGACATGATCCAGTTTGTATGAGCCTTGGTATTGTTGAATATTTTATACTGTATTACAGGGTGTTAATATTTATAAAAGGGAATCCTACACCAGCTGTTATCAGCAATTAACACAAGTTTACTTAGGCTAGCAATCACTGTACCTTGCACTAACCTGACAAACCTTTGGATCTTTGTCCTGTTTGGAGTGAATCATTTATGAAACAGCATGTACCCAAATTGAATAATTGACTCCTCAAGATAAGATGAGATTTGATACAAGGACCCTACAAAACCAACACAGAAACCGACCAGTGTAAGTAGAGCACTCCAATGGCGGTAATCAGAGTAATAGGTCAGCTATGTTGAGAAAAAACAAATGATGGCTGAATTCATGCATGACCCATCTCACTGAAATAACCTGAGGTGATAGGTAACTGCTACAAGCAGAACCTTAAATACAATCAATACTTTTGGTAAACTTAAAACATCAGCACAATTTATTAATAAATAAAAAAATTTCCATCAGCTGATTTTTTTCTATATTAAATGCTTATCTTTACTGTTATATTTCGGCAATGGATATATGAAATTTTACCTCTGTTACTTCTATTTACATACTGGTACTGTGATACAAAACATAACATGTGATGACATATAGTGGTTGAAGATGTGGTTATTTAAAATTTAATATAAAGATTTAGATTTTTAACAGACCTTGAGTCTTATACATCGCATGTGTATATATATACATCTGATTATGATGCTGATGATAATCAACTTATTTATATCAGGTTTTCCTTTCACCATCTGTGTGTTCTTCAATTAGCATCATTTAATCATGACCTGGGTTGCTTGTTTGGTGGATTAACTGTCAAACAAAGGGGACGAATCCTCAGTTTTTACATCCTTGTTGGCTGCATGACAGATATGAGAAATGTCATTCCTTGATACCTGAACATGAAAGTATAATCACTGTCACTTTCACAAAGAATGAATTATGGTGATGAATAGATTAAGTTATAATTCACAGAAAAGCAGCTTAGTTCAAGTGGATCAAGATAGGTGGTGCTGTTTGCATAGTGCCACTTCCTCAGAGCAAACACAGCTCTTCAGGTCTGTTTGTTGCTGAAACTTCTAGCAGTGAATTTGATAAATTACTTGATGAGACTTAAATATTCAGCTGGAAAGAGGGAATTTACTTGAAATTACCTGCCTTGGAATTGAAACCTGTAACATACACACACATTGCTGGGGTTACATCCTGTCAGAGCCAGCAGGTGCACAACTGATAAACCACCAAATAGATCATGTCAAAGTATTAATCACCATTAACTGTGACACTGGTAACTGTCTCAGGCCAAAAGATACCAGTGTTTGTATTCAATATGTGGCCTACCCACCTTTTGTTATATCAATTATATGATATATTTAAGTTAAAATTATTTCAAACTAATTATATTTAAAATAAAGATGTGCCATGACCTATTAAATCGTAGTCGAGACACTGGACCTGTAGGCTACCTATGCAAAGGATGAAATTTAGCAGGTCTTAAAACTGAGATGTATATCTTTATCACTGCTATATACCTTCTAATAACTGTCAAGTGCAAAAGCCATGTAAATAAAATTTGATTTCTAGAAGGATTAATTGTACTGTACCACCCATTTAAGTTTTCATGCAACAGGACAGTGGAAAGAGTCTGAGGATAACATACCCAGCATGACAAATCATAAATTCTCTGGTATGACATTAACTTTTGAAAGTGCTTGCCCACTAAAGCAAGTAAAATTGTTTACTTTCCCTACAAGTGGTCATACAAAAAAAAATACAGTGATCACAGACACAAACACAAAAGTGTTTTCTACCTGGTTATTTCGCAATAATAAACTTGTTCAAATATTTTTTTTGTTTAAATATGTATCTTTAGCATTTGCATAGTTAAAAATACAGGTAATTTGAAATAGGGATATGTTATAATAATATTATTTTCTTTCTCAAGAAAAGAATAGAATACTAAAGACTGGTTAAGATTTAGGCCTTTGTGTAAATGTTAACCAATGAAGTCCAGCCCTGACTGTCAAAACTGCTCAAGATGTATATCTAAAATTTTGCATTTCTTTGTTGCATCAATCATATTAATTCTCTCTTTCAACATAATACCCAGATACATAAATGCAAAAATAATAATTTTTCATTTGGGGGTAATGTCTACAAAATGTTTTAATTGGTGAATTTTCGCCTCTGCCAGCAGGGTATGCATCTACATTTGTGGGTGTTTGTAATCACAACATAGCTTATACAATCATGAACACAATCTCATGAAATTTTCAGAGCTTTTCAGGAATGGGTGAATGAAGAATGGATTAGATTTTGGTGTGGATCAAGCAGGAATGTTATCAAGGATGACTCACAAATGTACAGTCACTTATGTATGAATGAACCTGGGAATATGGGCCAGATAAGTGAATGCAAACACAGTTCTGCTAGCATCTAATAATAGGGGCCCACCACATGGTGAAGGTTTGCATTCTTTAAAATACAGATTTCTAGTTTTATAATGCATTACACTGAAAATTCATATAATCCATCCTAGCATTACTAAGCATGACTAATTCATATAAATAACCACAAAATATGATAAGATATAAACCCTTATCACAATATACCCAACTACATTATTTGGATTGTTTTTCTGGTTCAGACAGAGAACACTTCCTACAAGCCTGGAATGACGTGCCAGGTAGTTCTACACTGTCACGTTTTGTTGACTTATGAATACCCCTATCACAGTTTCACCTGGCAGTGTCACTGTATGTATGTACCTATACAAGTACACACTTCCTTTGTTATGATAAACAAAATGGAAACTTACAGGGATCAAAATGATATTGTGATCCACAGGCCTTCTGCTTGTATTTTCAGAAACAGGTCTGATATCTTTTATAGTTGCAGCCTCATCTGACCTAATTTTAAAGTATCCTTAGCATGTATTTCAGGTATCATTTATGAATGTTCCCTGAGTGACCCAGCAAAATGGATGCAGACTTGATGAAGTTAGTTTGACCCTTAAATATTATTATGTCAAACATATGGTAATTTTGCTCGCCAGACCTTCCAGTTTCTATGTCTAAGTTAACTGTAACCTTTCCCCAAGACCAGGATTGTGGCTCCTATGTAAACAATGTTTATAAATGTAAAAAATCAAGTCTTGAGGATTAGGCTCTAAAAGAAAATGGTTATTTAGAGATATTATATACATGCCTACAATAGTGGCCTACTCAATTTTTATTAAAGTGAAAGAAAAACAGACGTTATCCACTGAAATCGTTGAAAAATATATATTTTTTTTTTATTTAAGTAATTTAGACATGTGGCTTCCCAAACAGACCTGTGAAAAACAGTGAATGTGTTGATTCATTTTAACCTCTGAGCTTGATGATATATGTAAATCAGTACAAGGGGTCTCACTTCATGTGTTGATTTACAAAATGGCAGCATTTGTCAACACAGTATCATATTCTCTGATTCTCTTCTCTTCTCTAATGCATTAAGATGTAAGTTTATAAGGATAAATTTGCAACACTGATGACTGACTGTGTCAGATTGAACTCAAAGGGTAAATGTAACAAACAGGCTGGTGAGGGCTAAGAAATCCATTAAGAGAGTTAAGCAAGCCCTATCAATACTGTCATAAAGACATTCACCATTTTGTATTGAGCTTTTTTAGTCACAATAACAAAATGTCCAAAATACAACCCACTATCTCTTTGAAAGACTAATCCTGGGAGGTACTGGTAGGCATGAAAACACCTTAATCAGTGCCTGTTTATGGGTTTAAGCTTTTTATCAGTCCTAATGAATTACCTTCACAAAGCAAGAGCTATATTTTCCCCTGTGAATGAATGTTTACTTTCCTGAAGCACAGGCCTTGTTTTCACCTGAGAATGTTTGTTTACTTTCCTGAAGCACAGGCCTTGTTTTCACCTGAGAATGTTTGTTTACTTTCCTGAAGCACAGGCCTTGTTTTCACCTCAGAATGTTTATTTACTTTCCTGAAGCACAGGCCTTGTTTTCACCTCAGAATGTTTGTTTTCCTTTCTCAAAGCACAGGCCTTGTTTTCACCTCAGAATATTTGTTTTCCTTTCTCAAAGCACAGGCCTTGTTTTCCCCTCAGGATGTTTGTTTACTTTCCTGAAGCACAGGCCTTGTTTTCACCTCAAAATGTTTACTTTCCTGAAGCACAGGCCTTGTTTTCACCTCCGAATGTTTGTTTACTTTATTGAAGCACAGGCCTTGTTTTCACCTCAGAATATTTGTTTACTTTATTAAAGCACGGGTTTTGTTTTCACCGCAGAATGTTTGTTTACTTTATTGAAGCACAGGCCTTGTTTTCACCTCAGAATGTTTGTTTACTTTATTGAAGCACAGGCCTTGTTTTCACCTCAGAATGTTTGTTTACTTTCTCAAAGCACAGGCCTTGTTTTCACCTATGAATGTTTGTTTACTTTATTGAAGCACAGGCCTTGTTTTCACCTCAGAATGTTTTTTTTTTTACTTTATTGAAGCACAGGCCTTGTTTTCAACTCAGAATATTTGTTACATTATTGAAGCACAGGCTTTGTTTTCACCTCAGAATGTTTGTTTACTTTCCTGAAGCATAGGCCTTGTTTTCACCTCAGAATGTTTGTTTACTTTACTGAAGCACAGGCAATGTGTGCTTGTTATTTGTTGAGGATTACTCAAAGTTGTTAACAAAGAGCAGGAAAACTTGATACAATGACTGCTGCTGATTTGAGGAAGAATCCATCAGGGTTTTGACATTTACAACAACCAAGAATTATTTTTCCTAATTAGAATAACTCTCTTTCTTCTTGTGAATCAATTATGAAGAGGAGATTTGGGAAACTGAGAGATTTCTCTGTGAAACTGTTACATAACTGGTCCTTTGGACAGCCTATGTCTTTCCTTACAATGTAAATCCCTCAACAGTTTATCAGTGGTTTTGCTTTATGATTTTATTTCTCATATTCTTATATATGGGGAGCATTTTCAACATCAAAATTTGATTGCCCTGAAGTGCAATCTAGCTTGATACACATACATGCAAAACATGAAGAGTCAAAGACTAAAGTCTGCAGTACAGAAACCAAAAGAACCACTCAAGTCCTTTATATATATGAGTCCCAGGGTTGGGTTTTAGGCTGCCCAAAACCTGTTTTCGGCAGTGCAGAGCCTAAAACCTGCCTTTAACTGCCTAAAATAGGTTATAACCTGCCTAAAACTGCCTTTTACTGCCTAAAACCTTACTTACCCTCAATTATGACTTGCAGTTTAACTATGTTTTTTACTGTTAAACAGCTAAATGCATTAAAGAAAAATGCTCAACACTTTATTATGAGGAACACTTTATTAAATTTAAACAAATAAAAGCTTAAAACCAGATACTTTAATTGTCTTTTTGATCACAAGGGACTAAATTTTGTAAAATATGCGAAAGAAGTTTTCTTGAAACTAAAAATTTGTTCTATTTACACTGATGAATAGTCCTATACAATGTAGTCTCACTAATTAACATATCATGTACACATGTTTTGTATGCCTGTAGCTTCAAACAGCATTTAAAAAGCTTCAGAAACATCAAAAAGCAAAAGATTGATTATAAAAATTATTACAGATATTTTATGCTAGCTATAAACTAAAAATATAATATTATCTTTTAAATGATCTTATAATGATCAAGACTATTCCACTAGTTTATTTCCCTAGGTAGGTCATCCTTGTCAAGTTTTAAGATTTTGTGCACATTCTTATTGTCTATATAATGATGGAAATGATCTGTTAACTGTATGATGAGATTGTGAAAATGGAACTCTCATGAAAACTACAATTAGTATAAAACTAAAAAGTGCAAAAATATATTGCAGTGAATATTTTGCAAACCACAGAATATTCATAATCACTTTTGGGCCATGTTCAACCTAAAGGCTTACATGTCATGGTCAGTAATATGACCTAAGGTGAGTTTACCTTACTGACTTAGCATTCACCTATATTATAGGAACACTAAACTTCTGTGATGCCTGATGTGTACTTATTGCACGACCTGTGATGATCTACAGGTATGAATTATTCTATAAAGATTGCAACACTGCATAGGCTGTTTATTTAAATAAAAGCATACAAATCATTCACTGCTCTGAAACTTCCCTTCTTTTGCAACTGTCTGTACAAAGTCCAATATAAAAAGTAATTTATGATTTTAAATCATACTGACTAAATTCCTCTGTTTAATTTTCAGCCATGGCTTCTATTTGATTTCCCTTAAAATCATTGGATCACTTTGTCACCATTTCTTAAATTAGTTTACACAGTAAATTCTTAACTGAATTACCAGAATTAGTACTCATGATATATATCTCCGAACTGTGTACCTGGGATAAAATTAAAAACAATTTACAACATTTAAAATACACATATATTAATCCCTATGACCTGAGACAAAGTTCTGTTCAGAAATTACAACCACAAGTTAATCTGCTTACCCTAGTCTGCAATAAAGTTGTGAGAATGATTTGATTAGTATGGATAAGTATCAGCTGAAAGCCTCAGTAAGGGTGCTATGTAACCTTCAGTATGGTTCGTTTCTGATGGGGCTATTAATAACTGAGCATCCATCCAACACAGCCTTACAGGTCTACTTGTGTGGCCTGATCATGCATTCAGACATAACAAATGTAGAGGGTGACACAGGATTTGATTATTTCACTTACTTTTCTGCCATAAATGTCTGCATTAAATTATTTCAATAAATGTGCATTCAACTAATTGTGGTCAACTTTGCATGCAATCTATTTATCTTTGTAAACCTTAATGTAAAACAAGAATATATATATATATATATATATATATATATATATAGATATATATATGTATATATATATTAACGTACAGACATTTATTATTAAATATTCAGTTAATTTTTTTGTGAGAATATTTACATAAACTACAACTACTACTACTAATAATAATATGGATTTATATAATTAACTATTTTGATTTGAAAGACACATTATACATGCGTATCTGATGTATAATCACTAAAAAAATAAAAGGAAAAATTATTAACAATATATAATATTCCGTGCTAGATATATATATATATATGTACCAGTATTCTTTTATCAAGAATGTTTTATTGTTGTGAAGTTTAGAAGCTGACAGATAAAAGTCATATTTCCGCCTCAACTGACTCACTAGGGGCCACATGATATTGTAAGTGTTATCAGCCAAGTATGGCACAGTCATACACCCATGGCATGTGCGTGTGCGGTATGAAACCGATTTAAACTAAACCCAAAACATACATCATATAAACAAGCATTATCAATAAACAGAACAGTAAATAATGACCCATATGTTAATGCCATGGCGACAGTAATATGTTAGCTCCAAAACTAGCCAAAACAAATGCTGGTTACCTAACTGAGGTATATGAGACCTGTCATATCACGTACTGTTTGGGTCGTTTGATGTGAGGGACTCCGGGTTCACACACCCATTTCTCACCAAAATCCTTTTTACACCGAAATGGTATTTCTATCGTGGATCAAACTTACCTTGCTCTGTTTTGGTGGATTTGTGTATCCATTGGACTTATGATAGAAACCGTTTGCCATCCCGTTTGACATGGAATGGTCCGTCTCGGTGTATGCAGGCGTTGCTGCCATATCTCCGCCTTCCACCATGTTGAATAGTTACGAAGTTCATTCAAGGTCAAGGTATCTCAAAGTACTCTGATTGGTCAGAAGCACCACATAGAAACCAATCATTTACCAGTTGCTATCGCATTACAGGAAAATGACTCACTGGGGGACAAGCCTGTAGAGGCTTTGACCATTTAGTCCATTGAATATCGGCAAATATTAATGTAAATAATTGAGTCCCAAGGGTATGAGATGGCATACTCCTTAATTATAATGTTTTATTATTAATTTATGTTTTATTTTAATTTTTATTCATTCTATTTTTTATTTCATTATAAATATTATTATTGCGATTTAGTAGTGTTTCTTACTGTTATTTCTTAAAAATAATAATAATAATAATAATAATAATAATAATAAATAAAAATTATAAGAATAATATTAATAACAATAATGAGAAGAAGAAGAACGATAATCAGAAAAATGTTAAATTAATGAATTAATTTATGATATATACAATAACATAATCTAAAGGACAGCAAAACTAATATATGATAGTTTTTCATATGCATAGTTGCTCCATATATTTAATTGGATAAATATAAGGATAGTATTACCTTTTTTAATAGGTGCAACTCCCATATGCCTTATTTTAATTTAACTTTAAAAAATCTTATATGAATAACAATTTATCTAAATAAAAGTTTTATTAAGTGAAAGTTATAAAAATTCACGATTCTTGACCTTGTTTTGTTTACACGTTTCTGTCTAAATTTTGCAGGACTGGATTTTGGTTTATTAACTGCAAGTACTATTTTCATTCGGCTATTTGTGCGGAGTGTGGTTTACATAGTCATGCAATGGCCTTTGCCGGAGGAATTCACCTATCAAAGGCTTACCAGTGGCTTTTTAAAAAGAGCATTATATGTTTGATTACTCAATATTTTACCCCAAGGAATACTGCATGAAACCTCTTTTTCCTAAACCGGACTTGTTCAATGACTTGTAGCCAATGCGGCAATTTCATGAAATGAACAATGAATAATAACTGGTCCCCACATAAACAGATGCGCGTGTTGCAGCTCAAAGTGACGTCACCTCTGCCATTTTGAGAGGGAATTGACAGATGCAAGGCCGCACGCCGTAGGTATCGCATCGGAGAATACGCCAGTTCTGTAGAATTGCAGGTATAAAACAGCCTTGCATTTTCGGTAAATCACCCAACATAAGGCCAGTTTAAAATGGCAGATCAATTAGGAAGTAGCACAGTGGATAATGGCTTCGAGAAAGTAGAGGCACTTGCGTCTGGCCAGGAGCTCCCCGAAGAAGAGCCAACCAGTACGACAACTGAGGCTGCCGAACCCGAGGCGGATTTGTACGCTTCCTCGGAAGCCCAGTCGAAACCTCCACAGGACCTTGATGAGGCAGCACCTGTCGCAGAGCCCCAGGTTACAGAAGCCCCGGTACCCCCAGACTCCCCCTCCCCGCCCGAGGGAGCGGCTGATGAAAAGGGGGATGCCACAGGTGAGATGAATGTGATGAGTAAGACTGGGCGATGATGAAATCACCTTCTCTCATCCAGAAATTACTCACTTACATATCTATTCAGACATACATACACATGCAGTAAATATATCTGTATGTGTATATTGTTGTATCCCTGGTTTTGTTGTCTTATTACTATTAGGGTCACAGTATAATTGTATTTTAATTCTTGTTAATATTCATTTATAATACATGTACAAAATTTGATAGTGCCACATTTCAGATGCATTTCTGGTCAACGATGGTTAAGTGTTCTGATGCTGCATACAGTTGAAAATAATTTGATGACAACTCTTTAAAACCTAAAATACTGATTCAGTGTTATAGCATATCGTTTCAAAAGATCAGTCTTTAAAGGTTTCTTCAATGCAAATGTTTTATTAGGAGGTATGGAAAATCTTATTAGCAAAATTTACCAAGGCATTATTGTTTTTCTTTTGAATTAACATACAGGTTTAAATAATTTGTTGATGACAATTTAAAACCTAAAATACTAATTAATTGTTATATATAGCATGTCGCTTCAAAAGACCTGTCATTAAAGGTTTCTTCAAAGCATACATTTTATAAGGAGGTATGGAAAACCTTGTCAGCAAATATACCATGGCATTAATCTGTTGTTTTGCTTGTGAATTAACAGTGTAAACTTCACAAGAATAGGCTTCTAGCTCTGTCAGAAACAAGCTAAACTAAATCATATAATTGAAAAAAATAACCTGCATTTAATTTTAAAATGACAATTATCAGTTTAAACATTTCACTTATAATAGTTAAATCTGCTTCAGTTTTAAAATCAATAAAATTGTTTGTTGAAGAATTATTATTAAAGCCTCCTGTTGTTTTTCATCCATAAAAATAATGCATTGTAATGGATAAAAAAGTAAAATCATTTAACCACACATGCTGTTTGTATTAAAAAGAATTGCCATTCATTATGTTTGATTATTTATATGTTGTAACTGTCATTTTGATGATTTAGATATCCAAAGTCCAGCACGGGAGAAAGTAAATGATTATGTTTTTTCACATTTTTAAATTTTATAGGACAGGTTAATAAAATATGATAAATGAAAGAAATAGTATACATTAAAATTGAGTGTTGATTTACTTCCTAAAGGCAGAAGGTCATTGAGTATAAAGTTACATGTCTCCAGACAGGTTTTTGACATACAACATGTAACTTGAGTCATTATGTTAAAATGTTTAAAGTCTGAATGGTTTTGGAGCATGTTTGGCTATTCTGCCTTATAAAATTGTTCTCTTCATTTGATGATAATATGGAACAAACATCTTTGGTCGGGGGGGGGGGATCATTGGCATTTGTCAGAGGTTAGGATTAGACTTGGCTCCACCTTGTAATCTATCAAATTTTTTTTCTACATATATTTATTTGACATTATAATGTAGCAGGCAGAATGTAGAACCTTTTTCAGTCTGTTCATGGTCATGGTGACTGTAATCATGAATGAGATGATCAGTGGAGAAAGACAATACTAAGCATGAGACAGATCTTGCAGGATTCAGAGGTCTCCTGACTTTTCTCATCCTTGACCTGGTTTATGCCCCATTGACTTAGTTTAATGACATGTATGTACCTGTTACACAGGATCTAATGCTTCCTCCAAGGAAGTGACATGATGACCAAGTGAAAAATTGCTGTCATTAAACATACCCTCAGGTTTCATCTTGATATGTGCACATATGTTTCAGCACTTCTGTCCAAGTTCCCCCAGCTGATGCCATTTAAAAAAAAAATTATCTGTGAAATGTAATAAAGATTTGTTAAAAAATGCTGAAAGATTTACTTTCTAATTTAATGTACCATCAGATATTTTTCTGGCGTTGGCATGATTTTTCCAAAGTATACAGGGCATCCTGTTATTTTTTCTACATTGATTTAAATGATTAAAAAATTGTATGAGATTTGTTCGGAAGCAGTTTTGAAATAAAATTTACAATTAAACATAAACTGAGGTATCTTTAATAAATAGTTAAACTCTTATATTATATGTTCTGCTTATAAGTTATATTGCCAAGTCAAAATCTGTGTGACAATAGTTCTCCATTTGTTAATAAAATAAATGAAATCAATCCTTTTCCCTGTCTCCAAAGGTACTATCAAAATCACACATACCGGTAAGCTAAACAACTACAACTCATACTACAGCTTATATTTATTACCACACAAAACCAGCATGTGCCTCATTTTAAATTCATATTTTTTTATCATATATAACAGCTGAGCGCTGTGACCCATAAGTCCCTTGTTTCTACATTGATTTAAATGATTAAAAAATTGTATGAGATTTGTTCGGAAGCAGTTTTGAAATAAAATTTATAATTAAACATACACTGAGGTATCTTCAGATTTGAGCACAGATGCACTAGCAGTAGTAGCATACACTGTTCAGAGGACACAGTTCATTATCAGTAAGCGTTGTATTGTTAGTACTACTAGTGGTTAACACATGTGGCACTTCTCTATTAAATACAGACCGGCATTCATATGTATCATCCCATCCATGGGAGACCTTTTATGTTAATTTCCATACATGTAACTATAAACAGTTTTTGAATTCTGTTAGTTCAGACGCTGAATTTGTGTGACTAGAAGGGAAATTTCATAAAATGTGCAGGTATTGAGGCAGCTGTTGTTAATGTCGGACAAAAAATCATTGATTATGAAAACGTGGTCTGCATCCATTATACAAACAAATGGGAGTAGAAATATTTAAAAGAGTAAAGCCAGACATGTGTCCGGCAAATTTTTGAAAACAGTTTGACTATTGGGACTTGAGCAAAACAGCTCTTCCATTTTAGCAGGACTTGGTCTGAAAATTATTCCTTGAAAACATTTTGTGCCCATAACAACAGGTGCTTGATGGATTTTGAATGTTTATTCCTGTATTCATTATAATGTTAAATAGAGTGGCAAGTGTAATGGAAAAGTTGAAATATATAGCTGATAAAATAGAGGATATCTACCTGGATATATTAACGCTACTGTCAACTACCCAAGCTTCCCAGGTGTATGGAGATCCATTGTTAGCCCGGGCCAATAATGATATGATGTCAGACTACAGGAGATTTGTTTGTAAATCTCTCCTAGAAGGGTAGCTTTTTTACGAGACTTTTCCAGGTGTATGTTATAAATTTTCACCCTGATATATTATTACACATAGTTCTGACAATAACTCTGTAATATACATTCAAAAAGAGTCCTTCACAGTAGTACCCAGGGTCAGTGTGAGTGAAAAGAGTGCATTGCCCACCAATGAATTTTGCACCTTGCCCCCAGTGGAACATTGTACCTTTCCCCAAGAGAAACATTGAACTTTGACCACAGGGTCAGGTGTCACCTTTGGATCCTGATTGAGTAAAATTTTTTTTAGCAAAGGCGTATTTAAATTACAGAATATCAGTCAACCAATATTGCCATGTAATGGTCATGCCATGTTCCTTGAGCTCTGTGTGTCGTGTCTCCTGCTGGCTGGAGACATTGGATCCTGTTTGAGCCATGATAGCTATTAGTTCTTTGTATGGTCATCATGTATACATGAATAAGATAAGGATATTGTAATTTTGAAAGTTCTTTAGAATATGCTTGTTTGTCACAATACAAACATGAGGTCTTTCCTGGGGGTGGGAGGGGGTGCTTGATTTGATTATTGGTCCCCTACCATTATGAGGAAGGACTACTAAAATGGTCCGCGTCTGTCTGCCCAGCTTGCCTGCCCCACCCTATCACAGAAGCGGCGAAGATATCATACTTTTGTAGTTAAATACAAGGCGGGGGACTATTTGTGCCTCTTGGCCCTTGTTTTTTATCAGATAATTATTGATCAATGAAAATTAAATTTGTGCTAAAAAACTTCACAGATGCAGTAACATGATTTTTAGCTCAGCTAACTATAAGTCATCTGAGCTATAGTCGTGGTCCGTTGCGTCCGTCCGTCTGTCTGTCCATCCGTCCTTAGATGTGGCACGTTTTGAAACCGTAAGACCTAGGAATCCAGAATTCGGCATAATGTAAGCACTGTTGATTTAATTTTCACAGCATATATACATAAGGATTTAATTTTTAAATTTCTGAAATTTCAAATGAATTGATTGAAAAGAGTAGCTTTTATTCAAGTTTTCATACACCATGTCAAGTGTTGTTTACATGGGATATGGTCGGTTTCGGCCGCAGACGATATCGGCCGCTGGCCTCAAATCTTCCATATCGGCCGCCAGCGCCCACCGGGCAACCATTTCGGCCGCAACACCAACGAAGTCACTGCTGGACCCTGACTGTCAGTCAACGATATCGGCCGTGACTTGGGCGGCGGGGCACCATTGGCCGCCGGACTACCTCATTGATACAAACACGGTTTCATCATAATTAGAACTAGCTTATAAAACCAGAAATATGATGGACTAAATAAAAAATATATATTTATTCAAAAAATGATTAGTCATATTTATAAGAATCATGTGTAAGTAAAAATCTCGAATTACAACACACGTACTTGAATTGAATAATAAAGAACATTAATTTGTCCTGTAACTTCATTCATAAACGTATATGAAAGGATAGCAACCAGGTTTAAATTGTCATGACGTATTCAAAGCAAAACGTCTAAAGTTTAATTTATTGGCACTACAAAAAAAATATTAATCTCTCTCTCTCTCTCTCTCTATATATATATATATATATATATATATATATGTCAGAGACGAGATTGAAATCCAGGCGGATTTTAAGTTCGCCTAGACGAGATTGCGATTGTGATCTCGCCTAGGCGAGATTGCAATTGTGATCTCGGCTAGACAGATTTTAAACTCGCCTAGACAAGATCACAATCGCAATCTCGCCTAGGCGAGATTAAAATCCATCATGGAGCAGGCCAGGATTGTAATCTCGACTAGGCGAGTTTAAAATCCGTCTGGTGTCATCCAGGCGAGTTTAAAATCTGTCTGATATTACTTAGGCGAGTTTAAAATCTGCCTAGGCGAGATTAAAATAGTGATCTGATCTAATTTCCTAATATATTAAGCATTGTAATTGACATATGAAAGATGTTTTCAGTCGGATTTTCAATATTTTAACACTAAATGGTTATATATAGTTATAAGGTAATATATTTATTAATATTTACAGAATATTATAGTATTAATGTAATAATTAACTTTTTTACAGTAATGTAATAATTATTCATGTGATAATTAACATTAATTTTGGAAACAGAATTATGAAAAAGATATTTGATTATTATTTGAATCTTTGATGTGTTTCATGTGGTCTACAGCATCCTTATCATACCAATTATTTGCTAAACATTAATTAATCTTTATTTTTTTTCTTCAGTTTTCTTAACAACCTTGGGATTGTAAATATCACTAATAAATTTTACAAAAAAATAATTTGTAATTGTATTTAAATATATGGCAATTAGAGAGTAATAAGAGGTATATTGAAGCACACTTATGAGATATTATGGAGAGCAAATCTGGGGGAAAAAGTCATCCACTTGCATATTGAATCAATCATAGATAGATAGATAGACAGATAGATTAGTTTAGATAGCTACTACTTCACTATTTAATGAGTATATTACACATTAACATAAACAATCATCCTATTTGATAATTCTTACAGGACAAACAGAACAAATTAGTTGGTTGATCTAGTTCAAATGTGTCTTTTCACCCAGGTATTCAACACTCAACAGTCAAAACATGTACACTTATGGTACAAAATATGCCAGGTATCAGTATTTATGATGGACTTTGATACACCATCCATTTTTTAGGTAATTAAACATCATATGAGAAAAGGTAAAAGTTGATACACAGATGTATGCAAGTGAATATTTCTTTGTCTTATTTAGTCTTTTCTTATAATGTATATAATATTCTTCTGATCTTTTTTTTTTAATGTTTTGTGAGGCATTTTGTGAAGCTTCAATATTTATGTTAGACTGTGTTACAAGATAACTGCTTTTTTTTTTACAGTATTATATCATATCAGAAAAAAATATGATTTCTAGATTCATAGAGTAATAGATCATTTATGCATGTGAACATGCATTGAATTATATTGATAAAAAATAAATGAGCTATGTTCCTTTTGTCTTTTTAAAATACTACATTACTAATATTACTAATACCAGTTTCCCTTCAAATTAATATTGACAACAAAATTATTATGTAAATAATCAGCAGCAGCCCACATCATATATCATTTGAATATGCCATATACAATACCAATGAAAGTTTCTTATTACATAGCTTATAAATAAAAATATAAAATAAAAAAATTAATGTTAATTATTACATAAATAATATAATATTCTGTAAATATTAATAAATATATTACTTGTGAACTATACGTAACCATTCAGTGTTAAAATATTGAAAATCTGACTTGAAAACATTTTTCATAAGTCAATTACAATGCATAATTTATTGGGAAATTAGATCAGATCCCTATTTTAATCTCGCCTAGGCAGATTTTAAACTCGCCCAAGTGATATCAGGCAGATTTTAAACTCGCCTGGATGACACCAGACAGATTTTAAACTCGTCTAGACGAGATTGAAATCCTGGCCTGCTCCATGATGGATTTTAATCTCGCCTAGGCGAGATTGCAATTGTGATCTCGTCTAGGCGAGTTTAAAATCCGTCTAGCCGAGATCACAATTGCAATCTCGCCTAGGCGAGATCACAATCGCAATCTCGTCTAGGCGAATTTAAAATCCGCCTGGATTTCAATCTCGTCTCTGACATATATATATATGTCGAGGCCCAGATTAGAATCTGGCCCAATTCAAAACTGGGCCAGCCCAGATCAAAATTTTGATTTGGATCGACCCAGATCAAAATTCTAATCTGGGCCAGACCAGTTTTAAACTGGGCCAGGCCAGATTAAAATTTTGATCTGGGCCGGTCCAGATTAAAATCCTGTGATGAAGACTTCAAGATTTAAATCTGGTCTGGACTGATTTTAAACTGGGCTGGCCCAGATTAGAATTTTGATCTAGGCTTGTTAAGTTTACAATCCTGTGGTGGACTTATTAGCTCAGCTGACTATAAGTCATCTGAGCTATAGTTGTGGTCCGTTGTCCGTCCGTCTGTCTGTCCGTCCGTCTGTCTGTCTGTCCGTCTGGATGTCTGTCCGTAAGACTGGCAAGTTTCGACACTGTTGGACCTACGAATCTGAAATTCGGCTTACCGTTAGATGTCCCCAAAATCTCCTACCATGCCGAAAAATTGGGTCAATAGGACTTCGTTCCTTCGAGATATTAAAGAAAAACCTCAATTTTTTATTAGAAATCTATTTTCACACTTCAGGACTGCCTAATATCAAAACCACTCATTTGGTTTTCTTCATATATACCATAAATGTTCCTCTATATAGTTCCTATGTACATGCCAGATATTAAGTCAGTATTATATAATTTAAAAAAGTTATGGGCCCAAACATAATGGACTTTGTAAAAAAAATCAGGAAGATATTTGGTCACTTAAGACCAAAAGTGTTAAAGGTAGGGACTTTTTTCCAGTAATACAACTTTAAATAATCAAAATTTAATTGTATACCAAAAAATTAGATCAAAATCTGTTAATTTTTTTTAATATTGGCAAAAATATAAAATTGGTACCTTAAATTTTGCCAAATTTTGGCTGCGGCACATTTTTTTCCTGTAAGTACTGTGGATTTAATTTTCACAGCATGTATATATAAGGATTTAATCTGTTCAAATCTGAAATTTGAAAATAAAAGCTGCAAAATTAGGCTAGTTATTGAATTTCTTTGGAGGCTCTTGTTGTATTCCCTTACATTGTCAAGCAGTCCACTTCGATGACTGTAGGTCATTCAGTGCACCTCTCTATGCTCCCCAGGCTGTTGGCATAATTTTAAATGTCCCCAAAATCTCCTACCATACCGAAAATTGGGTCATTAGGACTTCGTTCCTTCGAGATGTTAAGGAAAAAAACTCCATTTTCCATAAAAAAAAAGCCATTGTTACACTTCAAGGCTGCCTAATATCAAAACCACTGATCTGTTTTTGATCGTACATAGTATTCACATTCTTTCATACATTTTCTATGAACTTACCAAAAATTAGGTCAATATTGGGTATTATTTTGAAGTTATGGGCCAAAACATAATGCAATTTTTAAAAAAATCAGGAAATATATTTACTCACCTAACATGAGAATTGCTGAACCTAGAGACTTTTTTTCAGGAATATAACTTTATTTAATCAAGATTCAATTGTTTACCCAAAATTAGATCTGAATTTTGCAAATTTTTCAAGTTATTAGCATAAATAAAAAATCAATACCTTAAATTTTGTCCAACTTTGGCACTGTTGATTTAATTTTCACAGCATATATACATAAGGATTTAATCTTTTAAAATCTGAAATTTCAAAGATATTGATTGGAAAGAATAGCTTTTATTCATGTTTTCATACACCATGTTGTTTACATCTAGCCCACCTAGTAGTACAGCCTTCATTTGCATTATGTAACCCACCCCAGGCAGCTTGCCTTGGGTCAGCTTGGCCACTACCAGCAGGCTTCCCCTCTGCCCTGCAATCCCCCCCCCCCCCCCAGATGGTGCATAAAGTAATTCCTTACTTCAGAGGAGTAAAAACTTCACCAGGTGTGAAATTGACTTAGATTCCAGTAATAAATTAAAACTGGGATAGTAATTAGCACAATGATATTGTTTGTCCCTCATTCAACCAACAGTGTGTATACTTTATTTTGATGTTTTATTTTATCAAATTTACTGAATCTTTTATTTTATTTTGGTGAATAAAATTAAGCATGTACTGAAAACTCCAATGTGCAAATTTTTAATAGTGATTCAAGGAATATTCTTGTAGATGCCATGTTGTGGCATTATTTTCTTTTAAATTCAGTTTAAACATTTATGATTTAAAATAATAAAATATATGTGTATGCATAATATGACCCAATATGAGCTACACTCTGGATATATGATGATTGCAACTTTTGCAACAGTTCTAATATTTTAACATATAGTTTCAGTTTTTTACTCTGTATATATAATGATTGCAGCTTTTGCAACAATTCTAATATTTTAACTTATATTTTCAGGTTTTTTATTAAAAATTTATAAAACCTGTAAATAAAAAAAATGATTCAGATAAAAACTTCTTAATAAAAAAAGTGGATATGCTTAAATAAAATAGGCTTATATATAAAATTAAATGCATTATTCCCTTGAAAGTGAAATAAAGGTATTAGTCCATTCTGTCCACTTGCCTGTCCATCTGTAAATTTTCATATGCATTACAGTATCTCAAAACTTTTACTGTTTTTCTTCATGACAGTCTTGTCAGAGTATTAGTTTGCAATCATATATTTAGAACTTTACTATAACCAAGTAGGAGGGCCTCTTTCCTCTTAGCTTCTCATATGCTTATATAAATGAAAAACATATTTTGCATTTGCAAAAATTTCAAACTTAAGCTGAGCGCCGTGACCCATGGGTCCCTTGTTTACAATTTGCGCTTTTGTATTTAGTTCTAAAATTATTATGGACCATTGTTTAAACATGAAACATTGAACACTTTAATTGCAATTTTAATCCAGTGATTACATGTAATATTTAAACTTTCATCACTAAGCATGGTGCAGCTTACCATGTCTCTTCTGATTATGCTTGCATTGATGGACATGGAGAAGAAAAGAAATGATAATGACAATAGCTTACTACAAAATAATCCGTGAACAGTTTGATAACTGGAACATTTCCTGAGGTGAAAAATTGACCAGTGATAGAATTTTATGGCCCTCAACAGGTCCTCGTTGGTGGTCAGTCAACCCTCCATGACCTCTGTCCAGTACAGATTCCATAAACCCAGAAGGTAATGAATACAACTGTTACAGCTGAAGTCCAGGCATTGTACAAGTTATATGTAGCTTCCACCAGCTGCCTGGCAAAGCATTTGGGATACATTGTTAACGTCAGTTACTGACTCGCTGCCAGACAGGTTCTGGTCAGCCTCACAAAGGAGGATCATGTTTATACCTCTGTTTGTCAGTCTGTCTGTGTTTCGTCAAAATATTGAAGGAACAGAAATACCAGATGGTAAGAAGCCATAAGTCTGCAGTTTCTTATGATGTAGTATCAGCTACCAAATATGATTATAATTTACATGAGAAAATTGTATTACCTCAGGGTAGGAATTAGATATTAACAGGAGAAACCTGGGGAATTGTGATAATTTCCTGGCATAGATTTGGGTCAGGGATGGCATTCACCTGATTCAGGTGTACCTAACATCAGTGACAGGGTTCCTGATCTTAAAATATTGAAGTGCTCACTTTGAACAACCTGTTTATGTATCTCTGAATGTTGCTGCTCTGTGGGAGAAGTTAACGTTTGTTGATGTAATATTTTAAATGTAAATCATTATTTCAGTACCATATGAGGTTTGGAGATCATTTACAGGAGCTTTAATGTGGTCCTGTGATGTGATGACAAGAAAGTCATTCCTTGCATGCACGTCAGTTAAAGGGGCCCAGTCACCTATCTGACCTTTATAAACTAAAGGTAATCCCGTGGAGCTTTTATATAAAATAGGCTAGAAATTGTAAGTATCACCGCACACTGGCTGCCTGTTTGGTTTATTTCAATGTGTTTATAATATGTTGAGGCCCGCCAAAATAATCATAACAGATATACATGTACAGACTTTTTTTCACAATGCCTGCAGATATTGGCCTGATTTTTTGTGTGTAGTTAGATATTGACCAGTTACAGATCGAGTTCGCATTCCATCCCAGTTGACCTAATTTTGACCATTTTATGGCTCCTGAACATAGAAAATTTCATGAAAAATATAAATTTTCATGACAAATACACATGTACAGACTTTTTTTCGCAATGCCTGCAGCTATTGGCCTGATTTTTGGTGTGTGGGCAGATAATGATTAGTTACAGATCGAGTTCACATTTTGTCCCAGTTGACCAACTTTTGCTCGTTTGAAGATGCTCTAACTTAGAAAATTTCATAAAAAAGTGCACATGTACAGACTTTTTTTCGCAGTGCCTGCAGATATGGGCCTGATTTTTGGTGTGTTGGCAGATAATGACCAGTTACAGATTGAGTTCTTGTTTTGTCCCAGTTGACCTACTTTTGACCATTTGACTGCTCCTGAACATAGAAAGTTTCATGAAATATAGAAATTTTCATAACAAATGCATACGTACAGACTTTTTTTTCCTCAATGCCTGCAGATACCACCCTGATTTTTTATGTGTGGGCAGATAATGACAGTTACAGATCGAGTTCGCATTTCGTCCCGGTTGACCTACTTTTGATTGTTTTACGGCTCCTAAACATAGAAAATTTCATGAAAGACAGAAATTTTTATGGAAAATGCAC
Organism: Sipunculus nudus; assembly: GCA_026874595.1. Lineage (NCBI taxonomy): Eukaryota > Metazoa > Annelida > Sipuncula > Golfingiida > Sipunculidae > Sipunculus > Sipunculus nudus. The sequence continues at coordinate 16,224,374 of CM049308.1, forward strand.
ATGTATGGATTTTTTTTCACAATGCCTGCAGATACTGGCCTGATTTTTGGTGTGTTGCTTGATAATGACCCGTTACAGATCGAGTTTGCATTTTGCCCTTGTTGACCTACTTTTGACCATACGACACCTCCTGAACTTAAAAAAATTTTCAAAATTTAACAAATGTTTCTTATTTGCCCCAAGTGGGGGCATTCGTGTTGTTCCAAACATCTAGTTAGTGATTATAGTATTTGTAATTTGAATAGCTCTATAGCTTGTCTGTTGGAAGGAATATAAAACCTGTGTTCAGTATTTTGCTTTTTACTTTTAGTATTTTCCAGTCATTCATTACTTTTTAGTTGCAGATGTGTACCTTGTATGGCTTGCGCTGATGTTAATAAGTCAAAAGGGGCAAGTTTTCACTAATTGTTTGTAGGGCACATGGTATGCTTGAGACAAATCTATTTCACAGATGGGAAGCATGTAAAAATAGGACCAATTAATGGACCAAAACCAGGATATGGGAAAAACTGAACTTAAACAGCTCATATGGCCTTGGGTTGTCTGTCATTGGTTTGTATATTGAGAAACATGGGTGTCATGTTAGATAGAATAAATATGTAATGAGCTGAAATCTTGCCAGCTGGCAGAATAAAGGCAGCGCTGTCTGATCACTGGTACAGAAAGGTTGCCAGCAGGCTTGGACTATTGATTTGTCACAGATCCAGTGTTTTCTTTAAGTGATGGTCAACAGGTTATAATACATCCTGTAATTTGTTAATATTTATGTAGGGCTTCACAGCACAAGCCAGGATTATACGTGGTCTAGATGTTATAAAAAATGTTTTGAATCAACTTGTTTTAATGTATACCCCAGCTGTGGTCCTGTCATGTTGGTGACATCAGTTGAGTGTGGAGGATAAAGTGTACATGAAACAGGTGTCCCCTTAGTATAAATATAGGTCTAATTGTGTGCATGTCATCTTGAGGAGAAGGACCTTACCTAGTTGTTTCATTGTCTCGGGAGTTTTTAAGCTGAATGTACCATATGACATTGAGAATTCAGGGATTATAGCTAAGTTAACTGATGTAAGAAGGAGTTCTGCATGTCAACAATTTCAAGGTTATAACAGGGTTATTCTTTCAAATTGAGAGTAGTGTACAACAAGAATTATATTTACTTTAATATTAATCTTGCTGGATATCAAGTTTTGTATGTACAAGGTCAGGAATGACCCTGAACTTAGAAGTTAGTCATAAGGTGCAGTTGAGATGTCTGAGTTATCCCCAAGGTTCTGTCCAGATTTGGCTATGTTGTTTTGACTACACTGGCAGAAAGTTAACCCAGAGACATACACAACTCAATTTGTTCTGAAGTTTGGTTTGTAAATTTGTTTTGGTTTTTAAAGTCATGTTCACGGGAATAAAGTTAGTGTAATTTGTGTTAACAATCCTGAATTTGTTAGATAATGATTAACGAATATGAGTAAAAGAAAGAAAAACTACAATGAAAGCTAGTCCATCTCTGGACCCACGTGTCCATCCCTCAGGTCTAACATAGGACACAAGGGTCCAGAGATGGACTAAATGAAAACATACATTTCAGAGAACATATTTCTTTTAGTTAATCTGACGTCATACCAAATTAACTTGGATGTCATTCAAACACAGATTACGTATAGTGACTAAGTCTTTTAGATTGAACTAATTCAGTAGAGGGATACTGAAGGGCACAAATTCTTTAAAATGTTACCTTAAGAATCCCCTGAATGTTCAAAATATGTATGTACATTAGAATAACTCAGCCTCTAGTTAATAGCATGTTATTATCTGCAGGCTTAACTTATACGCTAAACTGGTTATGAAATAAACAACACATTTGAACACACACAGACACGCATGGTTTGTTGTAATGTAATGATGAACCAGGAAGAGACTGGACCAGCACCTTGGTTACTGTCTCCATGGTAACAATGATAGAGAGCCCTGTGGTATCTGATAGCATTCTGAACAGGAAATCCAGAAATCTACATGAACCTTTTGTGTATCTGCTGATTGTACTGGAAGACCTTGTAAACATCTTTTTATTGCGGCAGACAGATCGGGTCACAAACCAGGCTGTTTTCATATTGATTGCTCTGCAAAGGTTTGCTGAACAGTCTGTGTGGGGGCAGTGAATATTGCTGGGTTAAATTTAAACATATGATAAAAAGATTGTATTCTGATCTGTATATGGTCATAAATAAACCAGCACACTTAACACACCAATAAAAAAATTAGCATTTATGGGAGGAACATGTTTTAAAATGGCATATTCATCACAGTAGAGTTACTTTTCATATTCTGGGAGCATGTTGAATGCCTCTATTCTGGCTATAAATGTCTTTTTTGGGCAATATATCCAGAATATCTGTTGAGGCAATATATCCAGAATATCTCCAATTTTAATACACTGTCAAATATTTTTTCATCCGATGATGTCCCTCAGTGCTCTGTTACACTAAAACTTTGGTAAAAAAAAAACATATTATCTCAATTACATTAATAACCACATGGACAATCACATACATATCAGATTACTTTGGACTATATCTTACCAATAAATCTTGATTTTTGTGGTTTTCATGAGAAGTTTGGTCATTTTATAGCTTGAATTACTGATGTATATCCAACATAGATGGCAAGAACAAACTCATCCCTGTGCCATGTATTATTGGTCAAGATTGTATTCTACTTATTCAGAATGCCTTCATGATCTTCTAAAACGTTTAAATGAGCTGATACACCTAACAGTGTTATAAGCATGAGCCCCATGACAACATAATATAATATGATAGAAAATTTTAACTTTGTGGATGGCCAGCTGGGAGCATCAGGATATAAATACATCGGTGCCCTCTGTTTGGAAAGTAATCTCAGCTAAACGATAAATGTCTGTTACCTTTCAGTGATCATTGATGCATAGGTTGTCAGAGATATTCAGTAACTTACTTATAATACCCTACTAACCGTCATGTTAAGTGTCATTGAAATCCTTGTAACTCTTGTCTCGAGCATCTTGACCTTGCACACACACTACTAGTGAACCTCAGTACTCTTTCGTCTTGTTATGTATGATTAAAGGCCATGTATTAAATATTATTAGAGTGTCACACTCACACAAACACAAAACCCAAGTGAACAATAATAACCTTGTTTCTTTTTCTCCAGAGTTGAACAGATATGACCCAGAAACAACCAACCCTATTCTCATTAAAATTATGGGGTTCAAGCCACTTAAGGTTTTCCTTGTAATATCTCGTAAAATATTTGTCTATTTATTATGCAAGAATTGACTGTGTATTGAGAAAATCCATGCTTTCAAGTGTCTTATGGGATTTAATGAAATACAAGTAAATTTATTTTATGATATTATGTTACTGGATGAACTGAACCAAGAGCTAGGTATTATTAAATTTCTATGAGAGTTATTAGATAATTTGATTTTCCTCTCCAGTTATCCCATTTTGTGTAGTCTGTCATCCTTATATAATTAAACAGCATTTTGCCATGGCATATTTCAGGATCTTTTAATGTATTGTTGTCTTCTTTACAGTTGACAGAATTTTTCTACTTTTTGTCTTTTTGAACTGATGTAAATATATTTATGTATAACCCAAAGTATAAAAGGTCAGAGGTCACTAAAGACAGTTGATATGTTTTCCTAGGAAGACACCAGTGAAAGCAGTCTTTTTATGATGATAATAAGGTAAATTTTTAGTGATGAAGGAGGAATTTCAAGTGAAAAATTTTTTTCCAAGGGGAAGAGGCAGAAATAAGGCTATTAGAATGGCCTTTGGTGTTTTTGTAGCTGGGCTGTGGCTGAAAATATTTATGTGAAACTCGAGTGATACATATTTTAGTTATAGCTTAAATGTGTGAACTCTAGAGAAAGGAAATTTGATCCTGATAAAGAACTTTCTGTCTCGAGTTTAGTGTGTTGTCATGACTTGTAAATATTTCTCTTATAAATTATGTGTTGTGTTTGAAGTAATAATCATTAGAAATGCTTCATGGTTTGTAAAGTATAATGCTGTTAATTTTGTATTTTGCAGGATGGTTGAAGAATGTCGATCCCAGAGGTAAGATTTGTGTTGGGTATATTTGTTTAGAATGCATGGATGTACTGTAGTCTTTGATATATAGTATACATGTTACTCCATCTTCTCATGTAGCTGATACCTAAGGTTGCCCACCCCCCACCCCCACCCCACCAAGGTATAATGTACACCAAGTAATTTAGCACTTGTTCAGGTGGCAGATTTGTGGAAATTTGGCGTGTGTAGACACTATATGTAACAGTAGTTGGTTAGAGATGTATGCAAATAGGTCTGGATATGGATACAAGTACAACACAACAGAGTACTGTAGTTCTCGTGACAAGGTGTTCACATAGTCTCAGATACAACCTGTCTTGAATATATATAACAGTTGACACTTTAGCTACATGTATACATAACTGCATGTGAAGCCTACATCAGTCCTGATTGATAGTATTTATTGTATAGGGGATGCAGCCATATGAGCCTACCTAAATATAGACTTAAGCTGTGTCTATATGTAGATGTTTTTATCTGTGTTTATGTTTACATCATGTTTAAGTTGTCACCATTACAGTGCAGTGCTTGTATCTGTATATTTGTGTAAAGCGTAGTAGATGTGTCAATGTATGCATAATAATATATTTGTCTGTGAATTTTATATTTTTATCACTGATCCTCGTCTATGGCTTTGTTATTGCCTGGTATTACTGTATACATCACAATCTGATCATATCATACAGTGTTCGTGATGGCTTATTTATTTACAAATCATCACAGTAAATTTCCTGTACTACTTAGGATGCATATTTCATGGAAAATTGGCTCATTAACTGGGTAATTTTCCTTGTCCTGGAATGCATGTGCCATTTATTGGATAGCAGGTGTAAATATACAAAGGAATTTAGGGCAGGGAATTTTTGTGGCTGAGGACATGAAAGATGTACACCCTATTATCATAAATGATAATTTACTACTTGAAGCTATATGGCTTATCAACATCTGATTCTATAGTGTACTTTTAATGGTGGTGAGACTATTATATATGGTATAATTTATAATTATGATAGTAACATTTTATCTTTATTTGTCACAATCTTGATATCATAACCTTGTAACATGCCAACCCCATTCCTTGATATAGTAGTGATTTAAATGCTTACTCAGCATTTATTGTTATCTTTATGAGGGGTTCATTACTGGAATACGATTGGTACAGAAATAATGGCTATTACAGGCCAGCACATTGGCCATCATGCCTGCATAATTCATCCCAGAGCACAGCTGCCTTATTTGTATAAACAATGCAATATTGGATGAATTGATATGAATGGACTCAACCCTCGTGGGTTGTCCTGTATGGAATTCATGGGTAAATTTAGACAAGTAGGGAATTCATGGGTAAAATTACGTAACTGTGAATGTAAAATATGTATTGTAACATCATAACTAAAACCGGATATTCATAACTTATTAATGTTGATTCAGTTTGTATAAGCTTAGGCCAAGCTCTCAATAGATGTGTCAAGGAACTGTAGCAACAGGGATACAGTGGTTGATTAACTGGTGATGTCTGGGTGATTACCCTGTATTTGACAGGCTTAACCAGTTTTATATCATTATGATTTACCCTTTTGATTTTGGTGATGAACTGTCCATACCTTGACAAGTTTCTAATTACATATATGGATTATTTAAAGGGGCAAATATTAATGGCAGAGTCAGCCTTACTAGATGGAGAATATTTTAGTAACATCAGTTGGGATTGTATAAGTATGATACATGTAAAATATATTTAAACAAATATCAGTATTTTCAAAATTGTTTTAATTTGCCATAATGATCAGTCCTTAGGTTCAGTGGCAACATTGGCACCATATTTCCTATACCAAAATGCTTTTACATGTACTGTGTCATGCTTCATATATGTAAATGAACTCCCACCCCCTGATTTTCAGAGCATTCAGCACCCAGAAAATTAATCCTTGCACTTTAGTTAAAAATTAAAGGAATAAACAAATTTTGGTTTTTCTCAAACAAGATATCTCTCCTTTCAACCCCCACCACGTTCTATTTGTAACTGGCTGGAATTAAGCAGAAGCAGCCAGTGCTGTGGGAATCCAGCACATTCTGTATACAGACCAGCACAGCACACACCAGCAGCCTTTGTATCGTTTAAACTGGACATATGGTCCTGGTCTTGTTCCCTGGTCTCAGAAAGCATCTCTAAGCCATCATGGATGCCATAGTACTTTTAAGCTATTCATTCAGATCCAAAGATTTAGATTGCTCATGATTCAGAGAATATTTATCACAATAGATTACTTCCTGTCTAAAGACTAGGAAGTTGCTAATGATATTTTTTTAATGATTGGAGCAGTTTTCCTGCATTTAAAACTGGTTATTACCAAGGCATTACCGATTGTTCAAGATAAAAAAAAATATTTTCACCAGTGTCAGCTAGGCTATCCTTCAAGACCGCAGTAATACATTATCTCCCAGTGCCACACATACATTATCTCACAGTAGTGTATATATATATATATATATATATATATATATATATATATATAAGTAAGGAATAAATTATAGTTCAGGTTCCATGCCACTGTCCCTTGATGTACATGGAGAGATTAAACTGTCGCTCATAAAATTTACGAACCATAAGTAAATTATGTGTTGGCAGTGCTGTTGGAACTCACTTTACTTCAGGATCCATTGATCAGTGATGTACATGTGTTACATTCCTTTATAATTCCAAGGTTTTATGAATTAGTGGGATTCAGCCAATCAGATCCCCTGTAACTCATATTTGACCAATGATAATTTACCTTACAAGCCATATAATGACAATGGCAATAAGTGTGACATATCATTCTCCATCAGTAATCAAATGTTCTCCACCTGTTGATATTGGAGAACATTTGACGGTATCTATCAGTTGTAACAGTGATTGACTTTATATAGTGCTGTGAGAAGGTACCCAGGTGTATTGCTGCTGACCATTTTCCTTTGAGTATAACCGAATGAGGGACCAGTTAAAATTTTCTTCTTGTGGCTTGTCAGTCCAGGTTACACAGTACCTTTTCAAAATGACAAAGGACGGTTCCAGTATTAGATTCCCAGCACAAGCCGTTAGTTTGAATTTTTTTTTCACTGAACTTTCTTCAAAGTCTTCAATATTCAACTGTGATGGAGGTATTTTGGTCTCCCCAGACATCCCACTCATTTAAATAAATCTTCCACAACATAACATGATTTCTTAAGATCCAGAAATTGCCAGACCATTCTCTGGCTGTGTGTTGTCAGTTCTCTACTCAACATGCACAAGACATGGTGTTTTCAAAATTTGTCTCATGGATACAGACACTTAAGGCTCTATGCATGCCACATTCTTTAGCCAGCACCTGTTGTGTGCTTTAAACTTACAGCTGTTCACCTTAAACTTTCAGCGTACAACATGCCTTACATCAAAGCCTATGTTGAGCTTTAATAGACACCCATTTTACTGAGTTCATATGTCATTGTATCACTAGCTTCATTATCTGTGATGTCATGTTCTGCCTGACATCACACAAGGTCATGTAAACAGCACATTTATCATGTTTTTGCTGGGATGCGGTCAGGTCAATACCGGTATGCTGACTTGAGTCATATAGGCATTGCCTTATGGAACAGTGAGTGTCTGCATAGTTTGAAGCTTGAGGCTTGTATTTTCAGGTGCAGCCTCTTTAGTTTTGTTAGCTATAGACTCCATGCTTCTTGTGAAATTTTGCATTGGCCGGGTGAATTTTTGGTGTGCAAAATTTACATTTCATATGTCCTTTTTTGTAACTGCAATATTTTTCCACATTATTTTGGTGATAAATAGACTAAAAAATAATGGCCATTAAATATTATGTAGCTAGTATCCAGTTCAGTATTTTCTTAGAAATTACATATCAAGCTGAACAGGAAGAGCTTGACTTTACCTCAGAGTCAGTTTTGTCAAAGGATCTGTTAACATGATTGGCAAGGTGAGCTGTGTGTATACACTGGTATACACTGTCTGTGTCATAAGTGGCATCCAACCAGCCCCATCGGATAGAGCCCTTGAGCAGAGCAGGTTACAGAGTCAGAAAAACAGTGCCACACAGAGCTGTATAGCCAGCATGCCTGCCACACGTGTGCTGGTCTTCATACCTGTGGGCTGGTCCAGTCACAGTGCAGTGCTGTTTCAGCAACACAAGCGGGGTTACCATTTACCAGTTTCAAATATTGACTAAAATTCTATACTGAATAATTGAGGATGTGATGGAACCACAGCCCTTCTGATGTTCTTATCCCCCAGAGGTTAATGGCTGAACCAGCAAGTCCCAGTCTGTGTGTAAATAGGATTCAAGGAACCAGCTGTCTGCTTCCGCTGCTGCTCCATAAGAAATACCTGATCTTTCATTGTCATCTTATATATCCTCTTCATCATGTCAGTCTGATACAGGCAAAATGGGGAATTCTTGATAAATGCTCCAAGATTAGCTCTCATGTCTTAAAGGCAGCTTATGACTCCCATGCATATAAAAGTATAAACCTGAAGTCTTAGTGTTTAAAAAAAACCTCAATTCTCATCATTTTGTACTTTAATCCACATTTGACAGACATTGTCACCAAGAAGCCTTTACCTAAGTTGTCCTTAAAAAAATGTGCACTCACACACACACAATCTTTTCCTTTTAATGGTAAACATTTTCATGTGAATATAAATGCTGAATGCAATACTTGAGCAGAGAAATTAATTAATTAACACTATATAATGATTCCATATGTTTCTTATCATTATGCAATTACCCATGCAGAAAACTTCATTTGCCCCATGGGGCAATCCGTACATCACAAGGAAGGAAAATGGGTAAGGTTCATACATGTGACACATACTTCTCATAAAAAAATTCTACTGCAGTTTAAATACTACTCTCTGTATATACCGGTATACATGTATTATTAAATTTACAAAGTATATATATATATGTACTAATAACATATTATTAGTCATCTTTTCTGAATCTTGAATCTCAGCTGATGTCAGGAAACCTTACACCACGAGAGATTTTTCACATGGTATAGTTCTGTAACATATGGCCTAGTACAGGCCTACTTTGGTTAAAATTCATGTAACCAGTCAATGAATGGTCCACACAGTGCTGCTTGGACGATAATTTACTGCATTGCAGTGGATGAGCGATCAATTGCTGAATACTTGTAAAAAATATTCCTATAGGGTTTATCTTGACAGCCAATCATATATATAGTAAAAGTCTTGCCCTTTTCTGTTGATGATAGAAGCCCAATAGTTCATATATATTCATATGTATATTTACAGTGTACATAATATGGGGCCACGCACAGTATACATTTCTCAGCAGCCAAACACACTTGGTGAAAATTTATGGTCCTTCTCACATGATTCATAAACATCTATATGTATATAGTCATAGTGTATGTATGCAGTATATATCAACATGTGCAAGATTTCATCTGTTTCCCTACAGCCAATCATACGTAAAGGAAAATTGTTACCCTTCAAACTGTCTTCATTCTCTCAACAGAATTCAAGCATTATCATTAGAAATTGAACTGATAGAAGTTGTATATTTTAGGGTAGGACATAGCCTGGTAGTTAAAGCAGGGTTCCTGTGGGGCCTTAAAAAGTCTAATTTTTTATTTTGTATTTTTAAGGCCTTGAAAAGGTCTTAAAAATGCCAGGAATCCTAACATAGGTCTCAAAAAGGTGTTAAATTTGATTTTACCCATCCTGATATAATGAATATGCACAAACAGTTTGTTGATTGAACATAAGCTTAAGACAGTGTAGGAGAAGTTGCTGTGGTCGCTTGTTGAAAAAAAGAACCGTAGCTTCTCAGGACACACTACCATGAGACCAGTCCCAACTTGCAGTAATCACCATTTGGAATTTTTAGTAGTTTATAAGCATGATAGGGCCTTTAAAGAATTTTAAAGGGTCTGAAATTTTCTGTCAGCTGGTCTTAAAAAGTCTTAAAAAGGTCTTAAATTTGCTTTGCCAAGAGGTGCAGGAACCCAGTAAAGTATTGGTCTTTTGAGCAGAAGATCTTAAGTTCGAACCCTGCCAGTGCCTGAAAGACAAAATGTTGGAGTCTCTTATGAATCACAGAGATTTGCTCGTAATGTCTTAATGACAGGTTAAGATTTCTGGACTATTAAACATGTGCTCAAATCCAATGGGTTTATAATAAAACATTCATACTGAATTGTGACCTTGATCATCATTCAGTAGAATACTTTTGTCAGACCATATTATACATATCATAACAATTTAAAAAAGTGAACATAAATTGAACACATATTACATTTATATTTGGCCACCTGCAACCATTTTGCAAAGCATCCATCTGTTTGTCTGCTGTGGGATGAAATCACTCATATCTCGGCAGTTGTTTGACTTTTCCACCTGAAACTTTGCATGTGTATACATCTTGGATAGTTTCTCATTCAAATTACAGGTGGCGCCATCTACAATCATGTTTACATGGCAGACATCCATGCTAATATGTAACACATCTACCTTTATTTCCCCTTGCCACATAATCCATGCAGCACTTCACCTGTCCTACTCTGATTTTGGCGGATACACGTAATCGCTTGTCGACTACCCATATTCTAATTCATATTTATATTACATCATTATTTTATATATAAAAAATCACCTACCAGTACAATGCAAACCTTTCAAAATTTTATCTTCTAAAATAATATTTTCCAAATCTTTTATTTCTGACAACCACAAACATACATAATAAAAAAAATTATGATAGAACTAATAGTTTGGATCAATACTGATTCTTATTGTTCACGATCATCAGTGACTCTGCAGTAATCTGTTGCAGCGGGATCACCTATTGACACAACATTCAGGGGAGGGAGTGATAGGCTGTACGTGGAACCTGGATTGTACTTGTTTGCAGGTTTATTGATCAGGCTTAGTGTTAACTTCTATCCCCAGGCCTGCGGTCTCCCTCATGCATCACAAAACAGGCACCATGTTTATTTCCAGCTGCCAGCCAGCACTAAACATGTACTTCCATGGCTTTGGACGTTTAGTATGTTTATAAATAAACTGTAACTTTGAACTTACTCAGTCAGAATATAGAAATGAGGTTAAATGTCCAATGAGCTTTATGTATATTAATTATGTGTATGACAAATACATGGATAGACTTACTCATACATTAAAGCAGCTTTCCCCTTTACCGTTCCTGGTTTGTGAAATCACTACATTTATTATAGGTAAAAATATGTTTAAAGAATAACACATGCATTCCATTGTTTTCTTGGTGCTACCAAAATCATTACAGAATAGTTACAGTTCATTTAATTAAAAGTTAAAAATCTTTAACATGCACCATCTGATTGTCAGAAAATTTCAGTTTTATTATTGATCACCAGGTGCACTGGTTATGCATACCTGTTGTTGTGGCAGTTTTATTGACTTGGGCTCACAAGATATGCTTCATTAGTGGAACCAAGGGTGAGTCATGGACAGCTCAGGAGCAACCAGTACAGAGAAAAATACCTGCACATAGGCTGAACGTTGAGGTCCATGAAAAATGTAGAGAGAACATATACATCCAGAATAAGTGCTGTAATAAGATCCTTAACTTTATCATTGCTACTACATGGACAAAACTAATGTAAAAGATGAGAAAGCTGCAGTCAAGCAGGACCTGCAGTTTCAATATTTCACAGGGCCATCATGAAATTCAAAATCCCTAGCATTTTGTATAAAATAAGTGCAGCATATTTGATCAAAACACTGTCAATAATTTTTCCGCTGTTTTAGAGGGGAGATTAACAAAGTGAAGAAAATAGGCCTTGAAACTAAATATAAACCAAAACCCATAATCTATAGATTGTCATTACCCATTGATTTAAGAGAAGACCCATTTATCATTCACTTTTAGTTAAGTATCATTTGAGACCAATAATCAATCAGGGATGGAACTTTCCAAGCTTCCTAGGCCTGCTTTATCACATATACAGGCCCAAGCAAAACAAAAAGATTCCAGGTCTCTGTAATATTCAACCCCTGGACAAGCATCTGGTCTACTGGACTAACGTCTGACTGAAGAAACCCTTGAAATATTAAAACCAAGGGATTCTTTGTGAGCCAGTTATATATGAAGGAGGCTGGAAAGGAAATCCACTGGGGAAAAATTACCCTGGATTTGGTTCATTACTTAAGTCGATGAGCATGTCTTGCTTCCTCGATGGGTCAGTCATCCTATTTATATTTCTTTCATGAAACGCCGGCAAGAGCATTGCATGTTATTCTGCCTACATAATAGCCAACACAAACAAAAACAGGTGAAAACATAGGCCTTCTTGTTTGAGATAGATATTTTTTAACCACATTAATAAGAAAATAACAAAACACATAATTGCAGTTTGTAAATTGATGTATTTATAATAGCTGTACCTTAAATTGCTATTTCCGAAAATACAAATGGGTAAAACAGAAATACAGCAAAATAAAAGAAGGAGAAAAGGCTTGGGTAATTGTGTTGACTGCTTCTGTGTTTATAAGATGCTTCCACACCACGGCCTTTGTGCTGGGAGACTGCAGTCTGTTTAATGTTGAGTCAGGGATGGTTTTATTCAGGTGTGCTTGATAAATGTGACAAATACATTCAAACTGCCGAGCAATCGCTATTACACACCTGTCCCTGGCATGCTCCATCTATAGTAGAGTGACCTCGGGAGCAATATGTTTTTACCTCCGTCTCATTGACCTAGAATTATTATTGACATGATGCTGGAAAGATAAGGATGAAAACTAAGGGAGTCAGCCATTAGATAAGCAGGGTGAAGGGAGCCTGATTATTATCAAAATGGTTTTGCTGTTTCAGCACAGGTGTGACCTCCTGTGTTTATCAGTGTTATCTGAAGATCTGGGCTGTTTCTGGTTTGACAGCTATGCTGAGAGCTGGACTGCTGGCTCCTGATAGGACAGCCTCTGCTTCCATAGCAGCATATAAACGCAGCATATTGATCAGTGCTGCCTGCTTGATATAGCTGGGGCCAGCCCCCTGGGATTGCTGTGTAGGTTTATGAGCAGGCCTCAGTCATTTCTGTCATTCTCCAGCCAGTCCCACTTGATTTGAATCACTAGGAATACTAATGTTCAGCCCTGTTGCTTGGCTGCTGCAGTCACTGCCTGCCCTGTTGCTGGCCTGGTTCTCAGCCCCCTCACCTTAATGAAAATAACTGGTTGACACTGGTCCCAGGTGAAATAAATAAAATGATCCTGCACGATAAACATATTGTCAACTGAATTATCAGATTACAAGGCTTCACTTGTTGACTGGCAGATATTGTGCACCTAGGAAACGGGTATAAATTTATATTAGGTGTTAATTTTTGTAATTAGTTTAGACATAATGAAGTATAAAATTGTGATCAGGGCCACAGTATTTGTTACTACTTCCTTTTAAACTAACTATAGTAAAAAAAAATATTAGGATCAACTAAATATAATCTTGTCACTAGACTCATTCAGGTAGCTTACATCCCGAGGCTTCATCCTTTCACTTACTAGTGTAACTTGGTTACAGAAAGGTCTAAGCAAAACAATCGTAATATTCTGAGAGTCAATAGCTACATGTAAACCCGGAAATTATTGAGCAAAAACAAATTGTGAGGTCATATATGGGTCACCAGCTACATGTACAGACCAGAAAGATTTGTGGAAAATCTGAATATAAGGAAGCAATGCCAGTACTTGTTATATACACCCAGAAAGATTAATTATATTGCACTATCTGCCTTCTAATATTGATCAGAGCTTTTGGTTTATCAGGAAATGTTTGACTGGGAAGCTTGTTTATCACTTGTTTTGCCAGTTCAGACACTGATTTCAGTGGTAAACAGCCTTTGATAACTGTGCTAGAAGAATCAATAATCACACAGGGGGAGAGAATTCAGATAAATCTGGTGCAATATTGAGTCAGACGTAGGTGTATTACAGTTTTGTTAAAATATTCTCTGGTAAAACATTTTTGAGGCCCTTTGTAGAATGTTTGATCCATATTTACTAAAGAAGCTTTGGCCTCAGTTGCCTCACAGCCATTATTATTTTTCTTACTGAAAAATTCTTATGGCAAGAAAATTTCTCGGGAGTGGGGCAAGAATTATTTTCCTTTAATGATTAACAATTTTTAGCTCAGCTGACTGTAAGTCATCTGAGCTATAGTCATGGTCCATTGTCCGTCGTCTGCCCTTCTGTCTGTCTGTAGATGTGGCACGTTTTGAAACCGTAAGACCTAGCAATCCAAAATTGGCATAATGTTAGATGTTCCTCAAGATCTCCTACCAAGCCGAAAACTGGGTCTTTGCGACTTCGTTCCTTTGAGAAATTAAGGAAAAACCTCAATTTTTTATTAAAATCCTATTTTCACACTTCAGGACTGCCTAATATCAAAACTACTCATCTGTTTTTCCTCATATTTACCATAAATAATCCCCTATATAGTTCCTATGTACATGCCAGAAATTGTGTCTGTATTATATAATTTAAAAAAGTTATGGGCCCAAACATAATGCATTTTGTAAAAAATCAGGAAAGATATTTGATCACTTAACACAAAACATGTTAAAGCTATGGACATTTTTCCAGTAATATAACTTTAATTAATTAAAATTAAATTGTATACCAAAAATTAGATCAAAATCTTTTAAATTGTTTTAAATATTAACAAAAATAAAAAAATGATACCTTAAATTTTGCCCAACTTTGACCAAGGCACGTTTTTTTCCTGTAAGTACTGTGGATTTAATTTTCACAGCATGTTTTTGTTAGCATTTTGTCTGTTAACACCGAAAATTTGAAACCAGTTGATCAAAAACTGTGGATTTTATTCAAGTTCTCAAGCACCATGTAACATATTGTTTACATCAATCTAGTGTTATGCAGTTTGCAAGAGCTCAGCTCCCCAGCTTCAGCTCTCAGTTCCTAAAATTTGGCATACAATTAGATGTCTCAAAATTCCCTTATAATGCCAAGAATTTGGTCACTAGGACTTAATACCTTCGAGATATTAATGAAAAACTTCATTTTTCCATTAAAAACCCATTGTTACACTTCAAGACTGCCTAATATCACAACCACTGATCTGACTTTAATCATATATAATATACATATTTTTTTATACATTCTCTATGCACATGCCAGAAATGATGTCAGTATTGCGTAATTGTTTTAAGTTATGGGCCCAAACATAATGCACTTTGTAAAAAATCAAGAAATATATTTACTCCCTTAACAAGAGGATTGCTGAAGCTAGAGATTTTTTGTCAGGGATGTAACATTATTTTATCAAGATTCAATTGAATACCCAAAATTAGTTCTGAATTTTTCAAATTTAATAAGTTATTAGTATAAATATAAAATTAGTGCCTTAAATTTTGCCAAACTTTGACCATGGCACGTTTGTTTCCTGTGAGCACTGTTGATATTATTTTCATATCATGCACACATAAGGATTTCAGCTTTTCAGTTTAGAAAGCTGAAAGAAATTGGCCAAAAATTGTAGCTTTTATTAATGTTTTTATGAGACCATGTCAGACCTTAGCTCTCCCCAGCCCCTCTTGAGTCATCTGTATGTTGACCTTGTTGACCTTTCATCAAATTATGCACGCTTGACGGGAGGCATACACTGGGGCAGCCAGGCAGCTTATGGCCAGCCACAGTTGATCCAGGTGTCCAACCCAACTCATCTAGTAGTTTTAACTAACAACATAACAATAAACAATAAATTAATAAATTTTATTGGTTTTTAATAACAAATTAAAGAAAAATGGAAAAGGAATTTGTTAGTTGATAATAACAGGAAATTAACTTGCAGTTACTGATGATATAAGAATCTTGTATCAATTGATAGAATGTCACATATTCCAAATAACACCATGCAGTCACCTATGGTATTTTTCAGTTCAATTTTAATGATAAAAAAAAAATCATATTATTCATTACTAATCATTAGGGATCATATGAAGGAAATTAATGATAGACAAAGATGCAGTTGATAATATTAATCTAGACTCCTGCTGTGTCTAGTGTGTACATTGATGTGAAATTAGTCCAAAATGAATATATTACATTTATTTTTTTTAATATGAATAAAAGCCATAAAACCAGGTACTTATGATCATTATTTAAATATGTGAATTTTGTATATTCTGGATTCTCAACGTCATTGTTTGGTGAAAACATGGTGCGTATACTTTGCAAATGTATTTGAATGCGAATATGAATATGTACTCCTTTATAAAATTTCTTGCATAAGAATGGGAATTCAGGTAAAAATGAAAGTATATGAATACCAGTGCAAATACTTTCAAAATGTATTCATGAATGCATTCATGAATATATTCTTTGATATTATTTTAATAATCATTTCAGTTGTATTTTATTTTAAAAAATCATACAATTCTCTTATTATTTTTAATAAAAATTATATTTGGGACAATTTGTAATTATTTTTAATAAATAGTTAAACTCTTATATTATATGTTCTGCTTATAAGTTATATGACCAAGTCAAAATCTGTGTGACAATAGCACTCCATTTGTTAATAAAATAAATGAAATCAATCCTCTTCCCTGTCTCCAAAGATACTATTAAAATCCTACATAAGCTAAACACCCACAGCTCATTATACAGCTTATATTTATTTCCTTACAAAACAAGCATGTGCCTCATTTCTAAATCAAATGTTTTTATCATATATAACAGCTGAGCGCCGTGACCCATGGGTCCCTTGTTTTTCTTATTATAAGAATTTTTTTCTTGCCACCAGAAACCATTTATTTGGGTAAGACATATTTTCTGGACATGCAGCCTATAAATCAAGAATTTCTTGTCAACAGGAAAGTTTCTTTGGATAATAAATATTATCTCATCAAAGAAAATATTTAAAATTAAATATGTGTACACAGGAACTAAAACTTTAGTACATGGAAGGATTATAAAAGGAAACCAGAACTACAACGGGATCCATTTCAAACAAAGGCCACATATAAACAGGATAGTGTCATTGACAGCTCGGCACTGATGTCCTTGCCGGCATAACAGATAGTCAGAGATAGTGATAGTGACAAATGGTGATTGTAATTCAAGCTACTAAAAAATGTCATAATTTCATGGAAAATAAGCTTAAATGTCTTGAGCATACCATTGCTGAAATGCTCTATTTCAAAGCAGTGAGAAAATAATTATTATTCATTTCATACATTGCAAATTGGACCGCAGTCAGTCCTGGAAATTTTGATTTGCCTTTGTTATTTATTTGCAGTGTTTATATTAAACATATTTCAGAAGTGTTATGAACAAAATGAAAAGTAGGATTTATACTTTTTGTGAAGGAAACTGTTTCAGGAAAATGATTGTAGATTAATCATGTATATTGAGCCAGAGATATGATATACATTCAGGAAAATGATTGTAGATTAATCATGTATATTGAGCCAGAGATATGATGTACATTCAGGAAAATGATTGTAGATTAATCATGTATATTGAGCCAGAGATATGATGTACATTCAGGAAAATGATTGTAGATTAATCATGTATATTGAGCCTGAGTTATGATGTACATTTATATCTACTAAAACACCATGTTGAACTGATTTGGTCAAGGTGCTCAGTGGACAGTGACAGAATGGCTGAAATATGTGAGAGTGAGGACACGAGTCATAGCGCTCCACATGACTGCTCCTGTCATTACTGTAATTTTCCCCGAGCACCATATATGGCAACAGTTAAACACATGATCACATTTAGGTAATTTGATACAAATGTGACATTTTGCCCCTAATTTTCAGGCAGTATTTATCATTTATTAATCAAAATGTTTCATTCTTTTATATTTTACCCTGAGTGGCAGTTGCACCTCCTGAATTTGTCATAGTGTTTGCTTTCTTGTTTTAGTAGCTGACAGTAGTTTATGGTCATGTTTCATTTAGTTTACATTCCTCTGTGCAGGTGGTTTATTTCTTTAGTTCATTCTGTATTGCAATCATTGGTTAGGTGCATATTATGCAATAATTTTGATGTATTGTCATGTAATGTTGTTAATGTATGATGTAACCTTACATATGTATGATGTGACATCAGTTGTGTGATGTAATATCAGTCATATTATGTATTTATACACTGATGTCTTACACCATGTTACTGTTGTATTATGTGTGCCAATCCACTTATGAATGTTCAGTTTTCTTGTACCAGTAATACATATTGCACAGTTTGTTCATTATATAATTTATTTCATCAAATTTTAGCCTTTCAAATAAGATCCAAAATGGCCAACATTAAAGGTCTCACAACTTTCGCCTGAACAATCTAAGGGTCTGCCCAAGAAATATCAGAAACAATGAATTTCTGAAAGTTAGCAAGAATTCTCATCATCATGTAGAGTTCAGTAAACATACCATTTCTTAGATTTTATTGAACTTTAGACAAACTTTTGATAAACTTCTCCTTTGTTATCAAATGAGTAATATATGAAAAAAATGCTGTAATAAGTGTTCAAAGTCCATATGGATTGGCAATAAAAAAATAAAATGTCTTTGGCAAGTTTGCCCTGCCTTCCATCTTATAGATAATTTTTCAGATATTTAAATTAACAAAAGTATACTTTTGTTTCACTGCATAATAAGAGTGTTTTCTTATTTGTGAAGTCAGGTTAACAAAGACATGTTAATGGAATTGCTTTCATTTCCTTCAAGTTAAAAAAATATTGACTGCTTCCAGAACATGTTTGTCACATAATGATAGATTTTCTAAAGAAACCATTGAGTCAGGTCACACCTAATCCTCAAGACTTAAGATGTGTTTAAACCCTGCATGTAATTTGTGTGATTGTATTAACTATGATACTTGGACAATGGAACTTGTATGATAGTTATATGTCATACAAAAGGAATGTCCATCAAAGGCATAGAAGTAAATCTAAAAATTTGATCTATATGTCTGATTGATTGCTTTTGTTTGTCACACTTTGTTTATATATGTATGTGTCACACTCAGACAAATAAATGCAGATATTAAACTTATATCTAAGAGGATTTAACAGTCTCATTATTTTGTTGAGATTGCAAAAATTCAGATATGTGAATTGAAGATATGTAGCTTTTTATTTATAAATGTATGCTTTTTGACTGTGACATATGCATTAATTTACAAAGCATATTTATTTATATATTTTGTCATAAATATCTTACTAAATTCTACTTTATTGTATCACTGTTTAAATCACCTTTTTCTTTATCCCTTTTTCATATATGTATATGCAATGAGTTTACATTTTATTTTATGTGATCATTACTTGTGATTCACATAATGTGGTCACACTGTGTTAATGACTGTATTTGACCAAAAGGAGGATCTTGTTTATCAGGCAGGCCATCAAGTGTAGATATAAGCTTTAAACCTTTGCATAAAAATTTTATCATGACCTTGTCTGAAAAAGTCAGGTCATCAGTGCTTCCATCTGTTGACTGGATTCAGAGTTAATACCTGGTTTAAGGTCTCATACACAATTTACATATTTGTCATTCTTGAAAGCCTGGAGGTATTGGATACTTTTTGATAGCACCCCCTTTAAATTACATTGAGTTAAATCTATGTCAACTAATCAACTAAGATCATTTGAAATGATCTACAGTGCTCCTTATTCCCCATGAATGAATTTTCCCTACTAGGAGAAAGTAAATCTAATTTCTAGGAAAATGCTACTAGAGTCATTTGAATTGAAATGTCAAACCAATATCATCTGACTCAGCAAGACCAGTGTGTAATCTTTAAATGAACCTCCTGTATAAACCACCTGATGCACACTGGCCAGTTCCAGATTGTTGGTTGAAAATACACACAACCCTCCTGAGTGGTCCGTGGAACCACCTGAACCTACTGACATCCAACCAAAACTAGCCAGGTCATTCACTGCTTGCCTTTGGCAACCACTATCTTCATGTATATTTATATAACCTTGTGACCCCATTTTGCCCATGTTGTGATGACATCTGTAAGCTGCAATAGCTCCCCTTCCCCCCCCCCCCCCCCCACCACACACGCACACATACACATGCATACTCATCATAGCACTGTCACACCCAAAAACAAAAATACTGTTGTCTCGAATCTTAAAAAAAAAATTATTTTCATGATTCAACAAGATCTATTTGGCCGAGTCAGAAAATTTTATCTGGAAGAATATTATAAGAGTCTCAAGAATCTTAAGTTTGTTGCAAGAAGAAAATTTCAGGAATAAACATTTCTTGCCATGCTCCCTTTCAGGACTCCATTTCTTGTGTCAACATAATATTTGGCAATGTACAAAAGAACACATGGAATATAGTTTCTTATCATTATCTGCCTGATAAACAAGTATTCCCCTGTTTTGTGAGTCATTATATAGAAGTGTCTGCATCACTGTTGTGGTAGGACCATGTTCCACTTTGTGTACACTTGTTTTCAGAGCATGAATCCGAGGTCATGTGTACCAGTGAATCCTGTGGTAATGAATTCTCCCGTTATTATTTCATCAGCATGTTGTCGTCATTGTTGTTCTGTTGCTACTAATACTTGTGTTGCATGTGGGTCAGGTTGGACTGTAGTTAGGTAGTAGGTAAGAAACACTTATTTTTCGTGGAAGTCCAAGTCTAAAATAGTCATGTTTTAATTAAACAGTATATATTTTATTTCAGTTTTTGGATATAAGATTATTTATTCCTTTTTAAATAATATTAGTATCCATGATTCAGAAATCATGAGTATTACTAATTCTTATTTACTTGTATTATTTTCAGTTCATGTTATTAACTAAATAGAAACCTTTAAATGGCCTTATCAAATATCAGACCAGGGATTTTCAACTTTTATATTTCTTTGCACACATTATTTTATAGTTGCCTGTTTATTTGAAAATCTGTTATCATTTTTCATTGCATACTTATATTTTTCAGATAGCGTTTTTATATTATTCAAGAATACTTTATGTTAGGTTATTAGTGTTTAGACATGACAAAGGTGCATTTTTATTTCAAGGAATAATTTGAATACTAACCACTGGCGGGATGCTGTACATCATATTATCTAGCCATACATTAGTCAGTTAAGGTCTAGCTGACCCCATATGTGATAAGCATTACAGCATGGCTTTTGTTGTTTCTGCATGTATATTGGTACTGTCAATTTAAGCATTACTTGTCTTATCTGTCTGGCTTCTTTATCTTTTGAGGAAAAAGGCACTTTATGATTGGGATGGCACAAGACATGCATACAAACATGTCAGAATGAAGCAAACCAGTAAAAACCTTGAAGATAACTTATAAATACACCAAGTGCAACATGGGCTGTGTTATGAAATTTATGCAGGGAAAGCGAGGGCAGAGATAATTATAGTGTTTTGGTGCTAGGAACACAAACACTGATCACTTTCCAAGTGAGCACCTGCTTTTTGCACTGCCTGGCTGATTTAGAGAGTGTCTCTCTTTAAAGCCAGAGAATTAAGGAAAGTTTGCTAAAAGTCCTGAAGCCTGATTGTTTGGCTGTTTTGATAATGGTTCTTAAGTTTTCTCAGTTCAGCATAGAAAAAGAAACATGTAAATTCCATATACAATCATCTCAACACAATGTGTTTGTATTACAAAATGTCACAAGACTCTAAGCTGTAAAGTAAGGTCCTTCATTTGTTCTACAGTTTTAGAAATTACGAAAAAGTCATGGGATTTTTACCTGCAGGAATTGAATGAACTCTGATTCCAGATAAGCCTCTGGAAAATATAATGGGACCTTCATGATCCAATGAAACAATGACTGTTCATCCACTAAGTTTTGTGAATGCCTATATTTGGTACATTTTTGCAAACAGACTTACAAGCAAGCAGGGGTAGTTATAATGGAGCAGAATGGTTTAAGTTGGTAACAAATGGTTAATCATTAACACTGAATACTTTGTTCAGTATAAGCTGATTATTGACGGTTGGATGTCAGGTCTGTGCTGCCCCTGACAGTAAAGTTGTTTACTGAGGCCACTTCTGTGAATGTTATGTACATTTCTGTTTAGTAGTTGCTTTCATCATTCAGGAGCTTTCATGCTTGGTTGTCCAGTATTTATGGGAGCTTCAATGTTTGGCTTATGTTTGTATCGTGATGCTCCAGTCATAAGACACTACATGATGGATATATATCCACATATCAGTTTGTTAAAGACAAAAAGGAGCTCAGCTGTCAGATATGCCTTGCTTAACACTAATATTTATTGTGTGAATGTACACAGGTTACCATTGGATATTTCACTGCTGATGGTGCTGTTGATCATTTACTTGGTTTAAAAGGACCTATAAATACCCCCCAAACAAGCTAAGATTACAGTTAGCTTTCTTTTTTCAAGGACTACTTGGCATTATGAATATAAACCTGGTCTTTATGATATATGTAAATGGAATGTTTTTTTTTTTAAAGTTTTTTAGTTCAGCTGACGGTAAGTCATCTTAGCTATAGCGATCACTCTTTGTCCGTCGTCCGTCCGGCTGTCCGGCCGTCTGTCCGTTAACAAGGCACAAATCGTAACCACTGTACCTGGAATCTTCTTACTTTACACCCGGAGAGGTCCATGAAAAATCTCCTTGGAAACCTTGAATTAGGTCTCTGTTACCCATATCCTTCGAGCTATGGACCCCCAAAGTACCCCCCAGAATAGTGAAAAATTTCATAAATATACTTCAATATCTCATTAACTATATCACTGATGGTCATGATTTTTGGCATACATATTGATCATGACATGTTCCATCAGTTCCAGCAGAATGGGTGCGCCACCTCTATTTTTTTTTTCAAATTTTTACGAATTATTTTCTCTATTTTTTAGACCTTTAAAGATGTGGTTATCTGTCAACAGGGTACAAATTGTAACAACTGGACCTAGAATCTTCATTCTTGTCATGCAAGGAGGCCCATGAAAAGTGTCTGTGGAATCCTGAAATTAAGTCTCTGTTACCCATATCCTTCAAGCTATAGGACTCCAAAGTATCCCTCAGAACAATGAAAAATTTGATACAAAAGCTGAAGTATCTGAACAACTAATCCAGAATCCACCATGCTTCTTTGCCTGGATAATGAGCATTAAGTGTTTTTATTAGTTTCTGCAGACTGGTGGAGCCACCTGTATTTTTTTTTAAAGTTTACGCATTTTTTTTTTCTATTTTTGAGATATATTAATACAGACACAATCTCAGCCTGTTGGTTAATCTGTTTGATGCTTCAGTTGAATGGTTATATACTACCATTCAGATGATAAAATTTCCTTTTGCAAATCTCTTCCCAGTCAGCTGAGCGTCATGACCAGTGGGTCACTTGTTAAGAAGTAGGATTTTAAAGTAGGATATAAAAAGATTAGCCCATTTTAAATAATTGTAAAACTTTGATCAGATTGGAAAATCATGACTGTTATGTGAGTGAGATACCGTTATTAGATTGTATTTCTTTATATCATAAGATGAGCTTCTGATATTTGTTTAATTTAATCTAGCTAGACTGGAGTTCATTAGAGATCATATCTCAGCCTAGGCTAAACAGTCCTGCTGGATCAACCCTTTTATCAAGAACTGCGTCAAAATTTAATTGGGTCTTTAATGGTCCATATCCCTTGTTACAAATTCCAATGGAAATGAGTCTAGTAGTTTTGCATATTCCTTCCTAAAAGGAATGAAAACATAACCTCCTTGACAGTAGTAAAAAACTGAGGTTGACATGAATAAAGTATGAGTGGATGGTCTAGCATTGAGAGTGGTTTTATCTTATTATTCTGTAAGAGCAATGCTTTATCCAGACCCAGCCATGACCAGAATTTTTCGGGGTCCCTGGCTGTGTGCTACAGGCTCACTGGTGAGCACTGTATATGCTGATAATATTCATTATTGCCATTTCCATGATATGACATTGTCCACAGCCATAGTGGCTAACAGTGCAGCCTGATAGTGCTGCAGCCTATTGTTGTTAATAATAGCTGCAGCTCTTGTAAATGACAGAAGCACAGTCTGGTTGACTGTCAGGAAAATCTCTAGAGAAATCCATGTAGACAGTTCCAGCGCCAGCAGACTTACTCCAATTATTCTATGGCTTAGCTTGTTTAGTAGTACTGTAGGAGTCCCCTTGGCTGTCCAGCAGTGGTCTGTTATGTTTGAGTGAGCAGCACTCTGCTACTGTTATCAGTCCATAAAGAATAAAGCTTATGGCCAGTCAGTGCCTGTAGAACTGACTAATTGTAAAGAAACCTGCAGTAAACGAGCACAAAATAGTATACACTGACCTGATTTTGCAAAACAAGCTTAAGTTAAAGTTAGTTAAACTTATTATTATTATTATTTCATTGAACTGTCATGAGTGATTAATTTTGTGAGTTTACCAAGTGTCTTTTGCTCTACCACCATCATCTTGCAAGAAGTCTTTTACCTCACATTTTAAATGTTTTATTCAAAATCTATGAAGACATCTTAATATTCCCATCTCACTGTACACCTTGAACACATCCGTCATTTGTTGCACAGTGTTACAGTTAATTTCAGAATAAACTCTTTCCTAGGGGGGAAAAATTTGCACCCCTTCTTGGAAAAGAATGTTAGTCAAAGGACATGCCTGTCTCTATAAAAAAAGAATGAACTGATACCAGTGATAGTTCAGGATGACCAATTTTCATACGGTTTGCTCACTTTATGGGTTATTATTAAAGTATGACATTTCCACTGAAGGTTTCCTGAGCTCATTGCATGTAGCCATTTTTCTGCTACTTTATTAATTATTCACACTGGTTTCCATTGTTCATTTTGATCTTCAAACACAAGTTTTATTGTATTGCCTTCCCAGTGTATCCGTTTTTCCCCCTATCACTTCTGTCTGCAAGTCATTGATTTTGGCATTTACAGCAAAATACTGTCTATATTCATGTCAGTTTGTGCTATGGAATCTGACCTTGGCAATATTTTATTGATCACTCCTGAACCCTCCCATATGAGAAAATAATGGAGGTCAGGGAAATTTTTTGAGAGATTAATTTGTTTTATTTTAAATTTTGCCAGATGAGTCATCCCAGGGATTGCAGCAGGAAATAATTAAGTTTTCTGATAAAAACATCTGAAAACATAACTGTTAATATTCATTATATACTCTATATGTTAAGTAACTTATCACATTTATATAATACATCATGGTGCTTATTTCTAGAATTGATAAAAACAGGTAGTACATAATGTAAATGATAATACTCATAAATAATAGAAAATCTGTATTTGATAACCTAAAGATTTAAGTCATTTCATTATTTTCCTTTATTGAATATATTTCATTTTGGCAGTAAAATTTTAAGTTATTTTAGCTGTCTTTTGATTCTGTTATATTGTAAGTAAAAGGAATCAATTTAAAAGATGCAATGATATTGTTTCTTAGTTTAGAGCTGATGGTTTGATTCATGATTCCATTTAAAAGCAGGTGTTCAATTTCTTAGATTATTCCTTTTATACCCTTGCAATTTCATATATCCATTTGAAGAAACAATGTTGAAGAAATTTTCCGAAATGTTAAATTGGTAATTAAGAGTTAAAAGTAATACAGGTTCTTTCTACTGATGATATTTATACACAAGTATGTGAAATTAAGATTAAAAGGTACCAACCAACATAATTGATTCTGTTGAAATTTGATAAAAATCTTACATCTCTGGTTTTAGTTAAATGTAATAAATATTGATTCTTCATATCAGTTACTGCACAATCCTGACCTTTTAATGGGGCGGCATCCATTTACAACAGGCCAGTCAATCTGGGGTTAAGAGTCTGATGATACAGGTATTATTTGTATGGGAGAAGGCTGGAGGTGGAGAGGCTTGAAAATCAAGGATTCTTTAACATCATCCCTTCCATGCTCTTACTGTGTTAATTAGCTTAATTAAATGTGATCATAATTAATTTAAATGTTTTGCCTGGAGTTAACTTGTACACAACACCACAGTGACTCCAGTGACATCTGTATTTCAGGGCCTGTCATTTAATATTTATGAAGTATTGGCATCTTGCGATATCCTACCACTTGGACAGAATTACACCCATGAATATGTGCATTTAGAAATCCCAGGATACCTTATAATAACCAAGTGGCTAATCATGCTAAACATGAACCCAGTGGTTGAAATTATTAAGAGATAAGCAAACTCAAGATATTTTTTTTGTATTTATAGGCCAAATATAGGGGTATTTGTTATTTTTATGTCGGCCAGCCATGTTGTGAAACATTTATTCAAATTAAACGTCCTTAACTGTCCAACTTCACATGAAGCATTTATTGGACAGTGATAAAAAAGTCCCTTTTTTAAAATAACCAATTATAGGCCACAATAGAGGTTTTCTGGTTTAAGATCAAACAGTTATTTTTTGTAGTTATAGGCCAAATATAGGGGTATTTGTTATTTTTATGTCAGCCAGCCATGTTGTGAAACATTTATTCAAATTAAACATCCTTAACTGTCCAACTTCACATGAAGCATTTATTGGACAGTGATAAAAAAGTCCCTTTTTTAAAATTACCAATTATAGGCCACAATAGAGGTTTTTCTGGTTTAAGATCAAACAGTTAAGTTCTGTACACATACAAGTAATAACAGTGCTACATAGAACATGCTCTAAACATATGATTAAAAGTCGATACATATGATAAAAAAGTGCTCATAGGCATTTATTTGGATTGAGAAAATAACTTTGTATCACTATTGGTCTTATAGTTACATTTACACAATAATTTTATGGAATTTAGAATAAAGTCAAATATACATTACCATTATTATTATGATTATAAAGTTTTAGTGCTTGTAACTGCACATCAAACTTTGTTCATTTAAAAATATCATGTACATCAGCTGATAATCAGTGTTTTAGCAATTTCTGTGGTATATGTGACACAGAGAGATAATTTTTTTATTCTTGCAGTCATATATGGTTAGTATAGTACAGAATACATTTTGAACCTTAATACTGTATCATGTGCTCTATGTGCATGAAGTACATTGTTACTGCTGTGTTGTATATATGATGTATTGGTTAATATGTTCTGATAGTTGATACTGTGATTACAGTGATCGAGCTGATATACTGGCGGGATATAAAGAAGACAGGCATCGTGTTCGGGAGTATGATGATTCTTCTGATCTCACTGGTCCTGTTCTCTGTGTTGAGCGTCGTCGCCTACCTCTCTCTCGCCGCCCTCACGGTTACTGTCAGTTTCGTTGTATACAAGAAGGTTCTCCAGGCTGTACAGAAGACGGGTGATGGACATCCATTCAAGTGAGAATTCTCCATTAGTTACTGTATCCTTCTCTTACAGAGAGTAAATTTTTCAAAACCATTTAAATTTATTGGATGAGACATCTAATGATACAATACAAAGGAGTTTCTTCATCAATGTTGTACAGATGGACTACACAAGTTCAGACTGGTCCAAAACACATTTTGCCTGACTCCTTCCAAATCAAGAGTAGTTCGGGATGATCAGAATCCAGATTTGGCTTTTTTTTGGATGAAACGTCCATTGACCCAGATTGGAATCTGGGCTTTGATATATACATTGGTGTTCATGGCGTAGATCTGTATCGCTAACCATACTCAAAGATCTTGTTATTGTCTCATTATGTCCATATTGTCAGGGTCTGCCATGTCTCTTGTGTTCATTTCGACTAATTTATAGCATCAGCTGTGCTAGGCCTGTGCATATATACTCGGTAGTCCCTGCAAACAGACTTGTGTACATTACTGTCTTCCTGAATCAATATTAATTACTCAAGAAATCATATTGGCCAATGAGACCAGCTTGAATGTGATGTGACAGTATTGGTCAAAGTACTCAGGGGAATGACATAGCTCAGTATTCAAAGAGTTGTTACTTTAGACCTAAAGTCTGGGTATCAAGATCAGCAGAAATGCCTTATAATGGAAGTTTTATCACTCAATAATAATTTTCAAATCTCTTGATATGTCATTAGGAGAAAGGTTTAGGTTCTCTGTGTGATGTCACTGACAATGTCAGTCTTACTTTCCAATGTATCTCAGGATTTTCAAGGAATGGTGCTGCTTTCTCTGCTTCCTGGTTAGCAATAGCATACTGCTAAAGTGAATACCTTGAGTGTACCCCCCAACCCCCGTTACCTGTTGTTTAGAATATTTTCCGGTTTAAAGTTAATTGTAAAAAGCTTGAGAAAACCTTATACATGAACCTAGTAAACAACAAAACCTACTTTGCACTGAATTTGTGTAATAAAAATTTAAGAAAACAGTTTATGCTTCACAGCATATCAGCGGAACCTGTGGCAATCAATGTTGGTTGTTAAATGGAATGCACTAGGGATACTCCATGCCAGGAACTTCCGAGTACTGCAGTCTGCTGATATAAAAAGATAAATATGAAACATTCTCATTTACAGGCAGTACCTTGACATGGATATTGACCTGACAGACAGGATAAATGAGCTGGCCGTTCTGATTGGCAAGCATGCACAGTGCACAGTCAAGGCGCTGCGTCGGCTCTTCCTCGTCGAGGACATCGTAGATTCTCTAAAGGTGAGCACTGTGTATTGAAATAGCATGATTTGTAATGTTCTTCACCAAGCTCATAGGTCAGGTCTCCTTGGCAGTCAGTTGTAAACTTAGTTTTCATGGTATCTGTAGATGTTAGTAAGATTTTATCAATGATATTCAGGTTCTCAATATCATGGGTTTAATATGCTGATTTAAGTATAACCTTAGCACAAGCAATACCACCCTGACTGTATATGATATAAACAAGCGTTAAGTAGTTAATGTAAGATGTATCAAGAACTGGACTGAAAGGTGACAGTAAGAGGTAACATCATCTTCATTTCAACTATGGCTCATTGATTACTGGTATCAAGCTTACTCAGCACGATGATTTACCTGGGGCCCACCAGCACTTGCCTTGTTTGCTTATTTCCCCCTGATTATTTAATATTCCTGAATGTCTGTGGTTGCATGTATGTTCAATTCTGAAATATGCAGATAGTTGAAATTCTCTGTCTACAGGTCAGTACCATAGGTAGAAACTTAATGACATGTTTTCATTGGCAGTACTTTTGTGGAATATAAATGTTTCATATCATAGCATGACTATGAGTAATTCAGAGAAAAAAAAGAATAAATAGTCATAAATCTCTCTGTGTGCCATGCACTGTTTAATGTAGATTAAATCTTGCCAATATTAAAGGCCTTCTGAAAATTCTGCTGTTGAAGCTGTATATAATGATACAGTTAGTGTAAAATTATTCTTGTTAATATTGCGATATGCATGGATTCCTTGTATTGTGGATATCATATAATTTATACTTTTTATTTCAGTTTGGTCTGCTGCTGTGGGTGTTGACGTACATCGGAGCATGGTTCAATGGCATGACACTAATCATTCTAAGTAAGGACTTGGTTCATAAATGCTCAGGACGTTTTGCAGATAATACACAGTTACCACTCTTCATTATGTCAGACACCTTAAAATGACATACATTAACAGTAACAGATACCAGGATTCTTGAACAGTGATTTCTAGAGTTCATTCCTATATACAAAAGAAGCCCTAAAGGAGAGTTTCAGATTTCTTTATATATACATGAAGTAATGAACTAATATGAATGTTGGAATGATTTTTTCACTATTTTAATGTTAACAGGGAATTTAAAGATGAATGGCTGCAGATGCATACAATATATTGCTCTGATCCACACAGTTTGCACATTCTTTACAATTTTATCACATGATGGTGACTGTGTTAAATGTATTTTTAATGATGTCAGCTAATACTACCATTTATGTTTTACAGGTGTGCTCGGCCTTTTCACGTTACCCAAAGTGTATGAAACTTACCAGGTATGTGCCGCATTAATTAAAAGACAAGTTTAAGTCTGCAAGTCTGCATCAGTTTTCTTGCAGCTGTTGAGTGCAACAAACTGTCATACATTTTAATTTCAAAGATAAGATAAGATGATAAATGACTCTGACCTTCTGCCAAGTTTGTTGTAAGTTCCTGTTTATATCCCATCAGTCAGTTATAAACATATTTGAGATGGAGCCTGCCTTATATCTGATAGAACATAATAAAAAACACCCATAACCATGAGTGTGGAGTAAGTATTTGATCTGCTTACCTGTAGATGGCAGCAGGCATAGCCTTTTTTGAGAAGTAGCACAGCTCTACTGTGGATGCTAACAGATGAGCCAAATTTAGATTAGTTTGTGAGGTTTCCTCCAGATGGCAGCAGTTAGAGGCATATTTTTGACAACAGTGAGCTTTGCTCAAATGGCTACAGTTCCAACTAAATTTCTTTTGCTCTGTGTTTGATTTGAAACATAATATTATTTAGTATCTGCTGTGGCCATACTCATGGTGGACCTATTAACAAGTTTCTCACTTTATTGTGGGTACCATATCAACTTGGTTGGATTGTTAGACTGCTCAGTGTAGCACAGTCTGTAAAGACAGATCCTGTTTAGTCAAACTTATTATTACATGATCTTGTATAAATCATGAAGTCGTGATAGATGGTGCCACAGTAGCCCCTTTGCAAAAAAAAAAAAAGTAAAATTTCTCAGGACTTATGGGAGATGACCCGTTTTAAGACACTCTTGGCATGTATATCCCAACAGTTCAAGACAAAAAATGTGCTTTTCTGTGGCATGAAACAGAGGAGTTGAGTAATAAAAGTCGAGTGGTACCACCATCAATTATAATTAAGAGGAACTTTTTTTTTATGTAAACTGTCTCTGTAACAAAACTGTGTGCACTGTGGACCAGCTTTCTGGTTTTCAGTGTTGTGTGCATACTTTGATGTCAGTCTCGTGTTTTGGTTCTTGTAGAAGCACAGGAAACTGTTTGCTCCAGTCCACTATGCTGTGGTAATAAACCATGTTTTTAGCTCAGCTGACTATAAGTCATCTGAGCTATAGTCGTGGTCCATTGTCCGTCGTCCGTCCGTCTGTCCGTCCGTCCGTCCGTCCGTCCGTCCGTCCGTCCGTCCGTCCGTCCGTAGATGTGGCACGTTTTGAAACCGTAAGACCTAAGAATCCAAAATTCAGCATAATGTTAGATGTCCCCAAGATCTCCTACCAAGCCGAAAACTGGGTCTTTGCGACTTCATTCCTTTGAGAAATTAAGGAAAAACCTCAATTTTTTATTAAAAACCTATTTTCACACTTCAGGACTGCCTAATATCAAAACCACTCATCTGTTTTTTCTCATATTTCCTATAAATAATCCTCTATATAATTCCTATGTACATGCCAGAAATTAGGTCTGTATTATATAATTTAAAAAAGTTGTGGGCCCAAACATAATGCATTTTGTAAATAATCAGGAAAGAAATTTTATCACTTAACACAAAACTTGTTAAAGCTAAGCACTTTTTTTCCAGAAATATTACTTTTATTAATCAAAATTAAATTGTATACCCAAAATTAGATCAAAATCTTTTAAATTTTTTAAAATATTAGCAAAAATAAAAAATTGGTACCTTAAATTTTGCCCAACTTTGACCATGGCACGTTTTTTTGCTGTAACTGCTGTGGATTTAATTTTCACAGCATGTTTTTGTTAGCATTTCAACTGTTAACACCAAAAATTTGAAACCAGTTGATCAAAAACTGTAGATTTTATTCAAGTTTTCAAGCACCATGTCACATATTGCTAGTGTTATGCAGTTTGCTAGAGCTCAGCTCCCGAGCTTCAGCTCTAAGTTCCTTAAATTTGGCATACAGTTGGATTTCTCCAATATCCCCTACCATGCCAAGAATTTGGTTACTAGGACTTAATTCCTTCGAGATATCAATGAAAAACTTCATTTTTTCATTAAAAACCCATTGTTACACTTTAAGACTGCCTAATATCAAAACCACTAATCTGACTTTGATCATATATAATATACATATTTTTCTATACATTCGCTATGCACATGCCAGAAATGATGTCAGTATTGTGTATTTTTTTTTAAGTTATGGGCCCAAACATAATGCACTTTGTAAAAAATCAAGAAATATATTTACTCCCTTAACAAGGGCATTGCTGAAGCTAAAGTTTTTTTGTCAGGGATGTAACATTATTTAATCAAGATTCAATTGAATACCCAAAATTAGTTCTGAATTTTAAAAATTTTCAGAAGTTATTAGTATAAATATAAAATTAGTACCTTAAATTTTGCCCAACGTTTGTTTCCCGTGAGCACTGTTGATATAATTTTCATATCATGCACACATAAGGATTTCAGCTTTTTAGTTTAGAAAGCTGAAAGAAATTGGCCAAATATTGTAGCTTTTATTAATGTTTTTTATGAGACCCTGTCAGACTTTGGCTCTCTCCAGCCCCTCTTGAGTCACCTGTATGTTGACCTTGTTGACCTTTCATCAAATTATGCACGCTTGAGGCGAGAATCCAGGCAGCTTATGGCCAGCCACAGTTGATCCAGG
Organism: Sipunculus nudus; assembly: GCA_026874595.1. Taxonomy (NCBI): domain Eukaryota; kingdom Metazoa; phylum Annelida; class Sipuncula; order Golfingiida; family Sipunculidae; genus Sipunculus; species Sipunculus nudus. The sequence continues at coordinate 16,257,004 of CM049308.1, forward strand.
TGTCCAACCCAACTCATCTAGTAGTTTTAACCAACAACATAACAATAAACAATAAATTAATAAATTTTTATTGGTTTTGAATAACAAATTAAAGAAAAATAGAAAAGGAATTTGTTAGTTTATAATAACAGGAAATTAACTTGCAGTTACTGATGATATAAGAATCTTGTATCGATGGGTAGAATGTCACATATTCCAAATAACACCATGCAGTCACCTATGGCATTTTTCAGTTCATTTTTAATGATAAAGAAGTAAATCATATTATTCATTACTAATCATTAGGGATTATATGAAGGAAATTAATGATAGACAAAGATGCAGTTGATAATATTAATCTAGATTCCTACTGTGTCTAGTGTGTACATTGATGTGAAATTAGTCCAAAATGAATTTTTTACAGTTATTTTTTAATATAAATAAAAGCCATAAAACCAGGTACTTATGATTATTATTTAAATGTGTGAATTTTGTATATTCTGGATTCTCAACATCATTGATTGGTGAAAACTGAATAAATACCAGACATGGTGCGAATACTTTGTAATTGTATTTAAATACGAATATGATTATGTACTCCATTATAAAATTTCTTGCATAAAGAATGGGAATTCAGGTAAAAATGAAAGTATATGAATACTCGTGCAAATACTTTCAAAATGTATTCATGAATGCATTCATGAATATATGCATGAATATATTCTTTAATATTATTTTAATAATCATATCAGTTATATTTCGTTTTAAAAAATCATATGATTCTCTTATTATTTTTAATAAAAATTATATTTGGGACAATATTTGTAATTTTTTTAATAAATAATTAAACTCTTATATTATATGTTCTGCTTATAAGTTATATGGCCAAGTCAAAATCTGTGTTACAGTAGTACTCCATTTGTTAATAAAATAAATGAAATCAATCCTCTTCCCTGTCTCCAAAGGTACTATCAAAATCATACATAAGCTAAACAACAACAACTCGTAATACAGCTTATATTTATTACCACACAAAACCTGCATGTGCCTCATTTTTAAATATTATTTTTTTATCATATATAACAGCTGAGCGTCGTGACCCATAGGTCCCTTGTTTTGTTTAGCATTACAAATTTTATTTTTATGTTGTTTGAATTTGTGTTACATGTGTCGTTCCAGTCATTTTCAGCTTATATTGTTTATAGCCAGTTAACAAGATAACTGATTGGCCACTTTACGTTAAATGAGCTCTGAACTAAGTAAGTTGAAATATTTAGGCATCTTTTACTAGGAGGGTGTCTTATGAATTTGGGTCGCAGCTTTTACCAGATATGTGAATCTTAAACGAGAATTAATGTAATAAAGGTTCATAGGGAGGTGACACATCTCTCTTTTGAATTATTTCTTAACTCTGAGAATATTGTCACTATATTTAAATGATCATTTCCACTAAACCCATTTCCTTCTATAATTTGAGGATTTGCGCTTGGTCCAAAAAAAGTTATTCCGCTCTAAACTGTGCCCTAACATGTCCCCTTGCCATGAAATTCTCTCCACATATAGATCTTTGTCTGGACGCTGTCCTCGAAGTACTTTGGTTTCTCATCCCCACACCCTAAATGAACCCTCCCAGGGTTATATCTGCCAGTTTCTCGTAACCACTCGTGGTAGATGCCATTTTTTCGTACACACTAAAACCCAGAAGTCACATGTTCATATACTGCCAGTTGACATGAATGAACTGTTTGATATGTATCACCAGGTCTTGACAAGGATTTTATTTGTTTTTAGGTTCAGATCGACCATTACTGTGGGATGATGAAAACACAAGTAGAGACTGTCATGAAGCAGTAGGTGTCTGCTTAATTGAAAAATATTAATAAAATCTTTACAAATGATGCATTAACATGAAGAGCTACTTGAATCTGAATAAATTCTTCACAGATATTTGTGCTAAATTCAGCCTAAGGTATATGATGATAAATTCAGATTTAATTCTGAAGGTAACATTGATTATCTTTCATATGAAATAAGATAGTGTCATACATGTACATCATGTGCATACTTGAAGAGACTTGTGAAGAATTCAAGAGACCAGATTTCCTGTTTGAATTTTGTAATTCTGGCGTTTATCCATTCATCTTTTCCTGGGGAATCTCTGAAATGCAAATCAGTTCAAGTTATAGTCCGTTCCCCACCCCCTGTCCACCTGATTTTTTGCGATTATCTCTTACGTTAGACAAACTTGCCAAACAAAATTTGCACCAATGGCATAAAGAGGCAAAAGCGTAATTTTTGGTACCTTACCTACTCATGATATAAATATAATTTACTTTACGGCCTGGTTGACATGTCTCAAATATATCTGTGGTTCATGACATCCCTAATAAGTGGCCTTTGTTTATCCTCCTTGGATATTGATATAAAGTAATGTGACGTAACAGTGAAGGGTGTGCACGAGGAGAATACAAGTGTCACTATAAACAGAGGTCGGCAGCTCTTGATTATTGGTCCAGTGGATGTTTGTGCCTCTTTAGTATGTGACGTCATCACTATTCCCTTGTATGCCCTTTTCACAGATCAGTGGCATGATGCCACTACAGAATAGACTAGTTACTCATAAAATGGTTTTAAATTGTTAACAGGAAGATGGCATAAGGTAGGCTATTATGACCATTATAGTTGATTACGCTTTTTCCTCTTTCTGCCCTAAGGTCAAACAGTTTTGGGTGTACTTTGATTCGCAAAAAAAAAAAATAATCTTAAAAAAAAACAGGTGGACAGGGATGCTGGAACAGACTATAGTTAATATTAAAAATATTCTTAAACCTTCAAAATTAATGATTTTCAAAGTTTTAGTTCTTGTCCAAATTATTTATAAACAAGACCTTTGGTGTCATGTGTTTGACTGTTCACATGTATTACTAGTGAACAATTAAACATTCAGATTTTCCAGATGCATAATGAGATATGTAAGGTAAGGTAAATATATTACTTGAAACCTCTCTGTTGTTTCCTCTTATGGTGAAAATACATAGATACAAAATCTACCTCCTTTATTTACCAGTAATATGCCATTGAATGTAAAACCTGGGTCCTCTTTTTGACAACCATGTGCCATTGTCCATTTGTTCAGAATTAAGGAAGCTGCCACCCTTGGCAAACAGTTGTGATATAAACAGATAAGGAAACTGATTAAATTAGATTTCTCCTTTTCTGCATCTATCTGCAAGAGATTTAGGGTTATATCTTAATTTAGTGAATGTGATGTATCAGGAGAGCCCACTAAAAGAAACAATGAATGAAGTCCAAAATTTCTTGTTTTAGACTACAGGAGAAGATCCCCATGCCAGGCAAGAAGAAACAATCATAAACTCTGACATAGAGGCTGGACGATCCTCATAAGGATTGGGAGGGATCGATTGTGATGGATAGGCTTGAAGGCATACAGAAAGCTGGACTCCCAAAGAATTTGTACCATTTTCTTATGTTGCGATTTTATGCTCCCGAGGACGTACGGTTTTGTTACATTTTTTCTGATGTTTACATTAAAAATTTATTTTACTACCACAAGGTCAGGCTAATTACTTTGATTGGCATCTGGACAGTGTGCCAAAAATTGAACGCAAAAATGTGGTTTACAACAGTATGGAGAATAGGCATTATGTGCCCCTGCATTTTAACTATTTAAAGTTGTTTTTCATGTGCACAGGTACCAGCCTCTGTATTTAGAAAGGGATTCTTCAACCTGCAGTTTAATGACCCATTTGGGTATACAACTGCATTCACCATATATATAAGTCCATGCACAAGGCCGTAGATACTTTAGATGATGAGCTGGTTTCAGTCGGAGCATGGTACAGTCCCCATGTACAATAATTTCCATTTTATTTCCATTCTAAGCTTTTTTGTTGCCCTCTTTTGAGAGTGTTAGCTGCTTGTTTATAGCGGTTTAGTTCCCAGGTAAGCACGCCTGCCTTACTTGCAGCATGTGAATTTATGCAAATTAACCTGAAAAGGAGCTCCTTTTATTTCCACTCAGTGAAAGCTGCCCAAAGATTGTATGTATATTGAACCTGTAAATTCTTTATTCCACTGTGTTCATCACAAGGCTCAGTTGAGGACAGATTGCTATTGGGTTGTCCTGTTTATACCATGACTCTGGCCTTGTGCCCAAATTTGGGCATGGAATCTCTTAAATGTAATGAATATGCGAGTATTGTACAAAAACCCTGTTGTAAGCTATACATGTTTGCTGTATAAGCAATTTTGTGAAAGTGTTCCTGTTTGGAGCTAATCCTGTATGAGTACTTTTTGGGTTCCAAGCCTTCACATCTACTGTTTATGTACTGGTACAGCACAGTTTCCAATTCGGATCTGGTCCTGTACAAGCCTCTACTCGATAGTTTCATGTACTCGTGTATTTGTGTTCACCATACTAGTCTATTCTGGCATTTCATCTTTGAATACAATGGTAACTTGCAACCCAAACTGTGGGCATGGTGAAAGTGGTTTCACTGGTGTGGAATAAAGCTTGGTAGTCCAGAGCTAAGATGTAAATTGTTAGATTTTATATAGTAATAACACATACTGGCTTACTGAGGGGCAGATAACAGCAGAGAAAATTTGCCTGAGCAGCTGACACCATTGTTGAACCATAAATATTACAATGCTTTAACAGTATATGTGGTGGAAAAGCAGGGTCTGAGACCTTGTATGCTTTATAACTCACAAAATATAATACGTCAACCATGAATTAGGAATTGTCTGATGGATTCAGTACATATTAAGGCAGAAACGATGGACTGTTACTAAGGGATTCAAATAATCAGTATACAATACTGCCAGTGTGTCACATGCGGTTGGGTATGTAATTTACTAATTGTTTTGATACGGATGGTCGTTTTCATGCTCACTTGTTTACATCTTCAGGTTTACGCGTACTCGTTTTGTTAATTGTGTGAATAAGAATCGTGAAACATGTATGTTGCAGAACAATATGAATTTGCATAATCTGAATTATTTTGTAATTCACCAAGGGACAGTATGTCATTTATAGATGTAAGGTACAGGTTGAGGTGATTAATCTCAGTTGTTTAATTACTTGTTATTTCATATATATATATATATATATATATATATATATATATATATATATATATATATATATATATATATATATATAGGGAAACCTCTTATAACAAGTACCCTTTATATTACAATCATGTCTCAATCACAGACAGACCATTACCATAAGTAGTGGGCTCAGTAATGTTGGGCACCTATAAGGGCAAAATCCTTTGTCCCTCCAGTGTCTGTAATTGGGAGACATATATATAGTCCCAAGGACTGGCAATTTGTGGTTTAACAGTTTTGCTTGTTTGTGCTGTTTGTATATGATGTTATTATATTTATCTTTAACGTTTGTAAAACATGTACAGCAGATGTGACGCTTCCAAAATAGGACAATTTAAGACTTGATATTTGGAGCATGTTATGCTTTTGAGTTATTCTGCATCTAGTGTACAGTAAAATAAGTTGTAGTGGAAGAATAGGAACAAAGATTTATTGTTCCATATTGTTTTGTGATGTGGATTCATTGAATATGAAGAAGAAGTCAAAACATAATGTCAGCTTAGCATGACTTTGATCTGCATAAATTGTCAGGGAAATGTATAAAATGGGTCTGTTTAACATTTTGATACAACTGAATAATTTAGTCTTCAATGAGTTAACTGTTATCTTATCTGCCTAGAAACCATATCTCTTATTGGGGTAATGAATATATCTTGATGTACATATAGGGGATGGGGGAACATTCCAATATAAGCAGCATAATGTCAGATGAATAAATTTTCTTTGATCTGCAATATTTTCTCATTTCCAATTGCTGTCGTTCATAGTGTATGGAAACTGCCTGCGTTCAAAAATCAACAAATGTATATGCACTATGATCTGATTTTATTGTTGAAAATCGAAAATTACCCAAAGAAATTATGAAGTACAATGAATTTGCTATGAAAATTTGTACATGTACAACATGTTTGTGAACATCTTTTTTTATATAGGATTTGCATTATAAGGTATTGTGTGCCTTTTGCTAATTGTGGCAGACATAATTAACACCTGCATGTTGTTTCAGTGCTCGTCCTATCCTGTTACCTCTAACACCAGTTTTGACACCAAAACTTTAGTAGATGCAGCCGTCTTTAGCCAGACATAAGAACTAGATGTTTGTAAGCAACTGTGGGGGAGGGGTTTGAGGGGCGTTGATAAGACATTCACTAGGTCTGAGGGTTTGTGGGGTGTTAATTTAAAGCCCCGTGGGGTATTCAAGGGATGCTTTTCTATATGGCTACACATGCTAAGATGCTTCCTTTCTTGATGTGGTAACTGTAGATGGTCGGACTTTGAATAAAATGCCTGAATATGTAACTTGTTGTTGTGTTGATAAATCTGTGAACAAGTGTTGAAAGGGTTGGAGTGTTCATTCATTTTATGAGATTTTTTTTACCTTCATCTGTCAGTCTAATGATAGCCTTAAAAATCTGATAACGCTAAGGTCTTGAAACTGAAATGAGCCTTTGATCTCTGCTGTCTGTTGTGAGTTCCGGTCAAACCATTCATTTAGTTAAACAAGCAGTAAATATTAATACAAAAGATCTTGTGAACACATCGCGGAGACAATTAAATAGATTTTTAAGAAATAAAGTGTGCTTATTCAATGTGATGATCTGCAACTACTGCACCAGGCTAGTGGCGCCACCTACAATATCTTTATTTATACAAAATTTTATCGGCTTTTAACGAATCTGTGAGCTTATGCCATATAGCCTGGCGTCATCCGTCCACCCTACGTTAACCCATTTCTTTTTCAAAAACCGTTAAACCTAGCAGTGCCAAATTTTGTGGAAGAATTCATTCACGTGGCAAACTTTATCAGGTTTTGCTTCCTTTTTTTCCACCTGCATTTGCTTAGATTTGATAGGGTAAAAGCTTAAAAAAAGCCCTTTAAAAATCTCCGAAACTGTCCAGCCAAACTGTTCAATATTTCAATGAAATAATCTCTGAAACAATCTCAAGTTTGAATGGTTCCAGTTGGGTGAAATTGGCCGAGTTACAGTAAGCTGAACTTAGTCATTTGGCAAAAAAAAAAAAAGATGCTAAACTTACAGAATCAGAAATGGGTGGAGCTATCATTACCAAATTTTATGCAAATGTTGGTCACATGACCCTTATATGAAACTGAGGTATTGGTGGCGCCATCTGCATCCTTTTTGGTACAAGGGTCATCGGTCATCAATACATTAACCCATAATTTCTCAGGAATAGCGGGAGACAGCATCCCCAAATTTTATGCAAAAACCTGTCGCATATCAAATGTTGTGGGATTGAGTTGTTTGTGGCGCCACCTGCATTAACTTATGTTTTACTGGGAAACAGCTAAAAAACATTTGAAAAATTTCTTATCTGAAATCATTCAGCCAAATTGTTCAATATTTCACAGAAATTACCTGGAGACGAGCTCTCTAAAGTTTGATCAAATGGTTTGGGTTTGATAAATTTTGGCTGTGTTACGGGAATTTTAACTTCGTCATTTAGCAAAGTAAGCATACTGCATAACAAAATCAGCAACAACAGGAGCTAGCATAATCAAGTTTTATGCAAATGTTGGTCACATGACTCGTATTTAAAATTGTAGTTTTTGTGGCGCCACCTGCATCGAACTGTTTTTTTTTTTATGGGCACCTCTTCAGCTTAAAAATGTTTTATGACGAAACTGTCAAGCTGGATCTTTTAATTTTTCCTAGGAATAATCCTAGGGAAGGGTTCTTCCAATTGTATAAGAATAGATTGAGTCATAGAAAGCTGAATTTGGTCTTGTGGCCATAAGTAAGCTTGTTTTTAACTGAGGACTGCAATAGTCGTTTTCTGCAAAACTTTTGTTTCAATTTCTGTAACATTGCACAAAAATGATTCTTAGGAGGCCTTTGTTCAAGTTAACTTAAATGATTTTTGGCGGCATTATTCGATCTTTAACAATGAAAGGACTACATCTTTTATTATTATAAACATTTTGATAAAAAAAATATATTAAGGATATGTCAGCTTGAAAAAAAGCATTGTAGCCACAGTCTTTTAGTGTATGTAAATAGATTAACCAACTGGCCAAGATTGTGTCTGTATCTATAAATAGCTTGGCAGACTGTCAGCTAATTCAGATTTGGCAACAGGTCAAGAATTCACTCAGTGTAACCAGGTACAGGTCAAGAGTTCGCTCAGTGCAGCCAGGTGCAGGTCAAGAGTTCACTCAGTGCAGTAGCTGAAGCTAGCAATTTGTTCTGTTTACCTCGGGGCAACTGCCTTTCTCACCTAAGCCTGATCAGCCCAGTGCAATGACTCAAGAGTAGTTTGATGAATTGGCCGGATATTTTGACCTGTCCATACATATTTGATGGCTTTCTTGTATACAAGACTAGTCGCACCACCTAAAATAATTTGTGCACAGTGTATGTCCCTGCTAATTTATCAGGAGGGATTTGATATATCTGCCTGATATTTGGCATGTGTATACATCTCAGATAGCTTTGTCCTAGACAAGACTGGTGGCGCCACCAACAATAATTATTGCAGTGTATGCTTTAGTGGAGCGTGGTGGCATAATGGATAGGACGCTTGACATGTGACCGCAAGGTTGTGGGCTCGCATCCCGTTCTGACCACCGTCTGTGCTAAGACTTCAAGGCAAGCCTTTACCAAAAGGGTGCGCTCTCTCAACCCAGAAGTAAATGGGTACTGGTCATGGAAGGCAGGTAAATGTAGAACAAATAACCTTCTAGAGCCTGATATGGCTGCTTGGGTTGTATGCTCCCCGGGAGTCAAGAAAAGCTACAAGAATGAACAAGCCCGAAAGACCAGGAAGGCAAAGTGTAAAGTTGGACGAGACTGACATCGTCGGTGATATCAGACTATCAACCCACACCTTTACATTTCGTTCCTCGGGAGTGATTTAACATACAACCTGAAATTATACATGTCGATACATCTCGAATAGTTTTGTAGTATACAAGACTTGTGGCGCCACCAACAATTGTTTCATGCATCTTTGCACATAGCCGAAGAGTGGTTTGAAGTATCCGCCTGAAATTTTGCATGCCCATACATCTTTAATGGCTTTCTCTTACACAGGACTGGTGATGCCACCTATAATATTTTTTTTGTGTTATGTGCACCCATGCCAGTATTTCAGCAGTTACGTTTGTGTAATGTTTAGTGCTTGCATTGCACATAAACATGTCACACTTGTACTTGAAAAGTAACGGTCCAGCTTGGAAGCATTATACCTGATGTATATCCCATTTCACAGGTTTGCCTTAGGCCTGTAGGCATTGTTTAACTTTTGCCTTGTGAGCGGATATATACAAACGAATTAACATAGATATATCATTTTTTCAGGGCAGGTGTATATTCCTATTGATTTTAAAGAACCCTGTTGCCCAATACATACCCTAGCCATCCTTAGTGGACTGGCCCACAATTATCCCTCTAAGAAATGGGCGGCCCGATGACGTAGCCAATCAGATCCCCCTACGGCCTCCTCCAGATGGGTAGTCTGACACAGATGACTTGTGCTTTGGCGTACCTATAATGAGGACGGCCTTTTTTCTAGTCCGAACATTCAGCCTCCACTCGATCAAGAATGGAAGCAATACATTTTTAGCTCAGCTGACCATCAGTCATCCGACCTATAGTCATGGTCCTTTGTCCGTCCGTTAACAGAGCACGTTTTGAAACCGTTGCATCTACGAATTCAAAATTCGGCATACAGATAGATGTCCCAAAATCTCCTCCTACCAAACCATAGGTCTTCGTTCCTTCGAGATATTAAAGAAAACCTCAGTTTTCTATTAAAAACCATGACTGCTTAATATCAAACCACTGATGTGGTTTGATCATATTTAATATATATTCCTCTATACATTTGTTATGTCCATTCCAGAAATTAGGTCAGTATTGCGTATATTCTTGAAGCTTTGGGTCCGATCATAATGCGCTTTGTAAAAAAAAAATAAAAAAATATATTTATTCATTTAATATGAGATTTCCATGAAGCTATAGAGGATTTTGTTCGGGACATAGGCCCCTAACTTTATTTAATCAAGATTTAATTGTATACCCAGAATTATATCTGAATTTTCCAAATGTTTAAAGTTATGAGCATAAATAAAAAATCAATACCTTAATTTTTTACCAAGGTACGTTTTTTCCCTGTAAGCACTGTTGATTTAATTTTCACAGCATGTATACATTAGGATTTATTCTTAAAAGATCTGAAATTTCAAAGGAATTGTTTGAAAAGGGTTGCTTTTGTTCAAGTTTTTAGTCACCATGTCAAATATTGTTTACATCAGCCAGCCCAGTTAAACAGTGGTGTGTAGTGATGAAGCCCTAACCTGTGTTATGTAATCACTCCACAATCCAGGCAGCTTAGCTTTGCTAGGCTTCCACTTGGTCCAGCTTAGTTTGGCTTCCCCTCTGCCCCCCCCCCCCAACACACACACACAGACAGCCAATATGCAAAAAAAATCATGATTATTCTTTACTTTTGCTATTGCATTAGGGATGTTGTGTTTTACCACAAGGGGGTTACAGTTTATGTTTACAGTATTAGTTCATTCTAAACCACGTTTAGATATAATATTTCATGGTAAACTCCTAAATGGAATCAAAGTCTATAATTAATATTTATTAAAATGTTTAATTTGCAATATGTCAATATTATTCTCTGAATTCTCTGATTACATTAACCACCCCCCCCCCCCTTGCCAAAAAGTGTGTGTGTGTGTGGGGGGGGGTATATATACCCCCCCCCCGCCCCCATGCCTCCCCCTTAATGACGCCCCTGCACGGCTGGTTCAAACAGTAACTATTGGAAATAAGCGTAATTACAATTCCTTTTTCAAGAAAGTGTAATTGATTATTTTTTCTCATTCTGGGGTGTAGGCTAATTGTAATTGTAATAGATCGATTTTGAAAAGCATTGTTGGAACGAATACTTTTCATTTACGTTTTAACTACATGTATATTTGACTCCTGGATAATTTTATCAAACTTTCAAAATTATTGAAGCATGCCAGTTTTATCCAAATGACTTTGGCTACAATTTCTTAGTTATACCAACTTTGTCCTGACATTTACAAAATTATAATAGCTCTATGTACAAAAAAACCTGTTTTCGTTCATTTTGCTTAATAATAGAATTGCTGATATTGCTTGTGTAGTTAAAATTTGGAACATTTTGAATAAATGCATTTGTTCTTCTAAATTCCTAGATCTAATACTTTTTTGCTGAAGTCTTAGTGAATCTATTCTTTGTTTTCTCTTCTGATACAACTTACGGCAGCCTTCAAACCAAACATCGATATTCTGGAGACGATTGGCCCATCACTTTATTTTTAAAAGGCGTAGGAGTCGTTTTCATTGCTAAAACACAAACCAGCTTTCCATATATTCATCCGTACCTAACAGCAACATCTAGCTATTATTTTTTACCAACAGACAAAACATAAAGGTCTGGGAAACATATAGGTACCAGAGAACCTATAGGTACCACAAAACATAGGTACTTAAAAACCTAAGTATCGGGAAACATAGGGCTGACCTCGGGTAAAGGAAGCAATTGTAAGGAACATGTTGGCGCTCATGACAACTTATATATGCCTTGATAGAATAAGATTTGAACGGACAGAAAATTGGGTCTATTTATGTACTGTTTGTTACAATTGATATTATATTATAGTAACTTTTAACTGGGTGTATATCATGGATCAACATAATTTGCGCGGTTGAAAATAAAGACTTAGAGTTAACGAAAATTTCAGGATCACAGAATAATTCCATGCATGGTCCTGAACCGCGTCTCTTATTGCAAGTGAATGTCTGCTGCCATCTGGTGGGGATGAGATGAGTTACAGTGACCTTTCGTTGACGGCTGACCCGCTAAGCCTCTATTTGGGAAAATAACAACAAGAAACATGGCGGTGTCCGATAAAAAGCTGGTCCGCTCCAAAAGTGGGCTGCGGATGGTGACAGCGGAGGAAAATGCCAGTCCTTTCTTGCTCAAAGAACCCACATGGGTTGCAGACAATCAGGCAAGTCACATTTTCAAATGTACACCCTTATTTTGGGGATTGTTTGCAGTGTTTTTGGTCACCACTCCTTTACTTTGAAAGTTAACACATTTGGCTCGGTATTTTTTTTTGCGGGAGTGCCATCTGAAGTGTAAAGTTGAACCTCCTTTATTTTAAGACTTTGTTACAGCAGTGTAGTTCTGTAACTTATTATATTTGGTGTCAATTTATTCAGTATTATTCCACTATATGACCAGCCTCACGTTTCACTGACGTACGTGTACAGGGAGAGGGGGCGTTACCACAGAATCCAATTGATGCATGTACTGAATCAGTGAATGTATCACTGTTCTATAAATAAACTGTCAACCTATAGAGGCATAGACCTTATGTCTATGTATGGTCCTGATGGTGTAACCAGTTAATATATTTGTTGTGTGTGTGTGTTACACAATATTTAATTGATGTGTTAATCAGCTATAGTATGACAGTCAGTAAACATTGACTGAAATAAATGTTCCTCTCAATCTCATTGAGCCTCACTGTTCAGGCAATAAATAAAACTCGGAAGTTGGAAGTCCTCGGAAGTCGGAAGCCGTTATATATTTTAGTATAATTTTAAAAATAACAAACAAATCGACAAGTTTTTGTGTTAAAACGAAAGATATAGACACCCTTTTTCATACGAGAAAGTTTCAAAGATATATATTAATATATATGATAATTACAGCATAATTAATGCGTCGGAATCCTCTCGGATGTCATCCTGAAGTGACAGATGATGCTCAAAATGTATAAAACTCAGAAGTCAAGCCTCAGTATCAACCAACAATGACACAAAAAGGTCTTGCATCAACCCAAATATTAATTCAGGTAATATTTATGTATTTGAATAAAATCATAATGTATATAACTAACAAAATAATATATGCATTAACCCAAATATTAATTTAGGTAATATTTATGTATTTGAATAAAATCATAATGTATATAACTAACGACATAATATATAAATTCATATTAAAATATAAAACATAAATATAAAATACTATAATTATAAATAAAAAAAAACAGTATAATACAATACAGATTTGTTTTGGTATTCTCTTTTATTTTCATTGAACAAATACATACATGATGCAAAATATAATTACATAATACAAGTATAATAAAATGTATACATAATGTGTTAAATAACACAGATGACGATATAATTATATATTCATTCAACACCGATGTAATTTGATATTAAATTATATTATATGATAAAATATCATATATTATAAAAGTACAAGTCGGAAGCCCTCGGAAGTCGGGAGCCGTTTTATATTTTAGTATAATTTTAAAAATAACAAACAAATCGACAAGTTTTTGTGTCAAAACAGAAGATATAGACACCCTTTTTCATACAAGAAAGTTTCAAAGATATATATTAATATATATGAAAATTAAAGCATAATTAACGCGTCAGAAGCCTCTCGGAAGTCATCCTGATGTGACAGATGATGCTCAAAATGTATAAAACTCGGAAGTCAAGCCACAGTATCAACTAACAATGACACAAAAAGGTCTTGCATCAACCCAAATATTAATTCAGGTAATATTTATGTATTTGAATAAAATCATAATGTATATAACTAACAAAATAATGTATGCATTAACCCAAATATTAATTTAGGTAATATTTATGTATTTGAATAAAATCATAATGTATATAACTAACAACATAATATATAAATTCATATTAAAATATAAAACATGAATATAAAATACTATAATTATAAATAAAAAAAACAGTATAATACAATACAGATTTGTTTTGGTATTCTCTTTTATTTTCATTGAACAAATACATACATGATGCAAAATATAATTACATAATACAAGTATAATAAAATGTATACATAATGTGTTAAATAACACAGATGACGATATAATTATATATTCATTCAACAGCGATATAATTTGGTATTAAATTATATGATAAAATATCATATATTATAAAAGTACAATATGATCAATATTCCTATATTAAGTAAGACAAAAATATATAGGTCAATATAAACTAATATATGAAATGATTAAATTGTATATAATATGATTATTTATATATATCCATTCATGTATGTGATAATTTATCTCCTCCACCTAGGGAGTTATTCTAACAAATAAAAAGGATAACAGATGGCAGAAAAGATTTTAGATGGCGATTCTTCCTATTAGTTGTAACTGATAATTATCTAAAGATAGTTTATGTCGTTACCTTAAAGGCACACGCGTTTCATTGTTCTTATTGCCTGATCCCCAGTTAGCACAAACATTTTATGAAACTGTTCTTAAAATGTTTCCAAAACAGTATGTGGCTTTAAAGTGTAAAATTAAAAAATGATTTCTTGACTCATATAATAATGTAATATCCTTCCTACATAAATTTTGATTAAGCTAAAATTAAAATATAAAGACACTGTTATAATTTATATCAATATTTTTGCAACATCACATGCCTTTTTCTAAATCTTTCACAGTTATGCAGTTTTACATATTTTTAAATTTTCGAAATATTTTGGAAGTGTTTTTATAATGGTTTATGCAAATTGTCTGTGCAATGTTCTAAAAATGTTTCCTGATACGTTGGGTGATCAGTATTCAACAAGCATTGGAGAGTTATATGCGTTCCATATAAAGCAATCTAATGCATGGATAAAAATTAGTTTCATTTATACTGTATATAGCACCCTAATGGATAAAAAAGAATAGTTTTATTAATACTAAACTTAATGGACTTTTCTTACGGTTTTACCAGTTCCTGCAAGGATGCGACAGTTTAATTTATGTATTTTATCAAATATTTGAATAGTATTTTGTAAAAATATTATAATACAAATTAATGTAGAATACTTAACTTTTTTTATATGATAAAATATTTTAATCTATTTTGTTATATAAGGAAAAAAATTATCACACCATTTTGAAAATTACGAAATTTTAAATGCTTTTATATAATATTTATTAGAAATAACATTCCATATTAAAATATTACGTCGCGATATGATATATAATGTATTACAATTGAATGTATATTTCAACATTTATTTTTTTATATTTTATATATCATTATGTTTAATTAGTAATATAAATTATGGTTTTATTCAAATACATAAATATAACTTAAATTAAAATTTGGAATTATGCAAGACTTTTTCTGTGTCATTTTTGGTTGGTGCTATATGGTCTTGACTTCCGAGTTTTTTGCATTTTGAACATCATCCGTCACCTCAGGATGACTTCCGAGAGGCTTCGGACGCATTATAAATGCTTTGATTTTCATATATGGGAATATACGTTTGTGCGACTTTCTGGTTTTGCAAAGGGGGTCTATATCTTCCATTTTAACACGAAAAAGTGTTGGTATGATCGTTATTTTTAACATTATATCAAAAATTATAATGGCTTCCGACGGCTTCCGACTTCCGAGTTTTATTTATTGCCCACTGTTCACTGTGCTATAAGCCCATAGTATATAGTACTATAATTTGTCCCACCAAGGGGTGCCCAGTTGTAATTTATTAACAAAGTGAAATTATTTTTAGATATTTCTCACAAGTGACTCGGCAAGGTTCTCTGGCAAGTATTTAAAGGAAACAACCACCATACAGATTTTGCAAAGAAAAGAGTGAAACAGTTAATTTAATATCTAAGAAAAGTCTGTTTTGGTCATAACATATATATCTTATTGATTTGGGCGACAGGGTCAAAGACATGTCAACAGTGTGTGACAGATATTCATTGGATGATGATAGTATGTGGTACCATAAATATGATAAAATACATAGGCAGCTAAAAGACACCATCCTGCAATGTCAATTTTATGAGGAAACTTCTATCAAGTTGCAAAGCATACGTTTAATAAGTTTGACAAAAGTATTTCATTTTCTATTTGCTGGAGTGCACATAATTTCATGCCACTGTAATATACTAGACAGAAATATCAGCATATCATAATTATTGCCAAAAACCAATTGGCACCTTTTTAACCCCTCAGGAAACGGACTCAAGATTTGTATCACCAGCAATATCAACAACACTGTACTCTATCCAGACCTGTCTACCTGCTTTCAGTGGTCTTTGTTTCAGATCCATTCATATAGTTCCAAAACTGAAAGCAGCAGGCAGGAGGGAAGAAAAATGTGGAAATTTTGGCATAATAACAAAAAGAAATGTGTAACATCTATATATTAATAGCGTAGGAGATTTTTGTGATTTTCCGTATCTCCTCTGATACCGCCATACGGATAGCCGTGATTTTCGACATACATATGCTCCGGGTTTGTCCGAAGAGATTCCACCCACTTTTATCTGCAATATTTGCGTATTACGTGCATAATTAATATTTTTAATATTTGCTCCTCCGTGGGCGCCTCTTTTCTTTGTGTCTTCGGGCCCGGTAACACAATGGCCATAGAGTGTGTGATGGCGGGACAGAGTTTTACTCCGGGGGCCCTGTCTGGGGTTTTCTTACATTTCACAGTGACCGGCCCGAAATAATCCCCATCGTCGATACCTTCTCAAAAGGGGGATCTTTGAAAGAATTGTTTTGCAGGAGCCCTCTTCGTGGCCTGATATGCTTGAGTGCACATCAACTTGGTCGCAGGAAATTGTGATGAATAGGCCGAAAAAAGGTATGGTTTTCAGACACTTTATATCAGAAACCTGTGAGGCCGGGCGATATTTTACCTTTGTTTTGTTCGTTTCGATAAAAATTTCACATGATCAGGGAAAGCATGAAAATAACAGAATTGTTTTGCTATACACGCAAAAGCACATAACAAAGGAAATCTGATCAAAATTGTATCATTTTATCTTCTTGAAAGATGAAAATCAAAATGAATTTTTTTTTCTTATGCGGGAGGGGGAGCACTATTAACGCGTGCGGTGCCTCAGAATCATACCTTTTATTATTTTTTTTTTGTCATATACAGTCACACTTGGTCGCACGAAGTCCAGGGCCTTGCATGTGATTTATGTCCTTGACAAATATTCACCAACACATGCATGCAGGCCTAATATGCAACAGATGTAAAGTAAATGTTAACCAAATTCACATCATGGTTGGTTCAGTGTGATGTGTACATGTTGGAGTGGCACCACCAAAGTTGTAAACACATAATATAGACTTTAAATGATTTGCAAATCGAAATTTTTTCTCTACTGCAGTTACAAATGTGCAACTCCTGTAAAAATGTATATTTAATACGTCTGTACTGGTATTTGTTTCTTTTACATGCATGTGCCATCTTATTTTCAATAATGTTTATTTAATATTCTTTGTTTTTAAAGACTTTTAATTCTTTAATTCATTATGTATGCTTATTGCGTATAAGTCATGGCCATCATTGTTACATTTTTCACAACTAAAACTGGTATTTTTGCATTTTCTTCTTAGGTCTATTCCGTGAACTGTTTCTTTCGTATTTATACGTAATCGTGTTGATCAGTTTCTCATGTCACAGGGTACATGTGTAGGTGACTATTTGTCAAAAACCCAAACAAATGTTAAGCACTGGCTTCGGGGGACCGTACGCTCTTCCGAAACATGTTCCGAACGCTGTTCCGAAAGATATATATCCACAACACCATACTTATAATGGATCTATATATTAAAATCGTAAAGCGATTTATGTGATTTTGCGTATCTCCAAATTTTCTGTGGCTTTCCGATACCATCGTACGGATTGTTGTGTCGTCCCAAACCATGCGTAGCACGGGTATTTGCTAGTTTTTATTTAATGACCTAATTATATGTGGTTACACCACTGTGTTCCCTATGATTATCTTTGAAAATGCAGTCATTTATCAATCCTCCCCCCCCCCCCCCCCACCCCCCCAGTGTTGTGTACTGACATGTAAGTGATGCAATGATCTCATGGAGACTAATTATTCCTCAATACAGTTGATGTTCTGTTATAGGGTCACACATTCTCCCGGCTACTATAGTATGATAGCTTCAGTTGTACAGGTCACAAAAATATATAATGCTTTCTCACATTTTCAACCTTTTCCTGAAACTGCAGATGATGTAACATAAATATTATCACTCCATTTCATTACATATTTGATTCATTCTGCCTTTGGAAAAAAAGAAGTTTTCAGTGTACCTGAATCTATAAAATGTAATAGGGGACAGCAGATGGACAATATTTCAGTGGGCCATTCAATATTAACAGCATAAAATATAAAATGATATTTCTGCAGTTCAGCAAAAGTTGGATAGTCCCCATCGCATAAAATAATATTCTTAAACCATGCTATTTTGCCTTTAGTTAGTTGCCAATACATGTAGTTACTCTGAAAGTTGGTCTACAATACAAAGTCATTACCTTTAATTCCATACCTTCAGATATTTATGTGAATTCATTGACTGAATTACATTGTGATTTGTCATTTTCCCAAAATCAGCTTCAATATAAAATACACCAATTTCCCAGGCCCTCTACTGTATTAGATGAATTTATGTTTGTGATTTAATAATATTTGTTAAACGCAGGAAATTCAGGAAGTCCATAACATCTGTTCTACCAGGGCATATTCAGGGTACATGGAAATATTCTTTCTCTAAGATGCTTTCATAGTTTGCTTTAATTGATCTCTTCAGAAGGTGAATTTTGTATTCTTTGAATGGCATTTAAAAATACCTTTCCAGATTTGAGCACTATGATTCAAACTTTTAATTGTTAGCTATCTATCCAACATCTGGTTCTTTTTTTTCTTACAGTGCTTAAACTGCATGGGATGTAAAGTCAAGTTTGACCTGGTGAAGAGAAGGGTGAGAATTATTTTATTTCTTATATATGGATTTTTCTTCATCTTAAGTTAAGGATTATAGTTATACTATTCAAAACCACTGCCTACAAGGTTTTGAAATATTATGCAGATTATGTGGTCTATTCAGTGGCATATCTTGAAAAACAGAACAGTAATATTTTTTTGTCATGGGTGACTCATGCATCCAGATTATTAAATTACAGTCACATGAATGTTGTTCAGCTCTTTGTTTGGCCTGTGGTATCACAGTTATTCCTGGTGCATGTATGATATTGAAAAGGACATGTTGACTGGCATATATATGAAATTTATCTAAATATCATTAGTTCATTTGTCATTGATTTGAACTTAAGTTATATTTACCAGTACCAAGGTAATCAAGGGCCTGTGCACCTCATATAAGTTTTAGTCAAAAGCAAAATTTCAACCAGAAATATCAAATGACTTAATTATTGGTGACTTACTTTCATTTTTTTAAGGGGAGCAAGCCCTGGTACTTGTAGCTTGATCTGTGCCGGGCCATCTCACAAGTACCTGTACCTAGGTTCTGCTGCCTTTACCAGATGACTACCTAGTTTAACATATTAAGAATATGTCATTTGCAGATAAGATTATTTAAACTTATGGTCACATTGGTCAGATGGTCACCCAAAGCACAGCCTTTATCTTGACCTCAGCCTGTGTGGACAGTAAAACTGAGTTTCCTTTAAACATGTTCAAACACAGGACTCAATCAAAGCTCTTTATGCCTGCTGTAAATGCACCAGCACCCTTCAGTTGATTTCCTTCAGAGGTCACATGTATAGTTTTACCTCATGAATGGACATTGTAGCAGATCTGTTAGTTGCCAGAGTTATAAAGTTAATGTAAGAGAAGAAACCATGGGCGAATATTATCAGATTTTAAACTGACAAACTTTAAATGTTGTAAGATATTTCCAATTCTATGTACTGAGATTGTGAGGATTTTAGGCAATTTATGTCAGACCTAAGTAATATTTGATTTGCCTTAAAAGGTTATCACCACCTGTAGAACTTCTGGAATCCTAGAATAACTATGGCTGTTAAGTGATTTAGCTGGAGTATTGTCATTATTAAATGACACATGAGTGGAGCTAAGCATTATTTTGAAAATTCTTAATTGGAGATTTAATGGTGATAAATTATAGAATCTAACAAAACACTGAGCTTTTACAGTCTTTACCAGGCGCGACTGTATTGTATTTAAATCAGACTTGGCTGGACAGGGTAATATTGTGATAGTAGGGGGTCTCAGTGGAACAAACTAGACTTATCTTATATACCAACAGCTAACAGGAAGGTGCCAAACCTGTAAAATGCATTTTTCTTGATTAACCCAGCTGAGAATAAGGAAATGTTTACATACTTCAGTCTCATGGAGGGTGACCACATTTCCTGCTTTATCATTATAATCAGCATACTCTCTGTGATGGGAAATGTCCATGTGTTTTGCTTCAGCATGCTTCTCTGAGATCACTGAGGCTGATATATATCAGGTGGCTTTATTGAAACCTAATTTGGAGTACAGTATGGTTATTGTGACTGGCACTGACTGCCTGAATAAGTGTTGTACTGTCCTGTGTGCTCTACTACTTGTACTTTAGCCCTCCTTAGCCACTTTGCTCTTTACTTTTTTTAACAAAAAGCACATATATATCTGTCACAAGTGTGTTACATGTACTAGCATATGGAATATATTTAAAACAAGAAGTACTTGACCACAAACTGACAAATACCAACCAGGATGCTCACATTTAAACCAGGGTGCTTTACACTATTTTGTTCAAGCTGCCCTGCTAATAAAAGAAAAAAAAAATACAGTTTGGTTAATCTAGCTAGAGCCAAAAAATGAATACTGAGACTAAGTACAGCAGAAAAGCTAAATGTAAACAGTTGAAGATAAAATATAAATTTATAAATCTTTCTTCTCTTGTTAAGTTAACACTTTCTATGTTATTTGTAAACTATGAGCATTATACATTTACACAGAAGGAAATGGTCATTTCCAATGCAGACATGGGGTGATTAACTTTTGAAATTTATCATTTATGATTACATTTACTTTGGAATCCCATGAATATATTTTTAATAATAAAATATGTTCATCCAGATTAAATTGAACAGTAAATATATGATTAATCACATAATTATATTCATGGTTAAAAAGTTTATATAATCATTTTATTTGGCCCAAGTATTTACTGTTATTCAGAATAAGATGCTGTTTATTAAAAAAAAATAAAACTGGAATAAGATATTTTTTGTAAAATCATCAGTTACAGTTGCTTTTATGTTAAAATAAATGTTATTATATATGATTACTTTGAACAATTGTAATGGATTGTAAGAAGTTAGAAAAACTAAGAGATGCTGCATCAGTCATTATAGCAGCTCCAGCTTAGACCAAGGTAACCTTAATGTTAATTGTGAATCATGAACTTTTGTCCGGAATATAAATGTACAGCCTGATCACTTGTGTTTGGATTTCAGCAGATAACTTTTGAAAAAGATGGAAATAAATTGCATATTTCAACTGTGTCATTTTCAGCCCAAGCCAACTCACTGAGGAATTTTCAATTTTTGTTTTAAATAAGAGCTCACAACCATGATTTGCATACTGCCAGTTATGATCTGTAAATGCTATAGGAGTTCAAGTTTGGGCTATTAAAGGAACTCCTGTCTGTGATTAGGACTATTTGGGGACTCTTTTATATGATCTGATATGGCAATTCAGAATTGCAGATGTAAAACCAAATCCCATTTTATAGGAACCAATAGTCCATTATTAAATGCTTACAGTATATATAGTATCATTGATGTTTTTATTATTAGTGTAGAGCTATTAGACTTGACAGACTGCCTTGATATCTAGATAACTTATCTGATGAATGTATTTAGTTACATATAATAAGGTGTACAGTACAGGTAAATTTCCCCATGATTGCTGATAGCTCATGCCAGAGCTGATAACATTACTGTGCTCATTTAACAACTCTTTGTAGGAATAAAAAAGAAAGCCAATAATGTTATCTGTACATCAGCAGTTTAACTTGATTGTTGGTAATGTTTCATCATTATCAGTTAAATTGGTTGCATTTCTAAGTAATCTGTCAAAACTTCAATAGTGCTTTTGTCTTTATACGCAAAGAAGTGATTATCTATGGGGGATCCAATGTTCTGTCAGAAACATAGTGTAGGTGGGACACAAAGTACTGAAACTTAAAAGTAGCAACTTGTGCTATAACTGGACCTTCAGCAGCAGAGGAAAAAGTGTTGAAATCACAACCAATACAGCAACAGCAGTGTGTTACTTCTTAAATACTAGTGCTTGTTTTAAAAGCCACCAGTCTACAGTTGGTTGTGATAAAACTGGATCAATATCTCTTGACATGTATGATTATACGATACATAGTAATTTAATAGCATATTTTTTCTGGTTTCTACATAATTACTGAAGACAATTTAAATATTGTTGTCTGCTGATACTTACCAGCAGTGACAGGCCTCCTGAAATATGAAATACAGAATGTATCATTGCTGTAAAAAGAAGACAGGGCCTTCAGATTTTGACAAAGTGAAGCTAGAGGTGGTAAAAGAAATAATTGATTAATAATTGATCACTGGTTTCTTTTTCTTTTCAAAGCTGAAACAAGGTTTTACCACCCAATTCCATACACTATTGATTTTGCAGAGCTACAGCAAAATTTTAGTAAGTTTCTCATTCAAGGTGTTCAGAATCTTTTGAATTTCTGTTTTATGATTATTATTTCTGTTAGGGGATGAAGTGGGTTAAAAGTGTGACTACTACTGTTGTGCTTTTTCCTTTATGCTGTCCCCAGTGTCTACTACATGAGGATACCATTGAAACATGGCAATTTTGTGTATAGATTTGAGATTAGGAAGGAATAATGCATAGGCTTAATGGGTTAGAATGTCCACAAATCCAAACATACTTGTTACAGGAAAACTTACCTGTAAAACATCTAAAGTTCTACACAACTAAATAATGCAAGGCTCTAGAATTGATGACCCCGCACAAGTGGTGTATTTTATGTAATACTTCAAATGTTAAGAAAAAAAAAATCTATTTATGTGCATGTTATCATGATGTTGTACCTTTAAAAGAAGCTATCCAGATTAAACATGTATTTGATGATGCTTGTTCTTCTATTGCAGCATCATTGTCGTCGGTGTGGGAAATGTTTGTGTGGCAAGTGCTGTGAAAACAAAGTGCCATTGCCCCGCATGTCGTTCGTGGATCCAGTCCGACTCTGTGGTTTATGTGCTCAGGTCACAAAGAAAGAAAATGAGTTCTTCGACAAACATCTTAAACTGCTGATGAAAGGTGAGGAAGACAAAATATGTGGCAGCAGTTTTTCTCAATAGGTTATCCAGGAGTACATTCCCTTGACATCCAGTATATATATTGATTTTATATATGGTGGTTGCCTTTTATTTGTGAGGGTTTAATTTCACGATATACGCAAGTGTGAAATAATTGCAGATATGAAACCCTCAGGAATAAGGTGCCGCATCAACTAAGATGACCTCTGAAAACATTCTCATCAGCAACCTAATTTTTGCCTGGTTTCGAAACTTACCAGTGTATGAGCCATACACACAAACTGTGATACATGTCCTCATTTAATGACTGAACCAGATATTAGTTAGGTATTGTAGGATTTTTTCTAAACTTTAAATCAATACAGATCCTGCTATACTAAGATTTTACAGGTTCTTAGATCACTTAGATCAGGATCACTTAGATCTAAAAAATATTATCCATCAGTGTCAAAAGAAGGACCAACAATTCTCTTTGTACACCAGTAAAAGTGTACCCTCTTGCAACACTGATACTGGTGTGTTCTCAGGTGTCAGCATGCAGTTGATTATTTGTCAGCCAGAATTCCAGTGATGAAATATAAATACAATGATGAAAAAGTATATGTTTAATTTTTAGCTCAGCTGACTATAAGTCATCTGAGCTATAGTTGTGGTCCGTTGTCTGTCCGTCCGTCCGGATGTCTGTCCGTAAGACTGGCACGTTTGACATCATTGGACCTACGAATCTGAAATTCGCCATACAGTTAGATGTCCCCAAAATCTCCTACCTTGCCAAAAATGGGGTCAAAAGGACTTTGTTCCTTCGAGATATTAAGGAAAAACCTCAAATTTTTATTAGAAATCTATTTTCACACTTCAGGACAGCCTAATATCAAAACCACTCATCTGGTTTTCTTCATATTTACCATAAATATTTCTATATATAGTTCCTATGTATATGCCAGAAATTAAGTCAGTATTATTTAATTTAAAAAAGTAATGGGCCCAAACATAATGGACTTTGTAAAAAAATCAGGAAAGATATTTGGTCACTTAAGACCAAAAGTGTTAAAGGTAGGGACTTTTTTTCAGTAATACAACTTTAATTGGTCAAAATTTAATTGTATACCAAAAATTAGATCAAAATCTGTTAAATTTTTTTAAATATTGGCAAAAATATAAAATTGGTACCTCAATTTTTGCCCAAGTTTGACCATGGCACGTTTTTTTCCTGTAAGTACTGTGGAGTTAATTTTCACAGCATGTTTTTGTTAGCGTTTTGTTTTTCTAGCATTTTTAACACCAAAAATTTGAAACCAGTTGATCAAAAACTGTAGATTTTATTCAAGTTTTCAAGCACCATGTCACATATTGTTTACATCAAGCTAGTGTTGTGCAGTTTGCTAGAGCTCAGCTCCGCAGCTTCAGCTCTAAGTTCCTTAAATTTGGCATACAGTTAGATGTCTCCAAAATCCCCTATTTTTTGAATTTGATCACTAGGACTTAATTCCTTCGAAATATTAATGACAAACTATATTTTTCCATTAAAAACTCATTGTTACACTGTAAGACTGCCTAATATCAAAACCACTGATCTGACTTTGATCATATATAATATACATATTTTTCTATACATTCGCTATGCACATGCAAGAAATGATGTAAGTATTGCGTAATTGTTTTAAGTTATGGGCCCAAACATAATGCACTTTTTAAAAAATAAAGAAATATATTTACTCCCTTAACAAGAGGATTGCTGAAGCTAGAGATTTTTTGTCAGGGATGTAACATTATTTAATCAAGATTCAATTGAATACCAAAAATTAGTTCTGAATTTTTCAAATTTTATAAAAATATAAAATTAGTACCTTAAATTTTGCCCAACTTTGACCATGGCACATTTGTTTCCTGAGAGCACTGTTGATATAATTTTCATATCATGCACACATAAGGATTTCATCTTTGTAGTTTAGAAAGCTGAAAGAAATTGGCCAAATATTGTAGCTTTTATTAATGTTTTTATGAGACCATGTCAGACCCAGGCTCAATCCAGCCCCTCTTGAGTCACCTGTATGTTGACCTTGTTGACCTTTCAGCAGATTATGCTTGCTTGAGCCAAGCATACACTGGGGCAGCCAGGCAGCTAATGCCCAGCCACAGTTGATCCAGGTGTCCAACCCAACTCATCTAGTAGTTGTTTTGAAAAACAACATAACAATAAACAATAAATTAATAATTTTGTATTGGTTTCTTATAACAAAATAAATAAAAATTAATAGAAAAAATTGGTTAGTTGATGAGTAAAAGAAAATTAACTTGCAGTTACTGATGATGTAAGAATCTTGTATGGATGGATAGAATGTCAATGTTATTCCAAATAACACCATGCAGTCACCTATGATATTTTTCAGTTAAATTTTAATGATAAAAAAAAATAAATCATATTATTCATTACTAATCATTAGGGATCATATGAAGGAAATTAATGATAGACAAAGATGCAGTTGATAATATTAATCTAGATTCCTACTGTGTCTAGTGTGTAGATTGATGTAAAAGTAGTCCAAAGTGAATATATTACATTTATTTTTTTTAATATAAATAAAAGCCATAAAACCAGGTACTTATGATCATTATTTAAATTTGTGAATTTTTTTATATTCTGGATTCTCAACATCATTGTTTGGGTAAAACTGAATAAATACTAGACCTGGTGCGAATGCTTTGCAAATGTATTTGAATACGTACATGAATATGTACTGCATTAAAAAATTTTATTGCATAAGAATGGGAATTCGGGTAAAATGAAAGTATTTGAATACCAGTGCAGATACTTTCAAAATGTATTCATGAATGCATTCATGAATGTATTCTATAATATTATTTCAATAATCATTTCAGTTATATTTTATTTAAAAAAATCATTTGATTTTCTTCTTATTTTTTTTAATAAAAATTATATTGGCACAATATTTGTTATTAAATTTTAATAAATAGTTAAACTCTTTTATTATATGTGCTGCTTATAAGTTATATGGCCAAGTCAAAATCTGTGTGACAATAGCACTCCATTTGTTAATAAAATAAATGAAATCAATCCTCTTTCCTGTCTCCAAAGATACTATCAAAATCATACATTAGCTAAACACCAACAACTCATAATAAAGCTTATATTTATTACCACACAAAACCAGCATGTGCCTCTTTCCCAAATCATATTTTTTATCATATATAACAGCTGAGTGCGTGACCCATGGGTCCCTTGTTTATGTATCATAAACATTCACTAACTACAGATATGTATGTCATTACAGTTCTTGTATCATTGCAACAGTCAGAACTGGTATAGCCTATCCCCAGTTTATTGCAACAAATTTACAGTACTTCAAGAATTTCAGCAACGCAGGGTTCTCTTTAAGGTCTAACCACATTTTCTTTGGCAGTTTCAGATCCAAACTGAATATTTTATTTGAATTATATTTGAAATTTTAGGGCTGCCACTCTGTTGTCTTGATGGTGAAGATCTTTATCATATGTTTATATGTTTATGAGATGATGACTTTATATTTATTTACCTGTAGGTGCTGTATTCCATGTCGGTGATGGGGGTCCTGGCTCTGACACTGGCAGGACCTACCTGTGTAAACTGTCATCAGACAGCAGGTAAACAAAATGAAAAGAGAGTTTGCTAGGAGGCTAGACCACGTGAGATAAATTTATTATATTATTTTCTTCTAAATTATATAATTATGACAAGAACATTTTTTTTTATATTTCTTTCACAAAGGGTTCAGAAACTGTATTAGTTCTATGAATGAGCCTGATTTATTTAAATCTACATGGGGTAACTTAAACTTGTTAAGCTTATTCATGATCATGATAATTATTTATATGCATGTATTCTTATACTGTTTATCCAATCTGTGAAAGGGCACAATTAGTTTTATAATATTTATATATGTATTTGATATCATTAAAGTAATTAATATTTGATAAGGTCAGTTATGGAAACTGTTAAATGTAATTACATTATAAAGCTCTCACTGGCGAAAGCTGTTTAGTTTCACTTGTTTCTTTAGACTTGTACATTAATAACTTTGCTACTTTTAAAACTATTGCCTTTGCTAGATATCAAATCTTCCATGTGATTCATCATCTTTGTTATTGTAGAAGTATTGAGTTTGATGGAGATGAGACTCGAGACCCAATAATACTCAGCCAGATAGACGGGATAAAGATACAGACAGCAGGAACTGACAACATGGGTAAATTACAATACTTGACATAGTGTACTTGGCTGGGTTACAGTGGGCACTGGTAACATGGGTAAATCACAATACTTCACGTAATTTACTTGGCTGGGTTACAGTGGGCACTGGTAACATGGGTAAATCACAATACTTCACGTAATTTACTTGGCTGGGTTACACTGGGCACTGGTAACATGGGTAAATCACAATACTTCACGTAATTTACTTGGCTGGGTTACAGTGGGCACTGGTAACATGGGTAATTCACAATACTTCACGTAATTTACTTGGCTGGGTTACAGTGGGCACTGGTGACATTGGTAATTCACAATACTTCACGTAATTTACTTGGCTGGGTTACAGTGGGCACTGGTAACATGGGTAAATCACAATACTTCACGTAATTTACTTGACTGGTTTACAGTGGGCACTGGTAACATGGGTAAATCACAATACTTCACATAATTTACTTGGCTGGGTTACAGTGGGCACTGGTAACATGGGTAAATCACAATACTTCACGTAATTTACTTGGCTGGGTTACAGTGGGCACTGGTAACATGGGTAATTCACAATACTTCACGTAATTTACTTGGCTGGGTTACAGTGGGCACTGGTAATATGGGTAAATCACAATACTTCACGTAATTTACTTGGCTGGGTTACAGTGGGCACTGGTCACTTTGGTAATTCACAATACTTCACGTAATTTACTTGGCTGGGTTACAGTGGGCACTGGTAACATGGGTAAATCACAATACTTCACGTAATTTACTTGACTGGGTTACAGTAGGCACTGGTAACATGGGTAAATCACAATACTTCACATAATGTACTTGGCTGGGTTACAGTGGGCACTGGTAACATGGGTAAAATTACAATACTTCACATAATGTACTTGGCTGGGTTACAGCAGTGAAGGCCCAATAGATAAAAAATCAAAATTCATTTCATCTGCAAGTAACTTGGAAAGTTAAAAAAAAGTAGAAACTTTGAGATAGAACATTAATATTATACTAGAATATTACCCTCTGAATGCATTTGAAAAGACAATAACTCTGTATTGTTTTATTTTTACTCTGGGTTAAATATGGACTGTAGCTACTATTTTGACAAGTATTTATAATGGAATATTTATTATTTTGAAACTACAAACTTTGTCAATGGTTAAACACTATACTGCCATGCATATCTCTTGCATATCTTTGTTCTTTTAGCCATACTGATATGATTTATTTGTGTGCTTCTTCGAAGTCATATCTTGTACATGTAATACCTTACAGATGGCGCCACATGTTAGAGAAAAAAAAACTTACAGATGGCGCCACATGTTAGAGAAAAAAAAAATTATCAGATTATATCAGCTAAGTAGGGGGTGTTGGCAAACCCAGATTCACTTTTGTCACATTTACCAAGATCATGTCATGATCTTATTATTTGTTAAAAGCATATTTAGTTAGTAAATGTGAAAATATTCTCTGACTTTGTGTGCAGTTCCTGTCATGCTATTGCAGTCACATGTAAGTACATCAGTGAATTACATGTAATACACCCTTCAGATATTTTTGCTTAATATTTTGGAGAAAATTATACAGTTTTCAGTTTAAAGTCCAACCTTTCCATTTTGAAAGATTCTTGAAGAATAAAATTAACTAATTACAGGACTGAATCTAAAAAACAGAGGTAATTTGTGGAAATTGACACTTTGGTGTTTGATATGTCACACAGTGTATATTAAGAAGTTGACTACTGTGTATGTAAGAGCTACAATTGTACAGTTAAAATTGTATAACCCTTATAAATTTAAAACAAATGTTTATGTATTTTTTAGGAAATGTTGTTCCATCTGGGTTATCTCTAAAGTACAGGGACACGTGTGGTGAGCTGTCTAACGCACTGTTAACAGTCCTCGATGGCACTGAACAACGCCAAGCAACAATGTGGACAGCAGCAATGCAGAGAGTAAGTTGATTTATGTTGATTAACTTAATATTATTTATCCTATTTTTCCCTTCTTAGAAATATAATATTAAAAATTATGTAAATGCAAAATTGACACAAATTGACAAATCTGCAATTAAGAATAATTCAGACCAGACATAATGATATTCATTTGAACTAGTGAACAGGGAGCGTGATTCACAATACAGTATCATGCTCTCATTAGTCTGATTTCAATTCTTGGCCCTGTGCTAGTGCTGGTGTAGAAACTTGGGGAAAAATTGCTCGACAAAGTAGCGGTTAAAGCTAGTAATGTAGTACTCGAGTCCAAACTTGGACTTAAGTTCGGACTCTAGTCCTTTTTTTAGGCACTTGGACTCTGACTTTAGCTCAAGGGTCATGCGCTTGCTCTTTTGAGTACATACTCAGACTTGGAGGTAAGGACTCAAGAAATCAGGCCCATTACATCTTGAGTCCAGTAGAAAAAGAAAATCTCTTTCAAATACAAAGGAGGCTTATATATATGTGTGAGCAATTAACAGGATATTACAAAAAAAAGGTTATATCTATTACCAAATAGCTCTTCATCGAGGGATACATGTAATTACACATTCATGTAAAAAGCGTGTCTATATTAACAAAAAAACACACATGATAATTTAAATTTCCCTGTATTTTGTATTATGAGATTTGGATTGGACTCAGACAGGGACTCAGGTTCCATATGACTCAGACTCAAACAGGATGGACCTGAAAGACTTTGACTCAGCCTCAAGTAGCCTGGACTCAGACTTGGACTCAGATAGTGTGGACTCGGCGACATTACTGGCTAAAGCAAAGGAGATCTGGCAGGACTATGGTCTGTAACCCCCTCATAAGGAGTGTTAGATATCATCTGCTTGCACATTGATATTCCTGACACCTCATGATATTGATGGAGCATTCTGAGAACAGGAGTTCATTATACTTCCTCAGTATTAATTTTGACCAGACTTCAGGTGTTATTCAAATGAGGCTAATTCCTGGGTATATGGAAGAATATTTAGATGTAGAATTTCTGTGACTTGTTATTTTTGGTCACAGAGAAGGTCTTGTATCTAGTGGAGAGACATCTGTTTGGTTTACCTATGCTCTTTGGGTCCCAGTAACCCTATCTCTTATTCTGTAACTGGGCTTTTTCAGTATAAGTTAGTATTACATAGCCTAGTGTTTGATTTTACATCTGAAAGACATCAGTTCCCTGCCAGTACCTGAAAGGTGAATGTTAAATCTTTATAGAACCTCAGAGATTCCTTCAAAATTTCTAAAATATAGGCGTTGACATCTAGATCCAATCTGTCTCACTGAAGCCTGTATTTTGTTTCAGGGTAAATCAGACATTTGTTTTAAGTACCAGTAATTTTGAATAAAAAGAAATCTGCCTATTTGCCCATAGAAAAAAATTTCAGTGGTAGGAATTGATTGTAAGATCATATTTGATGATTGAAAGGTAAAAACAACCAGTGATCAATTATTAATCAACTATTTTATGGACAATCAATATTACTGTGAAATCTGCTGTAATGAACTATATAACTATATATTGACCAAATAAATGCAGTCTCATTTTTACATCACCCATGCAGTTCAAGGAAAGGGCTGTGTTGTTGACACTTTAATTCATTGCACAAGGTTAAGTTTTAATGTTGCTTGCTGTTTTCTACCCCATCTTTCTCATACCTCTGACAAAATTAGAATATTTTATCCAGATAATATTGCTTCTTTTGATGTGCATACATGATCCTTATTGGTCAGTTATGCAAAAATGCAATCGGTTTAATCATTATGAAAGAAAACAACCAATCATGGACGTAATTAATTTATCAGAAAACCACTTAAAATTTTCCCACATTTTTCGCTGATTTCAGTGTTTTCATTATCATCTGTTCTTCATTTAATTTTGTCAATTTATTATAATTGGTTTTTAGATTGATTGATATGGCATATGTGACCTGTTTCTTCTCGTTTCTGTATCACCAGGCTGTGAAGCTGATGTATGAGAGCAGAGGGGAGACTGTTTCCCCAACCACACCAACGGGGGCGCCACTGGTCCTGCAGCAGTGATCGCCCCCTGTGCTGAACCGTTCATGTCATGTCTTCCACAGTATCACTACAGCTGTACGCTGTTATACACTGGCCTCCTCAGGGGCACTGACACTTGTACATTACATATCATATATCAGTCTGTCTCTATACTCAAAACTTGCAGATATTTCTGTGTGATTGTGTGTGCATGTGTGTTCAGGTGGTGGAGTTTGTCTTGATTAGCACCTGTCAAATGTAACTCTCATATAATAAAGGCCATTTATACTCCATCATAAAGGTGGTTATTCAAGACAGATTCCAGTATGTATGAATATATGTCTATGGGTTTGTGTTGAGAGAGAGATAGAGAGAGACTCTCTTACTTAAGATATTAGATGGTAAATGCCACATGTTTGTCAAGAAGAGTTGTTTATTCCTTTGAAGCTATACTCTCAATTGTAAAATAAGGACATCTGAATTTCAGCACAAGTCCTTTGCTGTTTCATCAACAAATGTCATCCATTTGTTTGTGTCAAAGAGATGTGTTAAAGAGGATAGTTCACCACCAAATTCAAACTTCATTTCTCAGTTACAAATTTAATGATCTTTCCCAAAAGCAACATGAGTAAGAGAATTACCGTAACACCAATTTATTAAGTTTTGAAGCTCTATGTATGTTGATGTCAAATTCTGTGAAAAAAAAAAGAAATTTTAATGTGCATGCATTTTCTTAATTTTCAAAAAGAAATTGAATTTCAAAAGTAATATAAAAGCATGAAAATTAAAATTAAGATGGTTGCTTCCGGGAAACAACTTTTTATCACTCTGAGAATGGCTTAAGCTAAGATTTCTTTGGTACGGAATGTTGGATGCGGATAAAATCAGTATTGACTAAATGAATATGGTGGGATTCATAATGTTCAGATCAAGCATGCAGAATGCGTATCCGGTTTCCATGTACTGATTTTTGCCAGTTTTGCATGGTATCCATGGGAAACACGGAAAAAACATGCAGATGCTGTGCAGGTACATATAAACTTTCTCTACCAGATACTGCATGCCGCATTCCATACATAAGGAATCTTAGCTTTAGTCTGATGACATAATATTATATTTCAGTTTGAGATATGCATTGAAAATGTATACTATTATTAATTATTAGCTGTATTACAGTATTTTGTGATTCCTTGTGCATGTGTTTGTATGTTAGTATTTGCTTTATAAATGTGAATATGTTTGTGTAAATATGCGTGCAGATATTTTTTTTATTACTTAAATCAACTGGAGGAACTATTAATAATTCAGGAGTGGGATTTTGGTGCTGCTTTGCTTGCCACTGATGGTACAGCATTGGGTAAAGTCACTAAATGTCACTAAATGTGTATTATTTAGGCCTGAAAATGCATTTATAAGTAAAGCATGTATTAACTAGCTCTTATGAATATTAGTAAATAGTATCAGTGTATGTCTGTATCATATCATATAATCAAAGTTGTCAAAATGGGTTTTATGTATATCAGCTATTAAGGTTCAACACGCTAAATTTTTTGTGTATATCCTTACTGCAGCCGGTTTATGTTATATAACTACTGGTTATGAGCTTACATTAAGATTCATTTTATGATCTACATTTCATTCAATTTGAGCTTTTATTTAGATTAACTTCTGTTCCAGTCAATGTCAGTTATATCAGCGTGTTGAAGTTATGGCAGAAAAGACTATTGTATCACCTGGTGCTGTTTCCTTTAAAGCAAGCACTGCCACCAAGATATTACTTCCCATTGTCTCCACCAGAGGTCACCCCACTACAGTTTTATTAAAGAGTCTGTGGCATCTTTGGTGAATCTGTTAACAGTTAATTCTTTTTATGTTTTACTATGAAGGAATTTGTGAATGAATTACTGCATTTATATCTTTTTTTTTTCTTAGAAAAAAGTCTTCATGTTAGAGTACTGTGAGGACAAAATTCCTGTTGAGTGGATTAGTTTGGAAAAAAAACTATGTCTAGTAAACTTTATGATATTACATATGGTAAAACAATAGATTTTGTACATTTTGTGTTTTTCTGGCCAAAAGCTAGACTTTAAATATGAGAGGAGCAGGGGTCCCTGATAAGATTTATTAAATAATTTAGGGTAAATAATAAATTTTGTGTTATTTTTCTTTTTAAGTAATTCAAAGTTTTAGGGTGATGGGAGTAAGGGGCAAAAAAAAGTATCGACCTCTTGGGGAGCATGCCTGACAACAGCACCAAAATCCCTGTCATTAATATGAGATTTATACTATGATATTAGAAGAAAAAACAAGGCTAGGTATAACTTCATTTACAGTTTGTTTATTTTTATCACTATTAAATTGTCGCAACATAGGATCACAAGAGTGGTTGGGTACCATGTGCATATCATTGTTTATTATTTGTCATTATTTGACTTGATCATAAGGATATATATATATATATATATATATATATATATATATATATATATATATATATATATATAGAAAGAGAGAGAGAGAGAGAGAGGAACCTCACCTTACAGGCACCTCTGTACTAAGGGCATCTCCTATTTAAGACCATTTATGGGCAGTCCCTTGAAAGTAGGTCCCGAAATCTGTTTCCTCCCTATTATGGGCATCTCTCCAGTTTCACAACATGTCAGCTCCCATCAGTGTCTGTTATAGGAAGGTTCTACTGAATATATTTATATCTATATAAAGTATGTAACTGATTAATTACAATAAACAGTAGCTTCTGATAGGTCAAGTCCATCTGCTTCCACTTTGTGTTATTAATATCTGATTATTAATTAAACATGCAGATTAGTCACATAAAAATTGTAAATAATTAAACTGGATAACCCTGGCTCATGAACCTCTATGTCATATTAAATGCTTTATACTTTACCATTTAAAGAATTACAGGAAAGTCATGTGATATCCTGACATGTCATGTGATTACTTGAAGAGTCATGTGACTACCAGATGAAAAGATGATGCAGCATCAGTTATGTACAGAGTATTTTTAATTCTCCTGCATTTGAGAATGTATGGACATTTCTAATCCTACTATATATTTTCTGTGCAGGCTGTGATTAGTTATCAGTTACCTCTGCATTAATGGGTCATTGAGTCACGTGGTGTAGTATATTTGCAGATACATGTACTAAAGCTTATTTTATTTTAGATGTTGGTCACATACCATAGGTATTAATAGCTATGTGCCACCCTATGAAATGTCACTGATATCAACAAATCAAATTCATTATCATCAAGAATTCAGTATTAAATCATTTTAACCTATTTCACTAAGGGTTTGGTTGAAAATTAACAGATGTGGTAATGGAGAATTACTTTTATTAAATATTTATAGATGAACAAAACAGATATGTTTTTAAATGATAAAACCATGTGTACACACATAACATAATCCCTTCATGTTACAGATGTTTTATTTGTTGTATCCATCTCTATAAAATTACCATAATTATTATATGTACCATACAATATATGCCTAACTACATAACATATGTATTATCATGAATCGAACATATATGGAAAGAGGCACTTTTATAAAAAAAAAAAATACCAACTGGTAATCAGCCCAATATAGAGTTCAGATTACAAAACAAAAGTTTCTGCATGGGAGATATCCATACTGTAGAGCTCCATATATCTTTTTAACATTACTAATGAATGACCAGTATTGATAGTAAGAATTACACTTCCAAAAAAAAACAGGTTGATTCCAGCACCAGTTGAATGTAGACAGGAAACAGAAATAATTAATTATTAAAAAATAGTTTCAAGAACAATTACTAAATAGCAGTGGTAAGAAATCACTGTGCTTGTGACTAAATATGCCACTCCTGTAAGGTACCAGAATGAAAATTAAGAGTCATGTCATCCTCCTTAAAATAAACAAGCACATCTTGTTTCATCAGTGAATATGCTTTGACATTTGATCCAAACTGAAGTGATTATATCAAATTACTGTATGAGATATAACAAATTTGTATTTTCAGGCAGAACGTCATTAAAATCAGTTCCCTTCTTTCACTGAAGTAACAGTAATTAAAATGCCCTTACCCCCCAAAATAGAAATACTTTCAAATTAAGTTAATCCGTTTGAAAAAATATTGAAAATAAATTTATCATGGTGTTTGAATTAGAATATAATAGGTTCGTAATTGGTGTTTTGTCCAGATGCTGATATAATATTATCAGATATACTATTATATAATAGATATTTGAAACATCAATATTAAAAAAAAATATGAAATGTCAATAACTTTTAAACATCTGTAGGTTTTGTTTCAAATTGCTTCTGTTCAAGTTGTACTGAACGGTTTATTTTACAGATGAGACAAGCATTTGAATTTTCTTCAATTTTCCAATAAAAACCGGAGAAATTGGAGTTCCCAGAATTCTTTTTTTTTCAAAATTGACGCACTCATTATGAGGAAGATTTAGAGATTATCAGGTAATGACTCAGTTTGGCTGGAGATTGACTGTTATGGGGCACGTGCAACCTTTAACACATCACACGCTGCTGCTTCTGATGTCATATATATTTAAATAAAGGATATTATAAACTAGGTGCCGTTTCTATGCTCCTGTGAGCAGGGAGCAAAACGTGAAAAACAAACGGAAGATGTCACTTCTGAGAATTATCATTATTTTGTAATACAATGTACTAGTGTTTTACCTAGGTTTCAAGGCTTGCATTACAGTAGATACATTGTTATCATGGCCTACCCTGTATGTCTTGAGTGGTATTAACAATTGACAGTACAAGTCGGACATCAGTTAAATGATAGATATAAAAAATAATTTCATGCACATACACTAGGTGTCACTGATAAGCAAGCACTGTACATTTTACTGTAAATATGTTTATACTGAGGTGACAGAGTTTGTGTTACAGAATATCAGAGTGGTCGGTTCAGTGTATTTTGGGGTGTAATATATAGCATTTTAAATGGTATAAAAATGGCTTATCCGTGCACTCCAAAGAACCTGCCCTGTCCTCGAGCACTCTAAAGAAGCTTTTCTTGGTTGATAGTGGCAATGAAGCGCGTACTAATTTTTATTTTTCTGCATACTGGGCAAATGCTTCAGCTATCTTGTGGAGCGATTTGCTAGAATAAGTGAAGACAGCTTCATGTCAAGGCAAGGAATAGGTGATTAAATTAATGTTAGTGGTCGCGTGTACTGTCAGGAGTACTATTTGAGTTGTGGAGGTGAACCGTAAGTTTGCATTAAGAGCTCTTCATGGTCTGTCATGTGTGCTTATATTGTAATTCTTGTGATTATGAAGCATCACATGTTATGATCATATAAATTTTCAACTCATTTGGTTCTATGGGTTTTTTTTGTGTGTGGAAAATATCAGATTGTTCATAGTGTATTCTTTCATTTATTTACTGTGAATAACTGTGCACTTTTTACCATACTGTTCGCTTTATAACACTCGCTTACGTAACACGTACCGCATATTTTATATCACACTTTTCAGTATAACGTTGTATATGGTCTATATATGCCTGAAGCAAGCTGTCTAAATTGATGAATAATGCGTTGGAAAGGTGGTTTCTGTTGAAGATATTTTATTTAAATATTAATTTCTATCATTGGTAATAATTTGGATGTTCGTTTGTGTTTTGTACGTATTTACAAATGAAAAAAACCAGAGTTGCACGAGTAAACACATTAAATAGATGTTAGAGGTGCTTAAGGGCCCGTAGGTACTTTATTGTCATAGTATTATGTTTTGAAGATTTTTAGGGTCACACAAAAGG
The DNA here is from genome assembly GCA_026874595.1 of Sipunculus nudus. Classification (NCBI taxonomy): domain Eukaryota; kingdom Metazoa; phylum Annelida; class Sipuncula; order Golfingiida; family Sipunculidae; genus Sipunculus; species Sipunculus nudus. The sequence goes on from CM049308.1 coordinate 16,294,331, forward strand.
GTTCTACTGCTATGAGGGCTCTCAAAAGATATGTTCACCAAGGAATTTGTTTGGGAACAGTGTAATCCAGTTTAACTACGTCAGTTGGGGTCCTGGAAATATCATTAGAATGCAAAACATAATGGAATATAATACAGGGATCCAGAAAGCTCACTTGGAAATATTTCCGTTTAGATGGTGATGAACCGCCTCTTTAATCACGTCCATTATAGCCATGGGAATATCATACGAGAATAACCCTAATTGAAATAATTTTAATGCAAGAAGAGGATGCAGGGAACCAGAAGCCCTGGGATTAATTTCGCTTTACGTGGTGACGAAACGCCCCTGACATCTCGAGACGAGTGGAAGAACCACCAATGGGAATACCGGAAATAAGGTCTGGTGAAAAACCCAGGTTCCTGGAACACATGAAGTATGTCATGTGTCATTAAAATCCACGTGGATAACCAGGGGCAGATACAGGGCGCCCAGGAAGACTGAGAGAAACAGTAAAAAAGGGTCCACTGGTCCGGGTAGGGGGGGGGGGGGGGAGGTCGGGGTCGAAAATTTGGTTTGAAACCCTTAAAAAAGAGGTTTGGGTCCACACCCCCCCCCCCCCCGAATCTGTATGTGATAACAATTTGTGTTAACTAACGACGATGTTTACCTTATAATGCTTCTACATACCTACTCGTGTTATTTATGTAGGTTTAACTTGTATATCCCGTTTTAAAATGTCTTGCGTGATCACCGCTCAAAGTGAAATTTGGTACTTGCCTGCCTTCTGCCTTTATATAATACATTTAACATGATCAAAAGTTGATAGCACTACAGGAAACAGCTCGTCAAACGATCACTTGGGATTTAGATATTCTTCTGGTATGTAGCAAATGGCCTTCCTTGTGACTTCATTTTGTATCAGTTATTCACTAAGAGGCCTTAGGTGTAGAGTGATTGGGAGATAGTGAAGAATTCTTAGAGATTGAAATCACTGAAATGTCAGTTAGCAAAATAGTCTCACGATATCTGTTTTGCTGAAGTAAAATGAAATGTTGAGGGACCATTTCACTTCTTCGGTTAGAATTCAAATTTAATATGTAATCCCATGAAAGGGTAATTGTTTCACCTTGGAATCATTGTTTTAATAAAATATTTTCATCAAGACTTTGCTTGTATTGTATTGTAGCATACCCGAGATACAATTTTAGCCAGACATTCTATTACGTGTATGCTTACGGCGATTACAAACAATTTTTAAACGGATCCAGGACGTTTTGGGCTTTCACGAATGCGTGCATATACCGATACTTACGGTTGTTGTGGGGGTGTCTTAAATGCATGGGTTCATTGCAGTGTTATAAATACGTAATTGTGTGTGTTTCACCGATAAATATGATGGGTATGTCATGGTATTTTTGTAATAGGCATGTAACTGTGTCAGGAGACTATTTTAGCTCCGTGGTCAGTCAATCAGTCTTCGAACCGTCTATTAAAACGCGCGCCAGTCTCTTCCACACTTGCTGCAGGTGAAGTCAGTAATGTTTTTGGGCTAGCTGACCCTGCTGACCTTGCCCATGTTTCCTATACCTTTTCGAAATGCGTTCTCCATCACTTCATGTACCTTCTGACTGTTCCTGTCCATTTGTAGCAGCTTTTGGCAAGTTACTCCCAATATGGCCTTAAAGCCTTCTAGTTGTCATACTTGTACTGCAGATGCGGTCAGTCGGAGGATGGGTATCATTCAGTCACACGCCCATATAACACGTCTTTTAGGACGCGGTCTCACCCTTTGGTCTACAAGATCCAGTCAACCAATGCCACAGAGTGCAGACTGGAGAAGCCAGCTGGCACCTATATATGAAGCTATTCCTGGCTTGGCATATGTTGTCCATGACCCGCTACCAAACGGAGGACACCATTCATACACCTTGGTGAGATCTCTTTTTTCCCCACGTCCATGGATAACGTAAACAAGAAGGCAGCGGCATTCAAGATGCACTATTAGTACAATAATAAGTAACTGGTTCGCTGATGATTACTGCTTTAGCTGTGATTGACATTAATTACGTCTTCCATATTTATTTATAATTGGTTAAGTCTCTTAATTCATTACCTGTCGCTTTGGAATACGTATATACTAAAAGTAAGCGCAAACTCGTTAAAAGATTTCACAAAGCTGGTATTCAGTTGCTGCAGCTGCAATTCTGTTTGCGAGGTCAGAGCTGTGTTGTCAGCAACTGGAAGCACCCTGATGAGGACATGTCATCTGGACCAGTGAGATATGAGGTCTTACATTCCAAGTTTGCAGCTTAATCCTGTTCCCTGAATCATAAGAGCAAGGAGAGGAAAATGTTGGACCAAGCATAGAAACAGCCTTATTTCACTGCACTTAGCAACTCGAATGGATCGAAAATAAGACCCGTTGAAGCCTACTATCCAATTCATGTTTTCTTTTGTGAAAGGAAGTCTCGATGCTGAGCAACTTTTTGATGGGGGAGTGGGCAGCCGATCCTCTTAAAGAGCTGAAATATACCTTGTCTGCTCGCGACTGCGATGTACGAGGACGTCTGCAGTTCCTGGAATCTCTTCTGCAGTTTGCGAACCGTAAGACCGTGACAACTGTTGATCCCTACCTTAAATAGCTACTATAGCTTCTGAAGCCACACTGGATAGATGCGGCTGGCGATGGTTTGTTGTCGAAACCACGCAACGCCTTTTTCTACTATGCTAAATAGAGAAATGACTCGGAAATTTATTACAATCCGTTTGATCTCCTTTATTTTTGTTCAGGGTGACAAAATTGGCACCCGCCTGTCTCCAGCAGAGACAGAGAAGCTCGTAGAGTCCGTCATCGCTGGCTCCGAAACCTTGAATATTTTTATGGAAAAGAATCTTGACCTGGCGCTTTTCCACTTTTTAGATCCCTGATTGGCTCCTCGAAGGCAGACCAGTCTTTGACGATGACCAGGGCTTCCTGGGAGTCGAAAGTAGAGTTCCAGATAGTATTCCCAATACCTTGGTCCTCAGTGAGGACGACTTCTTTTTTATGATTCGCTTGATATCCTCGCTTATGCCTCCTATATAACTGGTTTTGGAGGCGCTCTGTATAATAGGTTAAGCTGACAGCTGATGCCAGTAGTAGTATTCTTAGCTTGCTGTGGTTGACTGTTAGTGCTGCAGGTTACTCCGACCGGGGATGCGCTTGTAGTGAATCATTGTGACCCTCTTGGCTTAGATCGCTAGCTCCAACTTGGCGGTGTCTGTATGGCTAATAAAGTCAATGTTCTTCCACTCTTTGCTGCACGTTGTTACTGAGTATGTTGTAGGTAGCACTGAGGAAGGGCGCATGCTGATTCGATGCTCTCAGCTTGTATTTATGGTAAAGTTTGGTTGAGTAGATTCACAAAAATCTGTGCTCTTCTCAGGGTCCGCCGTCTTATAGTTTTGTGTTTATTTGGCTTCTTTTGCTCTAGCGTCGATCAAGGACGTTTAAGTATCGCAGTAACCGCTGTATAGGCTCTTGTGTTGGTGATTCTCTTCAGCTTCCCGAGCTTAACCAGGTCCAGGGGATGCCAGTGGGTGTCTCCAGAATGTCATGTTGCACGCGCTCCATGCCGTCTGTCAGAGGCTCGATCATGAGGAACCGTCTAATCCTTGCACCAAAACCTACTCTGTGGTCACATTGGAGCCATTCCTTTGCCACGAGTTTGTGTAGTATCTGGAAGTCTTGCATAATTTGGTCCAAATACTTTGAAAGCACTTAAAATTAGTACTTTATACCTCACCGGAGTACAAATCAAATACTTAGTGGTTTCACAAAAAAACACGCGAGCACAAGTACTCAAAATGTGCTCAAAATGTTAATACTTCATTTTACTAATCTTGTGTCACGATGTTATGCATGAACACAGTTTTCCATAAAACTGGTTATGACTCGTTTTCATTGTAACATATACATGAATAAGACTAATGAAACATGATACATTTTAGGAACATTTGAGTCTCAAAAGTGTGGTCAATCTTCCTTAACCTTTCGGGCCGGATAATCTTCCCCCGAGATGCCGAATCCTCAGTCTGCTAGGGCTGAAGTTGTTCGTGATAAAAGCTTTCTTGCAAGATTGTCAAGGTAATGAAGACGGTCCTCGGCCCTCTTAAAAAAACTGAAGTGGGTTTTAGGTTTCTTCATTGGATGGTTCTGCCGGGTAGGCCGTGATCTCAAATGACTGCTAAAGGTTGTGAGAAGTAATACCCATATCCGCTGACTTACAAGTGACAGCTGAATGCTAAATGCAAGATGTTTACAAGTCTTAGATTTACCCACCAAACTTAAATCTCAGTTTAATAAACTAATTTCTCAAAATACTCGGTCACTTCTTTATTTTATGAGTCAGCTGGAGCTCCGTCGTTTGCAGTGATACAGTTGTTTAACAAAGGTATATAGGTAACCTCTCATTACTAGAGCTAACTTTTTCCATTTCTTTGCAGAGTGCGACCGACTTGATAACAGAGGGTTATCACTGCAGTGCAGTTCGTAACTTGTTTGGTATTCATTCATTGAAGAAAAAAAACTTATATTACTCATAAATGTTTTTTTTAATGAGTACTTCCAAAGCTCCCCGAGTACTAGTACGAGTATTAATGCAGTATTTATGTCATAGTTTTTGCGTTCAAGTTTGCGATTTGAAGGGCTGGAATCTCCGTTTTCACCTGTTGTACTTTGTCAGGTGCGGTGATTGACGATCTTTCTTTAGAGCGCTGGGACTCTTAAAGTGGTCTTTTCTGATACCTTACGTCTATTCGTTAAAGAGAATTCGTTCAGTCTTTAACAAAAAGGTGATTCTTCATGGACATCTGGCGGCAAGTCTGATAACCGAGAGTTTTGCAAATGTTTTGTAACTTTCAAGTAACTAGTAACATGTAACCGGTGATTTGTTTCATGAGAGTTGAAAGTCACTTAGACATCCAAATAAGGTGACTGTGACATATATTCTGTGATCTATGTGAAAGAACATGATTTGAGTACAGTAAAACCCCGCTAACGTGACCACCTGCGGGACCAGGCAAAGTAGTCGTGTAAGCGGGGTGGTCGTGTTAGCGTGATGCTTATACATTAGTCTGCCAATATAAACGCAGGCGATAATATGGGTATTTCAAGTAAATGTTTAGTTGTTGTACCTGTTTAATTTAATATTTAAAATATAAAGAAAAATAAATAATAATCATGAATATGAATCAAAAGTTGTATTCACATAGAAATAAAACGCACTAATGAAAAAAGTAGTTGGCGTAGAAGTCATTCTTACGGCATTGGTCTTGACACGAAGATGATCTGATGTCGAACGTGTAGTGAGAACAGAATAATCACATCAAATTTTAAGTGTTATTTATATGGTTCCTGCTTATCACTGAAATGTGATTTGTCACAGTGTTACTTTACTCGCTTGAATATGTGCGTGTGGTGTCAGTTATGTTTGTCAAACTCCTTTTCTTATCAGTATGTTAAATGCAAATCTAACAGCGTGCTCAACAAACAAGGTAACGGACCATGGAGTCCAATATCTAGAGATGCGTATAGTATGGGCGGCATTATAAACAAGCCTAACTATGGCTGGGCGCGCAGATGATTGTCCGGCTAATTAATCACGGGCTATTATCTATGTCCAAGCTGGACGGTGAGCTTGTCACCCGCTTAACGGGCCGCGATCGCCACGAGCCAGTGGTCGTGATACGGCTATCTAAAGCCGGGTGCTCACTACCCGATTTTATCAAGCGACATTGTCGGGCGATATTTTGGGCAGATTTTCTCAAAATCGGCTGAAAATCGGCTCGGCTTAGTCGGCCGATTTTCAGTGTCACATTTACCGACGCGTGTGTTCCCATCTCTCGATTATCGCCGAATAAGTCTCATCATGGCGATCTGATATACTGAGCTTTCTAGGAGAAAAACCAAAAGGAAATATTTGTTCGCTTTGTGGCTTATCTAAAGAAATATGATGTATCGGAAGAGTGACTAGTGGGTAATCCTTAGCTTGAGAGATTAGAGGAACTAGGGGCATTTAACAATACACTTGTATGCGAACTGAGACAAGAGTTTAATCGTCCATCATCAATTTAAAGGTTTTCTCCGCATATCTCAGGGGCGGGTCCGGGATTTAGGAAAAGAGGGATCCAACCCAGGAGTACTAACAATAAAACCTAAAGAAAGGTCCCCGGAAAATATCCGAAAGAATTGGTCTTAAACCCTTAAAACGATTGCGGCGGGTGATCTGTAGGATTTGTAAAACAAAACATCCATGCAGCATCAGGATACTACATTCAGAAGGACTTTTTCACCAGAAACGAACTCTAATTTAGAAAATTACATTCTTCTTGCATGTTTGTGTGATTTCTAGGATTTCCTGTTCTAGAAATTCCATGATGCTGAATGTATTTTTTTATCCTGTGCAAACCAGTCAACACTTTATCATCCACTTTATCATCCTTTTTCATTTGACTGCTACACAAAACAAACGCCAACAGCAGCAGATATTTTGCGTGATTAGGTTTTAATTTTTATTATCAGTTCCTGTAGACAAGTGATGATCAGTTATATATCTGGCGACTCTCTGTTATATGTCAGATTAAATATATTAAAACTAATTAAAGTACAGCATCGCCAAAAAATGCCGCTGACTCCGTGAAAAAAAGTGTACCGGAGACCCGTTCACGTGAACGCTTTTGCCTATGGGGTTACCTGTAAACATCAGGTATTGCTGCATGCGCTGGACTGGATATTGCATCAGTCAAAAGTTTTCAGCTATTCTTTCATGTCTTCTCTCATTTCCTCTAACGTTCAGTCTTATGTTTACAGAAATGTTTGCACGTTGTAATTATATGAATGGATATTCCTTTACAATGATGAATAAATTGAACGTCGTCTTTTAGGAATACATCAAATTTTAATCTTTACCAAAATCGGTCTTTAATTCTTTTTAAAATACAGAAATATGTCATTATACAATATGCATTAATAATGACTTATAGTGACAACTTCCAGAGCGTGAATTCTGACCATACACAAATAAACAAAATCGGCCGACTTTGTCGCAAACATTGGCTCACAACACGATTTCACTAATCGCCCGATAAAATCGGCCGATTTTCTTTGACAGTGCCAGACTCTTGGCGACGGCGATTTTTCACGCCGACACCGTCAAAATCGCGTCGCTTGGGGTGTCACACTTCACGACAATGTACCCCCGTCGGTACATAGTCGGCCGATCCTATGAGTCGGCCGATAAAATCGGTAAGTGAGCCGCCGGCTTAAGTCCTTGCTTGGCGATGAGCGTGTCCTCTGCTCAACGGGTCGCGGTCGCCACGGGCCAGTGGACGTAATACGGGGGCTAATCTGAAGGTCGGGACCAAAAAAGGTGGTCGCTGGTCGTGACAGCGGGATGGTCGTGTTACCGAAGTTTTTTATATGATAATTTACATTAGACACTTCTTGGACCAAGAAAACTGGTCGTGTTAGCGGGGTGGTCGTTTTAACGGGGTGGTCGACTCGTCATGCGGGAGTTCACTGTACTTTATATGTCTGATGGACACAAGTTGTAGCAGTTAGATGTGGAAACTTTTAACTCAGCATATAGAGAGTTTCTTAGAAAAACCTCTTTGGGCACTCCGAATTTCTTTGTACCTATTGTTCAAGGTTCCCTAACAAATATTTTTCACCGGATCAAAACATCAGTAATGAATATATGCATCACCTGTATGTAAAATTCAGCTGACGTCGTGTGGGCCACTTTTATATTTCATAACAAGAAAGTGGTTAGAAACCACAATCTCCACCCGGATCCTGATCAAACATCAGAGCAACACAGAAAGATGTTTGTCACCGCTCAACATCTCATTTCAATGTTTGGTTTTAGAACTATGGGCCTCAACAGGCCAAATAAATATGCCTCAATTGAATAAATAAAAATCATGATAGTAATCAAGATTACCTCCAAAAGTCCTAACATTCCTGAAATTTCAACAAAATATGTTTAGAACTTTTAAAGTTGCTGATAGACAAACCAAATAACCAAGGCTAGAACATAATACCTGTCGCTTCTCTCAACAAAGTACATTAAAATTAACGTGGATCAGTAAAGTACATTGATGTCCATTAAGCACTCTGACTGCATGGACACACAAAATAACAGTATGCATTTTATCCAGAATGCAATGTCATATTAAAAAAGACCCTGCTCATATTATCAAAACTGAACATATGCTACTTTTAAACCTGTAAAGTTTTGTGACGTATCGTTGGAATGAAAATTGAGATAATGAGAAAAAAAATAAAGAGACTGAGAACGTAAAGAGAGAAATACTACTGAAATTACGTAAGGTAATATTGTATGAAATGGTATATCTCACAATATCTCACACAGATGAAACACTATGTTACACCAAATAAAATTAAAGAACGCGTGCTTCGCAGCTGCTGTCAGTCGGGAGAATGACATTTGCCAGACTTCTTGACCAATGTCAAAAGATACTTCTTCATTTCAAATGTCTTTAGACTAGAGAAACTTGTATGGATTGGCCCAGGTTCAATGGACCAAGTGGGCCCCGTAGTCTTATACCGGTATTTTATCTACTTTTACCTGTTCTGCATGACATATATATATATATATATATATATATATATATATATATATATATATACACACATAATATATATATATGCGCATACGGAAATAACCCGTTTTATACGCACACATACGCACACACATACTAGTATATATATATATATATATATATATACATACATACATATATATATATATATATATATATATATATATATATATATATATAGATCGGCACATCTCCAACATAACTGACCCACCTCCCCACCCCTGATTTTTATTCATGGAGCATGGACTTTGTTGCGCATAATACAAAAGTGTGAGCATATTATTTTTACTTCTGCATTCTAGGTCCCACCCGCAAAAAACAGCAACAAGCCTGTGTTCGTTAAGAATGCATGGGACATTTTTGGGGGGAATATTTCAATTTATCTGTGTTGAAGTGCTCGGGCTTAGTCAAGATCTCATGCTGTTAGAATAAATAATATACATAAAGTTATAGCAAAAATCCTACCTTTGTATTTGAATTCTCTTGAACCAGCGTTGCTTGTTCATTTCAGTCGAGTACTGCAGACGATTATTACGCGGAGTGCGCATGCTCATGGGAAAGGTGCATAGAACATTCCAAATCTTATTATATTATTATACAACACAATAAACTACAAAAAAAATAATCTAGATTTTACATAAACTGAACCCGGTTCCTGAAGGAAAAACCTTTTTTCTATTTATTTTTCCACAAAAAAAGGTTGTGTGATTTGTTAAAAAATTATTGGCACATCTATGAGCACTCTCGATCAACTCGGCAGTGACGTCACACACAGGGAAAACTCCTGTGACTATAAATTCTAGATCTCATCAAAAGCTTAATATTTCTGACACTATCAGCCCCAGGAAGATGTATTTCTAGTTTTAAATTTTGTCATTTCTAAAAAGTTATTTCCAAAATTCCCTGTGACGTTACACTTTGCACCAGCCAATCACATTAGGGCCCAGTCTCTGTTCTTGATAAAAGTTCATGCACATAAGACCACCGCCAGCTATTAGGTTTACCTAACCTTCAAGCTGCGTTTCTATAATAAGGGCGAACGCGAGCGCGGTAACAATGTGCCTTTAATTCTAGAATTCTCATTTTATTAAGTTTTACAATAAAAAACAAAATTTCTGTACCATTAATTCAATTGGCGCAGAAAAAACTAGAAATCGCTTGTCGCTTATATGGAAATGCACCCCGCCAACGGTTCGCTAATCAAATACGCGTTCGCCTTCGTATTCGTGTAACTCGCTTATGGAGACGTAGCTTTATACGTTTCCTTGATCTTGAAAAATCAATTAATTTTACAAGTTATTCAATCCCTGATACTATAATATATATGAGAATTGGATTATATAGGTACTGGCAATCAGTTTTGTCATTCCATAAGTAACAACTGTTAAAAGTAATCCGTTAATAATCATATAATTAATATATAATCTTTTATCCACCTCTAACAGTTTAAGAACAACTTTGGTTCTGTAAAACAAATGAAATTTGGCCTTTCTTTCTTGTGTTTTTAGAGATGAAATGAAAATACTGACGTCACATTTTCATAATTTGTATATTTTTCCAAAATTATTAAAGATATCGCTACCAAACTTGCAACTGCACTATTTCGTTATAAAATGGCATATGTCTGTATAGAGTTCACCTTTCTATTTCGTATGGTTTATCCGGAAACGTAGCCTAACTTAAAAGTGATGAGTCATCTATATCATATATATAGTTGCGCATGCGTGAGTTCCAAGTGGTACCCCCAGTAATGTTGGGAATCAGGTATAATGGTATTTTGTTTTTCATGCATTTGTCTGTACCTCTTATAATTAAGAAGATAATCGACATTGAAAATCTGAAGAAAATCGCTCTTTTTGACCCTTGTGACCTTAAAAATAGGTCAAGTTCACTGAAACTGGGTCAAATTAATGGGACCCTGGTAGGGTAGATCTTGGGATCTATGGATAGGTGGAGATTATAATGGCCAAAACAAATATCTCCACCTATCCATAGGTGAAGATATTAATAATGAAAAAAAATAACAAACATCTCCACCCATAGGATAGGTGGGGTTAATTATTTCTTTTCATTATATTTGGCCCTGTTTTGGAGCAGGTATTTGTCAATTACTGTTACTGGGCATTTCGGGAAAGGGCCTATGGAAAAATTGATTAGATTTTGGTGTGGATCTGGTACATGATCCGGATCCGAAAAAAATAATAAATGTAGGGCCACTTATGCACGAATGAACCTAGAAATATTGGCAGAATAAGTGAATGGCGGAGGCTTGCATTCACTGTAACCCCAGACAAAGTCTAGGGATACTATGGTTTTAGCACGGTCCCGCCGCCGCCATAGAAAAATTTTGTCTGCGAGATAAACCAAAATATATTTCACGAATCTTTATCAACCTAACATGTGCACAGGTATAGATGAGAGGACGAAGCATTATTAAAATGAGGTAATGAGCTTCAATTGGAGAGTGACCTTGACTTTGAATATAGATCCATTTTTTGTCCATTTTTTTTAATATCTCGAGAAGGATTTGCATGGATTGTTAGAAAAATCAGGTTGACCAAAGATCTTGGATAGCTCTGTCTTGTACAGAAGACTGGTGGTGCCACCTATTATCCCTTTCTTGTTTTTATGTTAATAGCCCCATCATTGCCACTTTACAGAAGTGTGAGCTTTTTAAGTAAAAACTGACTTTGGTTTTCAAGGTCAAATCTACGGAAACATAAGATTACGATGAACCCAATAACTTGTGAAGCACATCATTTTGTTTCTGCAAATTTGACACTCAAATTATTTCTACTAAATTTTTTTGTAAACACAGGATTGTTGTAAAACTTTGAAAAACTGCATATTTTTAATCAATTATGACACGCATAATGTTTCAACCAAGTTGGTTCAAACCAAGGACAAGTTAAAAAATTGGTGACCTTGACTCTGGTAACCTTGAGCAGGTAAAGTGTCAATATATGCTTCAGAAGAAGGGAGGGGGGGGGGGGGGCTACTTTAAAGGCAGTATGGTTCAGAGATGCCAGATATGTCTAGTCAGAATTCCGATTTCTATTTATATTTCTTGTTATAGAGTATAAGATGCTATTCCATGTTTCACATGTGATATCCACGTGGATCCTAGAGGCTCCAGGCATGTGTCTGTGAGTGGAGCTGAGCCTGGATGCTAAATTGCTGTGCACGTATACCCCGGTCGTTGCCATCTGTCAGGGTGGACGACCTCTGAGAGATATAAACATGCAGTTCTCAAGCCTGTCCGAGAGTCAACAGCTGAAAGTACTAATTACAGAGTATTATCAACATTTCCTTGACCTCGGGAAATATATTATTTTCGTTAAGAACTCATTTTATTTCCATGCGTTTTAGTCTTTCCATGGTCAGCAAAACAAACGCAGGCACAAGTTGATTTCTACTGACTTTTCACAGGAATAATATTATCGGTGTTTCATATATAGACTATGGGATACATATGGCCAGAAATGTAGGCTGGAGACATACACAGTTTTTTTATATATATATGAGGATAAACCTTAGCATTTTCACATAAAATTCTGATTCAGTGCTAAATAATGCAAAGCAGGTAATACAAACAAATGTTTGTTCTATGGACTCTGGGATAAAAAAAATTGATGATGCGAGCGGAGAATTTTATTTTTAATTTTTTACCGGTCATTACACCACATAGAATTTTGCCAACTTGTCTACCAAATTAAAAAAAATGCTCCAATTTTGACAATGATATATATGATCAACAAGAAATATACCACTCATTTTCCTGACATTCAAGAATTCTTTTAGTTAATCTGTCTTAGACTTTGCAGAAATAAGCAACATGCCAAGAAACTCTTCATTTGTAAACAAAAACATTAATCATGAAAAATTTGTAAAATAAAAATATCTTTTGTTTGGCTTAAGGGGTAGATAAATTGATAATATGCATTTTAGATAATTTGTCCTTAGTTTTGGGAAAACTTTACCTTGTTCCCAAGTAAAGAAACCTGACGCAGTTTTAACTAAAAAAAATGCTTGCTGATAACAAACTCTGACATAACGATTCTATTTTTTAAGAATCTCATTCTTTCCTTTTCACAGGCACAAACTTGTTTTGTATTCAATTTGACCAGATGTCGGGGTTACTTTATTACAACTCTTCCATCCCCTTTGTGATAAACTCTTGATGTACAAAAATATAATGTAATAATATTGAGGGTAATAATGTCCGTTATAATGAACTTTTAACCGTCATCTGTTTAAACTTTGAAAATGCCGGTCAGTAGGGGAGAAAAATCCTAAACACATGCAGATAGCACCAGAAAGAGGGTTCGCTTGATGACAAGCTTACAAAATTATACCCATCAAGGGTAGAAATAGCAAGTTAAACATATTTAACATAATTTGACTTTGGGCCACTTTGTAAGTAGACGGGTGATAAATAAATGAACTGTTGTGCTGTTTAGCCATTTTGTTACTTGCTCTTTTGCATAATATCTCCACATTGACAGCAAAATCTGTGTTTTCAAAACAATAGATGGTCTTATAAAATATACTAAATATTTTAATATATATACCATCTCATGTTTATGGTGATTACTGAAAATGTTAAGGTTGATTTTGTTTTGAATTTTCTTTATACTTTCGGATTTGTTTCTCAGAAAGTGGAATAAAAAGTGTGCTACATATTTTGCGGCTGCGACTGATTCGTTAGATTTTCGTATTATATACTGCCAAAAGATATAAAACAAACTAGCACGTTGTTCGATATATTAGCTTAAACTTGGTACGATTCAGTGGAATACTATTTGCTGAAATATTTTCACACAGAGTTAACAAATTTATGTGAAACCATGATGCTTTATCAATAGCGATATCATAGTGTAAGATTTCTAAAAATGGATATAAATAATCACTTGCGATGGAAATGATTGCAAATGTATGTCAAAAATACATATAAATAATCCATTATCTTTAAATAGATCCAGCGACATATTGTTTATTCTCATATATTGCAATTTCTTACACTCGATTATAATTCTAGAATACCAATTTAAGTGAATTATACGGACTTCACCAAAAAAAATTATGTAATGTTATTATGTATTAAGGACTAAGATATCGTTTATATGAAACACACCCCGCGAACTCTTGGCGAGCCATGTTCGCCGGCATGCACGTTAAATTCGCGTTTCTGTTTGCTAATGCGCTAATGGAAACGTAGCCTAACTAGTGACAAAATACATGGCCTGAGGTTGCCATATAATTATATCTCTTAGGCCAAAAAAATATAAATAAATATGAAATGATAAATCTTCAAAATCTAAAAATATATATGTTAAGCTGAATATTTTACAAAATAGAGCACATCAGATTGAGATAAGGCCGTTACACTTTTTGTCTAAAACATATATCAGACAAATTGTGAAATAATGAACACCTAATTTCTGTCATTACCCGTAATGCCTAGAAATTTTAGTCATTTCGTAAAATGCTAGAATGAATCATTCATCGGTGATGCCTGAAATGGTCAATCATTTCACGAAATGCCTGATAACACAATATGCCTATAACGTATGCGAATGCGGCACGTTTCGATCGCTCCCTGTAGCGACGGAAAAAGCGTAGTGGTAAGGGACGGGGGATATTCCACACTTTGACCTCAGAGATAGGGCGCTTTTCTATATCCCGAGTTTAAAAAATATAAAATAAATTATTTAAAATATAAAATCTTCAAAGCAAAATCTGAGACACTGTCCATATATATCTCATCTAACAGAAGATATTCTAAGGATTTCATATATGTATATATTATTAGGGCTAAAATTCATTTTAATATGGGGTTTAAAGCTAAATAAAGCCAAAGTTATTTGACGATCGTAAGACCTTAATAGAATCATATCCAGTGACTGAAAAGCTCGGTTAAGTTAATTAAACGTTGATTTTAACGGCTGTCTTATGCCTCCTGATTTTAAGAAGGATATAATGGTCTTTAGATAGAAGCAGACTGGGCCATGGGGAGGCTGAGAAGTTTCCTGGCGGTCCAATGATAAAATCACATACCCGGCTGGGCCTATTTGTTTTATATTCTGGCTTTAGTCACACAAAGGCCCAGACCGCAGTTTTATGCATGGCAGCCCGACCAAGTTCTACAGCACACTCAATGCACCTGTTTCAGCCAGCGGGATGAATGTCAGTGACAACACATTTATATAGTAACTAAAATTTTTATCCATAATTTATAGTACCCATTAATGAAACGGAAAGAAAGAAATATGTTATGTGTAAACAGTATGTAAGTAAAGTCCCGGAATAATTTGTCTCTGTCTGCAACGTTTCAACAGGTCCTGGAAAACCGGGAAAGTCGTAGATCAAAGTTTTATATTGTTTCTGTAAGGTGTCTGAGTATTTTAATAGTGTACTGCATGTATATGTCCGGGCCCTCGCGTCTTGACACTGTTTTCTCTGACAGTCTCACTGAAGCTATAGCTAGCCCTGGCAGGGCGTTAGTATTTATGTTTGCTACTGAAGTAAAACGTTACCCCATGCTTCGATAGAAGTAAACTCAATGCCGGCTCTTATCAATAACAGGTGGGCGGTCAGAGAGCCGTAAATTAGTTTAAGTTAGCTCTCGAGCATGCAGGCCTTATCAGATTTATTGCGTTGTTCTAAACTGAAAAGAGTTTTAAGTTAAAATAAGATCATAATACACGTGTGCTTCAAGGAAGGGGTCCTCATGATATTTTAATACAATTTTGTGTGGCTGTCTTTCGTCAGTTTGTAGAATCATTGTCCGACTCAGTGTTGAATATGAAGCATCAATGTGATGTGGTCTAAAGGCGTATTTGTCCCAAACCTCACTATTTAAAGAAAAAATGAAGAAAAAATAAGGCGCAGAAGATTACAGCCGACATCGTTCCCAGTTCAATATGTATATAGGCAGCACTGGTCGGTGATAATCGGTCTAGTAGTTCAGAATTAGGCGATACAGTTAATCATTGAATAGTGTGCAGTTTCCCTTGGATGACCAGGAGAGATCAAACTCATATAACACATTTTACTGGATTAAACTTTGAAATTGTAGGCAATCTTTTAAAAAAACACTGCAAATTATGTATAAACTCATAGGTGATAATATGACATCAGACCATAAATCATTTGAAAGGTCAAACTGATGGTCACAGTTACTCACTACATTACAAATTTTTTTAAAAATTCTCCAAAACTACTGATTGGATGTTAGTGACTAATCTTACTAGCTATATATGCATGGGCATGGAAATTATTTTTTTTTTCCAACAAGGTGTTGTTACTATTTACGATGATTTATTAATATTTCTTTGCTCCTTTTAACGAAATAAACAGTACCTTTAGACACCAGTCTTACACGATCAACATTCACCTTTTTAAACCACACAGAAAAGGATTTTACATTGGAAACTGTGCGTGTCGTGTGGGGATAAGTGCTTTGGCAATAGATTTTGACCTTAAAACTCATACTGGTTTTCAGGTGTTTACATGGAACTTAAATAGAACACTAAGCTGATTTGTAAAGACAATTGTGAATATAAGTCTGCCCATATACAGGCTTAATAAATCTTAATTTAAATTTGAAAACCAGCCGCAGCATTCTTATCCGATTTTGGGGTTCTGCCACCTTAGCAACCAGGTTTTAAAGCCCGAAGATCTCTGCCTTTTAGCTAATTATTGGATTGGATTACATTACAAACATTCTTTATAAGTGGTATAATAAGTTTTTCTGTCTGCATGTACGGCTGTCACCAAAAAAAAATTGTTTCGACTTTGTTGCCGTTCAATCATATTTTTTTTAAATCTTCAACTTCATTGATATATATCTGATAAAGTGTTTCTAATTAAATATAGCTCAACTCCTGTTCTTACGGATATTCGTCCTGCAACCTTTCACAGAAAATCCGTCTCTTTTGGTTTCTGTATATGTGCAATAATTCTCTAATTTGATTTGATTTCTTTTGTGTGGAACGGTTCTTCTTATAGAAATAACTTGTTTGGGATTAACTGGCCTCCCTTGACCCGGGTGAAGAGCATAGGGCTCAGAGCCGGGAGATTGTAAAATTCGAATTTCAGCCGAGGTGGTGAGATTTTTCAGGGTCGACCACACCTCTGTAGGCTAAATGGGGAGACTGTGCCCAACAGTCGTGTTTCACTCACAAGCAAGTGTGCGCCTTTCGGGGGTCCCTCGGTGTTATGACCCAGCAATAGGGATGACACACACCAAGGACCGGCAGGAGTAGTAAACCGAATCAGGTTGACACCAGGATTGTCGCGTGTTAGCCCATGTCACGTAGTCCAGTCCGAAACCGGAATGGAATTCTGTAAATGTACTTATAGTTAAGAAAGCATAAAAAATATGTTACCTCCACAAAAAAAAAAAAAAAAAACTTTAAAAAAATCTTGAATTGGATTGCTTCTTCTCAACTTCCAGTCCCTCTGGGGCTCAATAGAGAAAACTGAATGCATCTTTGTTTCCGTTTTAATGCTTTTTTCATATATTATTCTCGATATTTAATTTTTGTCGAATTAGTACATGTCATTGTATATGGATACATAGGGTATCGGACCTTCCGCTAAAGAATGGAGGTCTTATTAGGGTGTTTGTTTACGCCAAATTACATTTCAAAATATTATCACATTCATTCCAGTTCGATAAAATGATTTTCCTTTGGTGTGGCTCAGGATATTTTTTATGCGTGTCTTCGGGTCTGTCGTGAAAGGGTCCTATACTTTTCTCATATTCTCTGTCGCACACATATTTATATCGTTCAAATGTAGATGTAATTAAGTTGGAACGAAGGAATTTATATTTTGAAAGAAAGAAATAAATATAAAATATGTTTTCGTAACCTGAAGAAATCGAACTGTCCACTTATGACCAAAAATTGAAATTCTGTTCGCCACCTTAACAGGCCTTAAGGCCTTAACATACCCTGAGGCTCCCCTTAATTTTGACCACTTTTGAGCGATTTAAGAGTCTGTTTACAGTTTAACATAGTTCGATGTTATAGCGGTTAAAGTAGACAAATATAGTATGTGTGCTGGTAACTTTCCGGCTTCCCATTTGTGCGCACGATTTGCACGACTTGATTGGAACGCAGCACCTATTTTATACGCTGTTATGGTTCTATATGTGAGTAAGCATTGTCCATGTTTGACTTTTTCCATAAAAAGACAGCGTGACCAGGAGTTCGATCTTGCGCATGCGCGACAACTTCCAACCAAGTAAAAAAAAAAAAAAAAAAAAAAAAAGCACGAAAGAAAAAAAACAAAAAAGAAGAAACATTTCATCATTGATGTTGCGCTGTACGACCACTAGTTGTCGTGCACGCTATTTTTATGTTATGGGCCACTGCTCGCACTAGATGCAGGAATATTTCTAATTGTGTACAGGAGTAAACAACTAGTTTAAAACGAAATATTGGTGAACACCAGAATATTTTACTGAGAAAACGCCGTATTTTATGTATATTTAACAAGCCGGATATGTTACAAGGAGGCTTTAATGTCTCGTTCTCCACAGAGATATATTTCTATTTTTCCTACTAGCATATGACCCGTTCATCATTACGTCTCAGAACACAGTTTCTTTTTTCATACGACAGATGGCGCGCCTTGCATCCGATAATCTGCTGGAAACCTTGGCCGCTGGATACACTGGCCAAGGTTTCCAGCAGATTTCGTCGTGATAGCTCCTTCGCGAAATAATGTTAAATTTTCAAGATACATTGGAAAAAAGTACGTCAATCCCGACATTTCAAAACCTGTTTATATTATAGATGTCCCTCTTTCGGGTACGGCACTCCTTTCAGGGGCGTCAATATTGGGGGGGGGGGGGGGGGGATGGGGGGTATATATACCCCCCACTTTTTGGCAAGGGGGCGGGATGGCCAATGTAATCATCCCCCCAACTTTTCAGAGGATAATATTATAATATTGCAAATGAATTTTTTAATAAATAAAATTAAAGACTTTGGATCCATTTGCTAAAAATGTTTTATCTAAACCTTGCTTTGAATTACAAAATAACTTATTTTCTATTCAAATATAATTATTTGAAATATGATTTAGTACATATATAATCATATATATACATTTATATATACATAAATTTAAATATGTATGTATTTATAATCATACATTGTATATATATATATATATACACATTTATATATACATAAATTTAAATATATATATATATATATATATATATAGTTGAATATGTCACTCAGAGATGCTGAAAAAGGTATAAATGTGTGTGTGTGTGTATATATATAAATATACAAAGTCGTCCCCCCCCCCCACCCTGGAAGAAAAATTGACGCCACTGACTCCTTTACTTTCAGGTTTACACCTTTATTTTTTTACGTTTGCATTATTGCAATATCTAAAATATCTAAAATCAATTAAAATTACTAAACATCCACATATGTCTCATGTTGATTCAAATATTGACAATTATTAATACTTTGCTAAAAATTATTAAGAGAAAAATTAATAAATTATAGGTTTGAAATATCAATGTATTACTCTACCCAAGTGACTTGTAATAGCAAATGAAAGGCACACCGTTCAAGCTCCCTTCCTTTAAAAGAATAATTATGTTAATTTTACCATTGGTCTGACATTTACATTTGTAAACCTTTGTCATGCATGACCGTCATATCTTAATTATTCATTAAAAGCTATAAGGACGCTGAATAAATATCATTGTGGGAGGTCTAAAGAGTTGACTGGCCATACCGAACATTATTGTACATGAATTGTAGGTTTTACAATTGCATGTCATGTCTGTGCCAATTAATAATATTACCATATTAAACAGACTGGTAATAGATGAATGTTAAGATACGTTGTTTAGAAATTTGCATCAGTTAGTCAATAAGTTTGGAAAAAGGTTAATACGTAATTCATGCCCGTAATTTTTTTGGAACAGAACAGAACAGAACTTTATTCAGGAAAAAGGCCTCATGCCCAAAGTTCCAAACATTTCAATAAATGTTCAATTTAAACAAGTACATCAATCCAATGGAAGGTAGCAGTCTTATATTTTCTAGTAAACACTGCCATTAACACAAGTAACAGAACTGCATACCTACATACATATAAATCTGTTTTGCCAACATCTGTGAGTATAAACATAATTACACTTCAATAAACAGTCAGTTCAGAAATTACAACAATATAATGTTAAGTAACAGTCTTAAAATGACTAATCAATCGTGCCATAAACACATGTAACATTATTGCACATCTAAGTACACAATGAATCTATTTTGCTGTCAACAGTGAGTACTGTTTAAAATACATAATTCAACCATCTATCATTTTCCGTCTCCTCAAAAACGAATTAAACACATATGCAGCAACTTTTGATATTTCAAATGGATTATCTATATTAAATAACTTTATAAAATTTTGTTCACTTGGATAATGCAAGTCTTGTCTAATATATTTTAACCTCAAATCATGATATAATTTACACTCTTGCATAAAGTGAGCTTCATCCTCAACAATATTGAATCCATAGCATAAACAATATTTACAGATCCTCTCTTCACGAGAAATGTTTTATGGCGGCCCATTTCTATAGCTAATTCATGATTTAAATATCGAAGTTTAGCAAGTGCTGTACGGTGTTGTTTATATGGGATACAATCAACATATTTTTCTAGAGTAAGCATAGATTTAAAAGTACCATAATAGTAGAGTTTACTTCACAATTTAATATCACCATGCCAATTTTGAATGGCTATATCTTTTATTCTCATTTCAACTTCTTTCATAAAATAATTCACATCTCCAATGTACTGTGCCATCAAAACATATCCAAAACCAGACTGGAACAACAATGTTCTCACTTGAGATGCCCAATTTGATTTACCACTATTGTCTAAATTCATCAACATGTTGTACACATGTTTCTGATATCTATGTTCTGGCATATGTAAAAGTTTAATCCAATACTTAATACAACGCAATAAGCAAGTTACAAACAAAGGAAATCTGCCACATTCTCCTAGTGCTGCTGCATTTGGAGTATTCTGGCCTACATTTAAAATGTGTTTGCAGAATTTGTACTGTACTCTCTCTATAGTTTCTGATTTTTTAAAACCCCACAACTCACATCCATATGTTAGTATTGGCACTACCATTTGATCAAACAAATAAAAGAGATGTTTTGTACTAAAATATTTTCACTTTTTGCTGAATGTTTTAATCATGCATACAGCTTTGTTTGCTTGTAAAACCTGCTGTTGTTGTGTTTTTGACCAAGACAATTTTGTGGAGAAAATAATACCAAGATATTTGTAGTATGGAACCACTTCTAACTGTTTACCTTTTAAATACCATTTTTCTACTTTTCGTAAGGGACCACCTTTCCTAAAAACCATTATCTTAGTTTTATCTGTATTAATTTTGAAACCATAATTTTCACAAAACTTTTGTAAGAGATCAATCTGTTGCTGAAGTCTACCTACAGTATCTCCACAATTAACCATATCATCTGCAAATAACAATGTCATTAAATCTGAGAGATTACCATTTACATATATCCCTTGACAATCACTTCCATCTAACATGTTACAATACACATTAATAAATAAAGAAAATAATAAAGGACTTATCATACAACCTTGCCGGGTACCTACCGAACATGCAAAATAATCTGTAAGTCCATTCTCAGTTAATATACAAGACTGCATTTTTGAATACATTGATTTTATAACACATAATATTTTACCATTTATGCCTTGTTTTAATAAAACATGCCACAATAAATTATGTTGTACACAATCAAATGCTTTTGCAAAGTCAATGTATAAACAGTAAAATCTACCTTTTCTTTTAACCAAGTATTTTTGAACTAAAGCATACAAAATAAATGCCTGGTCAATTGTAGAATATCCTTTCCTGTAACCAGCTTGTGATTCAGATAAAATATTCATTTCCTCAACAAACTGCGAAAGTCTATTGTTCAAAACTTTAGTAAATATTTTACCAGTAACATTTAGTAAGGATATCCCTCTATAATTACCAGGTTCATTCTGAGAACCCTAAAATTTTTGGAAAGGTCCTTAACAGCACTGTAAAACATGGTAAACAGCTAGTATTTCCAGAGTACGTTTAGAGAAAACGAATCCAATATTTTTCGTATATAAAACCAACAGAACTACAACTATTTTTCTAACCTCCAGGTCCAGGAGATATATAGGGACTCCCGTTTCTGTACCATCTTATATATATATATATTATATATATATCTTATATATATATATATATATAAATCTTATATATATATATATATATATATATATATATATATATATATTTTATATAAATACAGAGAAATCAAAGTTTGTCAGACATTTTTACTTTACTACGTAGTTTCGTGCAACATGTTGTTGCACTCATCAGGAAAGACTGCATGTCTGGTTGAAATGATATATGGTCTTACGTGATGAGTGCGAAACTACGTATTGTAAAGTAAAAATGTCTGACAAAATGTGATTTATATATATATATATATTTATATATATGAAAAATTAAAAATTCTCAGGAATCAAAATTCTCCTTCTCACACACGCATGCACACATTTATTTATTTATTTATTTTTTACACATTAGTTCGAGCCACGTGACCTGTTACACTTCTGGCCATCTCGTCTATGACATCATTACATTTGTTGAACCACAAAGAGATAGCACGTACACATTGTCCTTTTGCTTTCACACTTTTGAGATGTGTTTTATTCAAATCAACAACACTTTTTACCTTAATTAGTTTGATTGGAAAGCATAAGGCGAACCGGCGTCATGTGGGTACTCTAATAACACCACCACATCTTCTCCAATAAATTTTAAAACACTGTTCTCATCCAAACGAGATTTTAATACGGTGTATGTGAATGTCTAGGCGGGAAAAGAAACATACGAAAACTATATTAATATTTAAATATTAAATTTTATTAACGTATGCATTATCTGAATTAATTTTTTTTCTGTCGCATCTACACACGTTCTTTCAGACGCTTGAATATGATGTGTTACATGGTAAGGCCATGCAGAAAAGAACAGGCAGGGAAGCTGCAAAAAGAAACAGATCAACATCTTGAAAATTATTTCCCAAACTGTTTGAATCAATTATAACTCGGATGGAAATCTCGGATGTATTAAACACTTCCTAATCGAGTCACTACCAGGGGCGGATGCAGGATTTGAGAATGGGGAGGGGGTCGTATGTCGATGCCGAGAGGGTGCATGGGAGTATAATAACCTTTCCATGACACAGAGACTCCGAACTGTAGTCTGCCATTGGTACGATATGGGGGTAGTTTCGACAAGTGATTTGGCCGAATACACACCATCCGAGTCCAAGTCCTTGAGGTTTCAGTCCAAATCAACCTTCTCCGAGTCCTTGAAGTCCGAGTCCAATAAAAATCGTCTAATTATATTCAAAATGGAAATTTAAGATTTCCACATGCACGTATTTTTTTGTAGGTTACATACACATGCTTTTTACCTGAATGTTTAATTTCTTTAAGCTTCCGACGCAGAGCTAAAGCTTGGAATATACATTTTTTTTATATATATTCTTTTAGTAGTTCGCACATACATGTATATAAATGTCTTTATATCACGTGACACAGCTTTCCTTCTACTGGACTCGAGATTAACTCCGCCTGATTTCTCGAGTCCTAACCTCCGTGTCCGTGTACAGAGTCCAGGTCCCTGGAGTTCAAGTCCGAACCCTAAACATGTGGACTGATAACGCGCTTCTGCGCTCGTTTCTGTACTAAGCGTGTAATTTTCTATTTCCAGATTTTAGGACCAAAAAGGGCGGGGTCCCTTAAATCTTACTCTGACTACAAAATACGAAACAGCATTAACTTAATGCTCTCATGGATGTAACCTGATATATGCTTATTAATGATGGTGTGCTTAGCTGACTGACAGTCGTCTGAGCTATGACAATCACCCTGTGCACGTCGCCCGTCCGTAAGACTGGCCCGTATTGACACCGTTGGACCTACAGATTTTTAACTTCAAGGCACAGTTTAATATCCACAAGTTATCCTACCAAACCCAAGACTAGGTCTCTGTGACTTCGTGTGTTCAAGAGATTATTAATATATTTTATGGTATATATGGGTGAGTAATTTATTAAAATTATCATTCGGAGAATTATTAAACTATATTTATACCCAGGTTTCTCATACCTAAATATATGTAAGTAATAGCTGTGCATGTGTACATGCACTGTATAATAATGGTATGATTATTAAATTCTCGACCCGCCCATGTACAGGATGAAACAAAATGTTACTGTTGGGTACGACCAAGACCTTGGTTGATCCTGGGTGTCGAAGTCAGTATCTTTTTCGGGTTTTTAATACAGTATGCACTTTAATCGTCCTGTTGACTTGTCTTTCAACATCCGCTTGTCTATTTCTTTAACTGCTGTACGAAGCAATTGTTGAAAACTGTCCTATGAATTAGCTAGATCTGTTGCCTCTGTAATGTGAGTAATGACTCCGGTATTCTTTCTTTGCAATTCTGAAAAGGTGTCCTTCTGCCTTCCTGTCTGTTGTTCTTCCTGTCACCAGTTCTCTCCAGATAATTAGAATAACGTGTCAACCAGTTTGTCTGGGCCAGTGAAAAGTAATCTGCTCGAATCGCATCTGGTTCTTAAGCATTTTCTTATTCTGAGCAATGGCTTTCCTTTGGCTATTGGAGTGTTCGGATATGCATGATTGTCAATATGGGCACAATTTGATAGGGCAGGCCTTCGTCTCACCCCCCCCCCCCCCCCAACTCAACACCCACATATATACACACTTTCCCAACGGGGAAGGGGGGATTGGTTGGGGGGGGGGTACTATATAATATTTCCCTCACAATTTGGCAATTGAAGAATGTCATTTGCAAAAATAATATAGGATCTCACTTTTTAGCGAACCTGTGAGCTTATGCGATGGCGCAGCGTCGTCCGTCCGCCGTCAGCCGTCCGCCGTCCACCATCGTCCGTACGTTAACCCATGCTATCTGAGAAACCGTCAGAGCTAGCAGCTCCAAATTGCATGTAAGAATCAGTTAAATGTCAAACTTCATCTGATTGAGCTTATTTTTGGGTATCTGCATTAACTTCGGCTTTATAGGGACAAACCTTAAAAAACTTTTAAAATCTTCTTCTCCGAAACTGTCCAGCCAAATTGTCTAATATTTCACAGAAATGATCCGTGGAACAGTCTTTTTCAAGTTTGTTCGAATGGTTCCATTTCGGAGATTTTTGGCCGAGTTACTCCAAAAGTCTGACAACAATACCATTGTAAATGAAAATCAAAAAAAGATGTGCATAAGTGTTTCATCTTCTTCTCAGTGTATTTCTTGTGTCCATGATATGTATTTTTCTTTCAGGCTTAACTACATGTAAATGGTTATTAATAATATTATTGTACATCTGTTTTGTATTTTTCTTGTTGTTTAGAAAAGCTTTTAAATAAATGTTTAGTTCTGTTGGTGCTAACATATACATACCTATATCGTTCCCCTGGATAATATGTCTCCACTTATTAGGTATTGCTTTCGGTAAACTTGCATAATTGAGAAAATCAAGTTGACATCTGTATTTATTACATACTTCTTTATAACTCATGAACATGTTTTTTAATGTTTTTTTATATAAGAACTTTAATGTATAAAATTCCGTTATTATAACGCTTTTTAAACAGTAAAGTATTGTTTTGTACTTTTATATGAGAAATAAACCATATACGTTGTGACAAGATGTCTTTATATGAATCTGGGTTATAATAATTGTATAATCACACCAATCATTGTTTATTTCCTCGCAGAAGGAAGCATTACAAGTCATTATGTCTGTTACATCTTCACATACTAAATTACAACTGAATGATACCTCCCCAAGTTTGAAAAATCCCAGGACTATTTTTCTTTTAAAAAATTGTGGGTTTTATTCAGCAATCTATTCATCAATGCTAACTTTAATGCTGAATTTTTAGAAGAAATATGTAGCATTAAACCCCCCTTTTCCAAAGTTGCGATAAAAAATTGTCTTTTTATTAAATCTGCACGGTTACCCCATATACATTTATAAATACGAGTTTCTATTTGTTTCACGAAGGCTCTATAATAGGTTGGTTATACCAATAAATGATATATTTACTGTGAAAGTATACACAGGTTTTAAGTGAATTAATTTTGCTGAGTGGTGTGAGGTTTCTCCGTTTCCAAATTGATAAAATGTTATTATTTTTTTTTTCATTTAAAAATTTGAAATTTTCATGTGATGTATTCTCTAGAGAAGGAGATCTCACTTTAATTCATGAAAAGAAATTAATAATTCACCACAATGTGCCATAGTTTTGCAAAGTTGCTGAGGTATCAATCAACTGTAGTCTTCCAGAAATGACTAAAACAACAAAATGATTGATAATGTGACATAATTCTTCCGTTACCACAACACATGTAGAACCTGGCCATTAATAAAATAAGATGAATAATTAATGCATATTTAAGGATTGATATCAGAACGTTAATTGTTAATGCGAAATAGTTGGCAGCAAATCGAATTAAATGAAGCACAAGAGACCAAGTTGTTGATTTTATGTTGGTTTCTGAAGCGAGAATATACCGTCTTATGTTCTACACAAATTGCTTCAAAACTGCTCAAAAGTTCAATGTTAATTATAAAAAATCCCAACTTACACGACAGTTACACCAACCCTTCCTTCCCCCCCCCCCCCCCCTTCCTCAGTCGACGCACACCCTCATCATTCGTGTTTACTTGAAAATGCGTGCATGCTCGTCCCCCTACAACTCGGTCTGATACGTTAATGGTTTCTTTATAACATTTAAGGGAAGGTTGAATATGGTATATCTTGTTGCTTGTGTTCGTGGTGGTCCCCACCGCCCCCGCTCCACATTGTAAAAGGAAATTAACTGCGCGCCTCTGGGTCGTCAACATTTATTTTGGTCTCCCTTCTTTTTATAATTACGATTTCAATGAATGTTTTGTTCACAGACATGCATCCAGTTCCGGTTTAACATAGTTTTTTTTTTTTTTAATTTGATCTTCAGGTTTCACGATTTCGGAGAGTTTTCTGTCCATTGTTCACTCAAGCACGGGAGGCTCTCATGTGGCACTATTTATACACCAGGATGACGCAGCCCGAATGTACCAGAGAACACAATACTCAGTGCAAGAGAGTTTTTGTTTTTACAGTTATCGTGGTCATAATTTTGTTGATCATTCACCTTTTCTGATGTCTACAGTTAGATCAACGGATGATATGATCGATTGGTTGAGCATTTTAAACATTTTTATCATGAGGAAGGATACATACGCTCTTTGTGAATTTTAACAAATAACAAAACAGTCTGTTGGGACTGGTTTTCTTATGAACACCAGTGTGACCGTGAACAGTAGTTATTTTTATATTGATATGAAAAAAAATGAACGCTGCCGTCTCATGTCTCGCTCAGTGACTCATTAATCAACTTGGTGTCTAACAAATTATATCTGGTGTCCTTCAATTTGAGGCAAAGCGGATAAAGAAAACAGATGCAATCATCATTAAGGACAATGATTAAAGTCTGCCCAGGAGGAAGTGGGGAGGAATGAGCTCACACAAAGCAGCTGTATGCCATGCTTGGGGTTAGAACGTTAGAGCAAGAATCAGTCCTGTTTATGTGGTAGTATAGGTAACTATAACTTGCTTTGGCAAGTTTAGTTAAAAGGGCCGTATGCTTAAAAGGAGTTTTACAAATAAGCGATTTCAGAGTTTCACATGCATTTGTCAGTGTCTAATTTTAATCGGTATACCTATATGCTGGAAAGGAGTTTAACTATATAAACAGATTCTAAAATCACTCTAAACTGGACAAAATTTTCAAGGAGCCTCTGCATGGGTATGTTTAAGGCCTGTTTATGTGGCGAACGTCATATAATTCTGATCGTAACTTGTTAGTACTATTTCTTTTAGTGACTAAAACATATTTATATAAATTTATTTGTTCCAATTTAAATGATATGTGAGCGACAAAGAGCGAGGTAAATGGAAAAATATATAAGTATTATTAAGACACTTTGGAAGATACAACCAAAGACGTATACAGTGAGTGACATCCTCAGCCATTCCAAGGAAAAATCATTTTATCAAACTGGACTGAAATACGATAATATTTGGAGGTGACATATGGCGTTACCCAAAACCCTAATTAGAACCCCAAAGTACAGTCGAAGGTCCGATACCCATTCTATCCATATAGAGTGGGTTGTATATAGGCCTTTTTAACAAATTTAAATTTGGTGAAAATAACATTATAAAAGCATCAATTATGGAAATGACATTCAGTTCCTGTATTGAACCCCCAGGGGGACTGGAAGTTGAGCTGAAAACAACCCTATTCAATATTTCAAGATGAATCATAACTCTGATATGAAATCAAATCAAATTCGGGATCTATTGCACATGTGCATGGAACAAACCATGACACAGATTGTCGTGACGGGTTCTAAGACGGACAAACATGCAGTATGACGGATGAACAAGTACCTTTGGGCTATATCTATAGATATAATTAGCGCCACTTGATCACATATGAATAAAACAGAAAACAAAACATGTTGGTAAAAAGTTGAACCTACTTTTTTGGTGACAGGCGTAGGCCCAACATGCAGACAGGAAAAGCTAATTATAGGAAAATTAACTCAAAAATGGAATTAGTGTTAATCCGCAAATAGGCTATACATAGGCCTAATGCAATCGGATAATGCAACCTTTTCTGCAAAAGCCTATAGGCCTATAGGCTATACTATTCACTGATTAAATGTATCTCATACTTTTGAAATTCTAGACCGATTATCGCGGACTTGTACTGTGCATTATAGGATTGGGAGTGCATGTCAGCTGTAATCTCCTGCGGCTGACTTTTTTATTCAATTTTTCTTTAAATACTAAGATTCTGGACAAAGACAATTTTAGACCACTACACAGTGAAGTTTCACAGGCCTATATGTATATTATACAAGGGCGGATACAGGATTTTGGAAAGTGGAGGGTCCAGCCAAGGAATTAAGACTAAGGAAAACCCTAAAACTGGTCCTCTGATCGGGAATGGAGGGGGACTGTGGTCCACGCAGGTCGAAAAATTAGGTTGAAAACCCCCCAAAAAGGTTGTTTCGGGTTTCGGCTAAAAAAATGGGGGGGGGGGGGGGGGGGGGGGGGTGGTGGTCCGGACCCTCTGGATCCCCTCCCTCTCGATCCGCCACAGTTGTGTGTGTGCAGAGGTGGCGGGGTGAAAGTTGGGCAACTGCCCCCTCCCCCCCCCCCCCCCCCCCAACCCCACCCACTTTTTTCAGCCAAGCTAGGTGTCCTTTTTAATTTTATACAAAAAAATGTTGAGTTAGGCCTAATACTGACAAACGTGTGTGAAATTCTGGATATAAACGGGTTTTATTGAATAGACAGGACATCAACAGTACGTAGGCGTTAAACAACTTTACCCATCTGCAGCCGGCAGAGCCGGGGCAATTTGGTGGTTATACTTGTTAGTGTTATAATGAATGGGCGTTCACCAGTTACGCCAGTGATGGATGTCGTAAAAAGTGCTGTTGTATGGACGCAATTTATCTAAAAGCGAACGAAATCCTGGTGGAAACGTTCAATGAATTAAATAATAAACACAACTGTTTTGGTTTGTATAAATTTGCATACATCCTCCCGATTACGTCAATGGCCGCCGTACGGTAACTGTTCTGAGTCACGTGATCAAGTGGCAAGTGAGGGAAAATGTCAACATGACAGACCGTGCCATCAGAAGGGCCTGAGTGAAGCTAGTTCCTGATTGGCGCGTGTTAATGTGGACATATCACCACTCACTGGTTAAAATCAAGATTTTAAGCAACCATGATGACAGGGAATGGCCAGACAGGAGGCGGCATGACGTTTGCCATGCAGATCGGGCTTGTCCGGGAGTCTGTGACAGTTGAGGGAGGGGAGCTGACTCTGGCGACGCTCAAAGACATCGCCTGTGCATTCGTTGATAGGAAGGTAAGTCTGCTAATCTGCATTAATCGGCCGAAGCACGGGCAACTCCCTGCTTCCGTGTTGTTGTTTATGCTTGTCATAGTGATGTGTGTACGGAATGCACGCTGGGCATCGTATGCATCGTATGTTTATGTTTCACTTGTACCACGACCTGGTAAATACCAAAAGTTTATACCACGTCAAGAGAAAGTGAGAATGAAATGAGAGTAAGACTAAGAGTGAGATAGAGCATCACTGCAGATCGAATTTAGATAAGTGAAGTGACTAGTGTGTTGCTTCTTCCCTGTTCACTTGTTCTTTTTACGTGAACTAACAGAGCTCATCACACTAACTTGTTCCTCCCACAAAAATAATTTAAATTATTAACAGAAGTATAAATTTGTATTTTTACCTTTTTTTAAGTTCCTGGAAAAGCATTAGCCAACTTAGCAGAGACAATAATTAAAGTCAGGGCTTGGCCCAGAGGAATATATATTTTCATAATTAAAAGCCTTTTTTTAGTGGGGGGGGGGGGGGGTTTGGTCTTTGTGACGTCTCTAGAATGTCCCTCTAAAATGTGTATTACCAGTCTCCACTTTTTCAAAGGATTCCACGAGAATATGGCAGTTTAATCATAAGATATCAGGCTGTTCAATAAATATTCTAAACATTTCAATAAGCTTTTGTACCATAATTATCATTTTTTCTCTTGCATGTAAATTGTGTCAGCTGCTTTAGGTTTTCTAAATACATACATGTAAAATCGAAATTTATATCTTGAAAATCTGATACTGACAGACAGGGTTGTTGGAATTATAAAGGACTACCAGTATCCTCTGTTCCAACACACCTGTCCACCTAATATTTTCACAATATTTATTTCAAATATAATTTTTTTTAACCACAACAATGAGTCTGTTATCAAAGGATCTAATGTGGTGATTTATTATGATTTAAATAACTATGAAATAAATATATTTTCTCTGCTATGCCTGGACAATGTTGACCTGTCTTAAGTAAGAGTAGAAAAATGATGGCATCAGTTCAAGTGTCCATATCTGTTTATCCATGTGATGTAGGATGGATGTTAGTGTGATGTAACAAACATATGACCTACAAATACCACTGTGACATCAACACTAAGAATTATCAAGTGGATGCAGTTTTATTCCGTCATCTTTGGTTGTCACTGTTTTGTTAGATGATGGTATTTCTGTTCAGTCGCATTTCTTTCTGAATAAATCATATGGAATCTATACAAGGGAGAGTATTATGTTGCTCTTAGATAATTGCCACATCTGCATTATCAGCCTCTTGGGTAAATAAAGGTAAGCTTTAGCTCGTTGTATAAAACATTAACAACAAAAAAAGATGGACAGGGGTGGTGGATTGGAGTATAGGTCAGATTTTTGTTTGGGGCATCAGTGATCATACTAAGATGCTATTTTAAGAAATATCTTCTTCAAATAGTGGTTTTAAAGGCAAAGTGAATTTTGAGATCAGTGAACTCAAGTGTCACAGTTTAGACAGTTGCCTTGTTCATGTTGATGTTTGTTGTCATTTTTGTTGTGACATGAAAATAAATGACTTCTGGTATAGATTGGGCAAAAACTTTCAAGTATTCCAGTGGTGAACCATATGGACTGAACCAGAAAAAAAATCTGTGTCTCATTTCACAATTGTTTTTTTGATATGATAATACATGACTGCTGGTATAGATTGGGCAAAAACTTACAAGTATTCCAGTGGTGAAGCATATGGACTGAACCAGAAAAAAAAAATCTGTGTCTGATTTCACAATTGATTTATGTAATTCATACTTTTTCACTACAGGGGTCATAATAATGCCGTTCAAAACTCATGCATGGAAAGGCATTTTCCATTTTGTACCAATACAACTGAAAGGTGAACCCCCAGATGTTTTTCATATTAGTAGCTGATAAGAAGTGACAAACATTACAGGAAAAATCAAATATTTTACAGGTTGTGTTCCATTGACTCATTATATTTTCTATTTTTTTCTGTAAAAAATGGTCTGTAATTGTATCCGCCAAAACATAGCTTTGCGGATACTATGTTTACAGTGCGCCGCCACCTGCCAACATTTTTGCACAGCGTCCTTCTGTTAGTCTGCTGTGGGATAAAATCACTCATATACAAGTAGTGGTTTGACTTATCTGTCTAAAATTTTGCATATGTATACAACTTGGACAGCTTTCTTGATTTTGTAGTTGATGGCGCAACCTACATACACATTTTGGCTGCAGACATCCATGCTAATATGCAACACACCTCACTCTTTTTCCCCTTGCCACTCAATCCCACTTTGATTTTGGCGGATACACGTAATCACCTGTTGACTACCTGTATTCTAGTTTCTATTTATTTTCTGGCATTTAGGCACCCATCTTCTATATTTTTTTTGTTTTTTTTTTCACTGCACAGGTGTGTTTCTGATATAACAGTGTTACTATTGAAATCATTAAGTTCTTTTTGCATGCAGGTGTGTATGCATGTAAGATGGCTTGTAAGATGGCTGAATTTGGTTTACACTGAGCGAAGTGTGACTAAAAGTTTGATATGATGGTAGGATGCACCTTTTGAAGCAAGGCATTTTTTCTGGAGAAAGGCAAACCTGTAAATATTAATGACTTTCAACTGGAAAGGTGAAAATTTCAAAGTATTACAATCCCTGTACCACTGTGTTTATTCCTTATTCCTAAACCTATAATTAATTAAGACGGTATATATTCTCAACCATTATGTGTTCAAAATATTTATAGGAATAATGAGATACATTATAATATTGACTGTCCTAAGTGTACATTGGCCCCTTTAATATAAAGCCTTGGGTTGAACTCTGCAGTTTTCATTGTTGTTTGTGGTATAACCTTAGGTTGGTTGTATATTGTTACAGATACCAATCATAAAAGCTTGTTCCCTTTAGTAAACAATGCAAGTTTATTTATAACCCTTGATAACAATATTTTGTAAGGCATTATGGATTATACATAACATTTATCTGCTATTGTTTTCCATTGTTCCTCACATATCCCATATTTATTTTGTTACATTTTAATTATTTATCATATCGTCATTTAATTGTCCAGAAGTACCGGTCATTAGTGGACACTTGTTGGACATAGGAAATGTGCAGATAGGGACAGTGATTACTGTGCTGAGATTTGTACAACAATTGAAAAAAGAATCTCATACCAGTAGCTACATAATGTAAATATTTACATCTCAATAATATATCATATATGAATGAAAAAAAAATATAAATTCATATGGACGTTAATACATGTATATAAAAATAAGTCGTTTGACATCTTAATTACTAAGAAGTGCCTTTTCTTTATAACATAAAATTTATAAACATAAAATTTAATTGATTTATTGTAATATATTGTAAAAAGTGTAATTTCATAGGAATAATTAAAAGATATTAAATAACTTATGAAAACAATTGCTTTTTTAGCTCAGCTGACTATAAGTCATCTGAGCTATAGTCGTGGTCCATTGTCCGATGTCTGTCTGTCTGTCTGTCCGTCCGTCCGTAAGACTGGCACGTTTCGACACCATTGGACCTACGAATCTGAAATTCGCCATGCAGTTAGATGTCCCCAAAATCTCCTACCATGCCGAAAATTTGGGTCAATAGGACTTCGTTCCTTTGAGATATTAAGGAAAAACCTTAATTTTTAGCTCAGCTGACTATAAGTCATCTGAGCTATAGTTGTGGTCCATTGTCCGTCGTCCGTCTGTCCATCCGTCCGTCCGTAGATGTGGCACGTTTTGAAACTGTAAGACCTAGGAATCCAAAATTCAGCATAATGTTAGATGTCCCCAAGATCTCCTACCAAGCCGAAAACTGGGTCTTTGCGACTTCGTTCCTTTGAGAAATTAAGGAAAAACCTCAATTTTTTATTAAAATCCTATTTTCACACTTCAGAACTGCCTAATATCATAACCACTCATCTGTTTTTCCTCATATTAACCATAAATATTCCTCAATATAGTTCCTATGTACATGCCAGAAATTAAGTCTGTAAAGTATAAATCCTTTAAGTTATGGGCCCAAACATAATGGACTTTGTAAAAAATCAGGAAAAATAATAACTCATTTAACATGAAAAATTTTGAAACTAGAGTCTATATTCTCAAGTATATAACTATGTTTAATTAAGATTCAATTGTTTACCCAAAATTAGATCTGAATTTTGTAAATTTTGTAAGTTATTAGCATAAAATAATAATCAGTACCTTAAATTTTGCCCAACTTTGAACATGGCACGTTTTTTTTCCTGTAAGCACCATTGGTTTAATTTTCACAGCATGTAAACATAAATATTTAGTTTGTCTAAATCTGAAATTTGAAAATAAAAGCTTGAAAATTAAGCTAGTTATTGATTTTTTTTTTCTGTAGTCACTTGCTTTGATTACAGATGCAGGGTCCCACTCCAGGTCACTGGAAGTCAGCTATGCCAGGGTTTCTGATTTGTTACAGTCACTGGGGGAGATCCCCTGCTGTGACAGGTGTACAGTTATTCTCATATCACCACCCCAATCACCCCCCCCCCCCCCCCCCCCCCGCAAACCCAACCCACCAAGTGTAATGCAGTAATTGTTATTGTTTTCACTGTATCTCCTTAATTGTAATGCTGTTTCCACTCCGATATGCTAAAACTTTCCTTGAAAAAAATAATTCAAGGTGTAATCCAGAAGATGCAATGTTGTGTAATGTAGCATTTTTAAAGAAATCAATTTTCTTTTAAATGATTTTAACAAATATAAATGAACCCATCAGTATGCTTAAATTATTATAAAATATGAAGCACATTATAGCTAAATAAAGACACAATTAAAAATTGTGAAATCTAAATCAAGTATTATTTTTAGATATTTATTGTTTTGCAGATTTAAAAGATATATTTTTGTGGTAAAAAATAAATAAACATTTGTATGCATGATGTGGTGTTATCTGACAAGATTGAGATTTATGATGATGCAATTGAGAATTATGAATCAACTTTTATATTCAGATATATATGTTAAATTGGAAATGTATAGAAATATAAACTTAAATTAGAAAATAATTGATGTGATAAAAAAATCAGGATTTAATACAAACATTTGTTCATTATTTTCATGCCTCAGCAGAATTTGAGATCAGGCTTTGTTTGCCCTGTTTTATGTTGTTAATTAGCTATATTTCAACTGTATACATTTCATAAAAAAAATACATATATATTTAATAATATATATTATACAAAAAAATAGATTAAATTGAACAAATGTGTAAACTACTGAAATGTCAACAGTTAATCGAAAAACCAACTAATGATCATGGTAATAGTACAGATCATTTGTTCACAAACTGCTCACATGCTTTAGTTTCAACATTAGGAAACACATGGTCAGGTCACAAAATATTTTTTTTTGTTTTAAATAACAAATTAAAGAAAAATAGAAAAGGAATTTGTTAGTTTATAATAACAGGAAATTAACTTGCAGTTACTATTGATATAAGAATCTTGTATCGATGGATAGAATGTCACTTATTCCAAATAACACCATGCAGTCACCTATGGTATTTTTCAGTTAAATTTTAATGATAAAAAAGTAAATCATATTATTCATTACTAATCATTAGGGATCATATGAAGGAAATTATGACAGACAAAGATGCAGTTGATAATATTAATCTAGATTCCTACTGTGTCTATAGTTAGTACATTGATGTGAAATTAGTCCAAAATGAATATATTACATTTTTTTAAATATAAATAAAAGCCATAAAACCAGGTACTTATGATCATTATTTAAATGTGTGAATTTTGTATATTCTGGATTCACAACATCATTGTTTGGTGAAAACTGAATAAATACCAGACATGGTGCGAATACTTTGCAATTGTATTTAAACACAAATATGAATATGTACTCCATTATAAAATTTCTTTCATAAGAATGGGAATTCAGGTAAAAATGAAAGCATATGAATACCAGTGCAAATACATTCAAAATGTATTAATGAATGCATTCATGAATATATTCTTTAATATTATTTTAATAATCATTTCAGTTATATTTTATTTGAAAAAATCATACTATTCTCTCATTATTTTTAATAAAAATTATATTTGGGACAATATTTGTAATTTTTTTAAATAAATAGTTAAACTCTTATATTATATGTTCTGCTTATAAGTTATATGGCCAAGTCAAAATCTGTGTGACAATCACACTCCATTTGTTAATAAAATAAATGAAATTAATCCTCTTTCCTGTCTCCAAAGGTACTATCAAAATCATACATAAGCTAAACAACAGCAACTCATAATACAGCTCATTTTTATTACCACATAAAACCAGCATGTGCCTCATTTCTAAATCATATTTTTTTATCATATATAACAGCTGAGCACCATGACCCATAGGTCCCTTGTTTTATTAGAAATCTATTTTCACACTTCAGGACTACCTAAAATCAAAACCACTCATCTGGTTTTCTTCATATTTACCATAAATATTCCTCTGTATAGTTCCTATGTACATGCCAGAAATTAAGTCAGTATTATTTAATTTTAAAAAGTAATGGGCCCAAACATAATGGACTTTGTAAAAAAAATCAGGAAAGATATTTGGTCACTTAAGACCAAAAGTGTTAAAGGTAGGGACTTTTTTTCAGTAATACAACTTTAATTGATCAAAATTTAATTGTATACAAAAAATTAGATCAAAATCTGTTAAATTTGTTTCAATATTGGCAAAAATATAAAATTGGTACCTTAAATTTTGCCCAAGTTTGACCATTGCACGTTTTTTTCCTGTAAGTACTGTGGATTTAATTTTCACAGCATGTTTTTGTTAGCATTTCGTCTGTAAACACCAAAAATTTGAAACCAGTTGATCTAAAACTGTAGATTTTATTCAAGTTTTCAAGCACCATGTCACATCAAGTTTACATCAACATGCACTTTGCTAGAGCTCAGCTCCCCAGCTTCAGCTCTAAGTTCCTTAAATTTATCATACAGTTAGATGTCTCCAAAATCCCCTACCATGCCAAGAATTTGATCACTAGGACTTAATTCCATCGAAATATTGATGAAAAACTTCATTTTTCCATTAAAAACCCATTGTTCCACTGTAAGACTGCCTAAAACAAAACCACTGATCTGACTTTGATCATATATAATATACATATTTTTCTATACATTCGCTATGCACATGCCAGAAATGATGTCAGTATTGCGTGATTGTTTTAAGTTATGGGCCCAAACATAATGCACTTTTTAAAAAATCAAGAAATATATTTACTCCCTTAACAAGAGGATTGCTGAAGCTAGAGATTTTTTGTCAGGGATGTAACATTATTTAATCAAGATTCAATTGAACACCAAAAATTAGTTCTGAATTTTTCAAATTATATAAGTTATTAGTATAAATATAAAATTAGTACCTTAAATTTTGCTCAACTTTGACCATGGCACATTTGTTTCCTGAGAGCACTGTTGATATAATTTTCATATTATGCACACATAAGGATTTCATCTTTGTAGTTTAGAAGGCTGAAAGAAATTGGCCAAATATTGTAGCGTTTATTAATGTTTTTATGAGACCATGTCAGACCCAGGCTTAATCCAGCCCCTCTTCAGTCACATGTATGTTGACCTTGTTGACCTTTCATCAGATTATGCATGCTTGAGCGAAGCATACACTGGGGCAGCCAGGCAGCTAATGCCCAGCCACAGTTGATCCAGGTGTCCAACCCAACTCATCTAGTAGTTGTTTAGAAAAACAACATAACAATAAACAATAAATTAATAATTTTGTATTTTTTTTATAACAAATTAAAGAAAAATTTTTAGAAAAGGAATTTGTTAGTTGATGAGTAACAGAAAATTAACTTGCAGTTACTGATGATGTAAGAATCTTGTATGGATGGATAGATTGTCAATGTCAATGTTATTCCAAATAACACCTTGCAGTCACCTATGATATTTTTCAGTGAAATTTTAATGATAAAAAAATAAATCATATTATTCATTACTAATCATTAGGGATCATATGAAGGAAATTAATGATAGACAAAGATGCAGTTGATAATATTAATCTAGATTCCTACTGTGTCTATAGTTAGTACATTGATGTGAAATTAGTCCAAAATGAATATATTACATTTTTTAAAATATAAATAAAAGCCATAAAACCAGGTACTTATGATCATTATTTAAATGTGTGAATTTTGTATATTCTGGATTCACAACATCATTGTTTGGTGAAAACTGAATAAATACCAGACATGGTGCGAATACTTTGCAATTGTATTTAAACACAAATATGAATATGTACTCCATTATAAAATTTCTTTCATAAGAATGGGAATTCAGGTAAAAATGAAAGCATATGAATACCAGTGCAAATACATTCAAAATGTATTAATGAATGCATTCATGAATATATTCTTTAATATTATTTTAATAATCATTTCAGTTATATTTTATTTGAAAAAATCATACTATTCTCTCATTATTTTTAATAAAAATTATATTTGGGACAATATTTGTAATTTTTTTAAATAAATAGTTAAACTCTTATATTATATGTTCTGCTTATAAGTTATATGGCCAAGTCAAAATCTGTGTGACAATCACACTCCATTTGTTAATAAAATAAATGAAATTAATCCTCTTTCCTGTCTCCAAAGGTACTATCAAAATCATACATTAGCTAAACAACAGCAACTCATAATACAGCTCATTTTTATTACCACATAAAACCAGCATGTGCCTCATTTCTAAATCATATTTTTTTATCATATATAACAGCTGAGCACCGTGACCCATAGGTCCCTTGTTTTATTAGAAATCTATTTTCACACTTCAGGACTACCTAAAATCAAAACCACTCATCTGGTTTTCTTCATATTTACCATAAATATTCCTCTGTATAGTTCCTATGTACATGCCAGAAATTAAGTCAGTATTATTTAATTTTAAAAAGTAATGGGCCCAAACATAATGGACTTTGTAAAAAAAATCAGGAAAGATATTTGGTCACTTAAGACCAAAAGTGTTAAAGGTAGGGACTTTTTTTCAGTAATACAACTTTAATTGATCAAAATTTAATTGTATACAAAAAATTAGATCAAAATCTGTTAAATTTGTTTCAATATTGGCAAAAATATAAAATTGGTACCTTAAATTTTGCCCAAGTTTGACCATTGCACGTTTTTTTCCTGTAAGTACTGTGGATTTAATTTTCACAGCATGTTTTTGTTAGCATTTCGTCTGGAAACACCAAAAATTTGAAACCAGTTGATCTAAAACTGTAGATTTTATTCAAGTTTTCAAGCACCATGTCACATCAAGTTTACATCAACATGCACTTTGCTAGAGCTCAGCTCCCCAGCTTCAGCTCTAAGTTCCTTAAATTTATCATACAGTTAGATGTCTCCAAAATCCCCTACCATGCCAAGAATTTGATCACTAGGACTTAATTCCTTCGAAATATTGATGAAAAACTTCATTTTTCCATTAAAAACCCATTGTTCCACTGTAAGACTGCCTAAAACAAAACCACTGATCTGACTTTGATCATATATAATATACATATTTTTCTATACATTCGCTATGCACATGCCAGAAATGATGTCAGTATTGCGTGATTGTTTTAAGTTATGGGCCCAAACATAATGCACTTTTTAAAAAATCAAGAAATATATTTACTCCCTTAACAAGAGGATTGCTGAAGCTAGAGATTTTTTGTCAGGGATGTAACATTATTTAATCAAGATTCAATTGAACACCAAAAATTAGTTCTGAATTTTTCAAATTATATAAGTTATTAGTATAAATATAAAATTAGTACCTTAAATTTTGCTCAACTTTGACCATGGCACATTTGTTTCCTGAGAGCACTGTTGATATAATTTTCATATTATGCACACATAAGGATTTCATCTTTGTAGTTTAGAAGGCTGAAAGAAATTGGCCAAATATTGTAGCGTTTATTAATGTTTTTATGAGACCATGTCAGACCCAGGCTTAATCCAGCCCCTCTTCAGTCACATGTATGTTGACCTTGTTGACCTTTCATCAGATTATGCATGCTTGAGCGAAGCATACACTGGGGCAGCCAGGCAGCTAATGCCCAGCCACAGTTGATCCAGGTGTCCAACCCAACTCATCTAGTAGTTGTTTAGAAAAACAACATAACAATAAACAATAAATTAATAATTTTGTATTTTTTTTATAACAAATTAAAGAAAAATTTTTAG
Organism: Sipunculus nudus; assembly: GCA_026874595.1. Classification (NCBI taxonomy): domain Eukaryota; kingdom Metazoa; phylum Annelida; class Sipuncula; order Golfingiida; family Sipunculidae; genus Sipunculus; species Sipunculus nudus. The sequence continues at coordinate 16,334,342 of CM049308.1, forward strand.
AAAAGGAATTTGTTAGTTGATGAGTAACAGAAAATTAACTTGCAGTTACTGATGATGTAAGAATCTTGTATGGATGGATAGAATGTCAATGTCAATGTTATTCCAAATAACACCATGCAGTCACCTATGATATTTTTCAGTGAAATTTTAATGATAAAAAAATAAATCATATTATTCATTACTAATCATTAGGGATCATATGAAGGAAATTAATGATAGACAAAGATGCAGTTGATAATATTAATCTAGATTCCCACTGTGTCTAGTGTGTAGATTGATGTGAAAGTAGTCCAAAGTGAATATATTACATTTATTTTTTTTTAACATAAATAAAAGCCATAAAACCAGGTACTTATGATCATTATTTAAATTTGTGAATTTTGTATATTCTGGATTCTCAACATCATTGTTTGGCTAAAACTGAATAAATACTAGACATGGTGCGAATGCTTTGCAAATGTATTTGAATACGAATATGAATATGTACTGCATTAAAAAATTTCTTTCATAAGAATGGGAATTCAAGTAAAAGTGAAAGTATTTGAATACCAGTGCAGATACTTTCAAAATGTTTTCATGAATGCATTCATGAATATATTCTATAATATTATTTCAACAATCATTTCAGTTATATTTTATTTAAAAAAATCATGATTTTCTTATTATTTTTCTTTAATAAAAATTATATTGGCACAATATTTGTTATTTAATTTTAATTAATAGTTAAACTCTTTAATTATATGTGCTGCTTATAAGTTATATGACCAAGTCAAAATCTGTGTGACAATAGCACTCCATTTGTTAATAAAATAAATGAAATCAATCCTCTTCCCTGTCTCCAAAGATATTATCAAAATCATACATAAGCTAAACACCAACAACTCATAATAAAGCTTATATTTATTACCACACAAAACAAGCATGTGCCTCTTTTTATCATATATAACAGCAGAGCACCGTGACCCATGGGTCCCTTGTTTATAAAATATAATATTTATGAATATTTCATTTAAAATGTTTTTAATAAATAAATAAATAAATATGAATAAGTCATCCCCAATTATCTCCAATTTAGCCAAACTTGCATGCTAGGAGTGTTTTTGGTATTAAGAATTGGGTATCATATTAAAATCTGGCATTAATTTCTTGATTAACAATTTTATTAATTTAGTCGACAAAAGCGGTCTCTAAAATGTCTGTCATGTACAATAAGTTTTCCTGCTAAATTCGATTTAAATCCATAGACTTCAAACTGAGTATTCAAACAAACACAACTTTTAACATGACTGGCTGCCGTCTCTCAGGGGTAGAGCACAGGACTTAAAGCCAGGAGATTTGAATCTCAGCTGGGGCGGTGGGATTTTCATAGCCTCCATCCAGGGTGAGTGCTCTGCGGGCTTAATGAGAAGGCCATGCCCAACGGCCATGTTTCACCAACAAACAAGTGTGTCTTTCAGGGGTTTCTCTGTGGTATGACCCAGCAATGGGAATGATTATGTACCTGTGGCCTGCAGGTGCAGTAGTCACTGGGCCTGGTTGAAGCCAAGATATAAAATGAGAGGAAGCGCGTGATACTGCCCTGCCACGTAGTCGGAAGCTAGAATGGAAATCTGCAGATATACATATACGTAATTAAGTTAGCATTAAAAAAAATGGAGGAGGTTACCTCCAACAAATAATATTAAAAAATAACTTCCAACATGGGAATTTGATCTTGACATTTAGTCATGACCGGATGCTTCAAATTTAACAATGATTTTGTAAGATTTACTTTGCCCTTACTGGGCTTCTCGTCAGGTGGGCACTCTATCAGGCTGAGGTATACAAACACATTCAGGGATGTATGGCAGCTGTTGCAAGCTGGTGCTGCTCTCAGTCAACTTTAAAACATTTGTAAACAGGGTAAATCTTATTTGCTAAATCAGAATTTTAACATGCAGCCTTTTGCAACAGCAAGAGATATAGAATATCATTATGTGCAAATTAGTATAAGAGTGCAACTTTATAATTATTGTAGCTACTTATGCGTTAAATTTTTACAGTTACAACCTGATTTGATGATAATTTATGATAGAAAATACATGATTATTATCAGTCATGGTCCATTATCTGGGAAGCAGAGCTGAACGTTCCTTCATGAAAACAAACATGATTAATGTGCTTCCATTATACCTTAATTAGTGTATATAATGCCACTGCTTGCTAAACATCCTCAAATGTAGTCTTGTAATCTAGTAAGAGAAATACTGTGCAGATATGTTTAAACACTCCCACACAGTGGTTATACACTGCAGTCATTCTAGATCTCCTTTGTTTTAACTGCTGCTTTGTATAGCAAGATTCTCAGGGTTACAACTTGCACCAACAGGGCTTGCACAGAGTGGACAATTGTAAACAGACCAATGAGAGGGTGGCATCAAACTTTAAAAACTCAGAGTTAAATCAGCAACGCCAGCTCCTGTTGGTCTGATTCTTGGCCCTGGTGTTGAGACTCTGAAAACATTGCTAGGCCAAAAAAATTTAAAACCCCTGCATCAGAATTTTTTATTTTGATTTTCAATAAAAACTTACCAATTTTGAGCTCCAGCCATTCGGATATTTCTTTCAAGAAGATAAAATCACACAAATTTCCTTTGTTTTGTAATGCTTTTACTTGTATTAGCAACATAAATCTGTTATTATCATGCTTTTTCCTTATCATTTGACATTTTTATCGAAACATACAAAAAAAAATAAAAATAAAAAGAACGCCTGTCCATATTGATTTTTGAAAAAAAGTGCCTGAGAACCTTATGTTTTTTTTGCCTTAACAAAACAGTGGTTAAAATGACAGAGGTCTGAAATGACTGCAGTGTATAACTGTAGCATGAGGAGTGTAGTATATAATCATATATGGAGAGATTTATAGACGAATGTCACAGGATTGACAAAATAGTCACAGGATATACATTTGCACATGATTTATCAGGTAGGAAAAATGTAGAGAAAATATTGCTCTCACAAGTTTGTGTCAGCATGATTTAATGCAAGATTCTTATTCTTAAAGTATAGATATTTTAAGTTATTTTAGTAGCTGCATGTCAGTGTTTGTCTGTTTGAGTGATTAAACATGAATTTGTACCAGGTTTTGTTTAGGTAATGACTTTCTGTACTCCACAAAAGTAAACCTATCTAAGACACTTTAAATTCTGATTAATCATTAAATTTATTAAATAAAATTTTCATTTTATTCTTAGAAAAGCATAAAAAACAAAGTTTTGCTTTCTCAGGCATGCATGTAAAAAGCATGAATTATTACAGGCCAAGTGTCAGGGTTGGGCCATTTGAGAAGGGAAAAATGCTTCAAAAAGTTGAAGCCTTTGTGTGTACACTTTGTACATCAAGTTAATCTTTTCTGAACAACTTGGAATTTACCTGAAATATGTTCTCTCTGCTTGAGTGCACAATTAAAAAAAAACATTGTTTAAATCAGTTTAAAACTAATCATATTTTAAGATGTACCAGATCCTAAGGTTTTCCAGGTGGGCATATACATTATGTACAGTACTTGCTAGCTTGTTAGAAAATTCCCATTATTTCAGCCTGTGTATTATGCTGTCCTTGGGGAAGAAATGACATTGCAGGATTATAGATTAGTCTTGTCTGATTGTTGTAAAGCTGTCCCCATTAGACACTTGACCTCGTAGATACATAATCCCAGGGTACAAGTCATCTTAGTGGATGGCCGCTTAATAATGTATCCATCCAGCAGGGTATGACATTAAGGACTGCCTAACTGTCCAGGGCAGGTGACTCAGGCTGCTAGGCAGGTGCAAACAGGGAGCTGCTGTCTCCAGATAGGGCAGTGGCAAGGCCCAACTCAGCCATCATCATAAACAGTGATTAATTATGAATTTTAATGGTGTCCTTGACTCTGTCATTTCATTCATGTCTCCAAAAAACTCTTGATGGTTTAAGTTTTATGGATAGCAAGGATATTTATTGTCTGATATTCTACTGCTTTAACTCCTTGATAAATTTCTTATGCATGTGAAAAATGCCTTTAGGCAAGTTAATTTTATCAAGTAGCTGGCCAGCTGAGCAAGTGAGAAGAAAGTTTGTCTAACCCTGTCTAGTGATGATTGGTTAAGCATTAAAGTATGATGATATGTCATAGTGATCAGATGACCTTGATGAGCATCTCAAAAGATACAGAGGATAAGGGTAAGATAAGGGTATCCTCTTGGGCAAAAGTAGGGCAAAGATCTGGCCAACTGGGGTTCATTTATCACCTGTACAATGTGTAATAATCCCTGTCTAGCATATGTTTATTGATAGCTTGTTCATGTAGTGATTAGCCTTAATCCATGTCATATGTTTCCTTCACTTAGGGAAGCCCTTGGTTCACCTGCCATCCCTGTCATCTGTATGTAATAATCCCTCCCCAGACCATGTTTATTGATTGTTTGTTCCTGTAGGGAGGCTGCAGAGACACTGGTGCGTGCATTAGGGACATCAGAATTAGATCTAGGTAACCATGCTCAGTTGTATGGTATATATGATTGTATGTGCAGAAGTAACAACAAATAAAGCTTAGAGTGGTAGTATTAGTAAAATAGATTAGTATAATCCACTGGCAAGCAGCACTGTATAACCCTTGTTTCACTAGCAGATTCAAAAAGAGCATCATGTCAAACAAGTATAATGTTAAGATGATATATTACAAGGAACATTAAATGATTTGAAATAGCTTATTCTACCCGTTTCATCCCAAATATAACCGATTGCTATTATAAAAAAGAGTACTGGCTAACTTATTTTGATTTTGCCCTGGAATGTTAATTAAACCTGTGTTATTTCTGAGAATGTTTGAATAGAAAAACACAGCTAAACATCATGGTATTGCTGCCCTTGACTATAAAAACAACAAACAACATCCATGGCTCCAAAGCTGTACGTTGATTTACCTACCCTTTTCAGGGAAACAGCACTCACACATTGAGTGACATCATTGTCTTCTGTGATGTCATAACTTGCACTCAGAGATGGCCATATCGTCACATGCTACATCCCGCTGTAATCAAATGTGCAATAAAAACGCATTAAACACTTATTCTGGGGTTATTAAGGCTTGGATTTTTACCAAAATTTAAATTCTTGGAATTTTTCACAATACTAGATTATAATTTAATTTCAATAACATCCGTGATACAGTTCTCCAGGTATCTTACAGATATACACTCACAGAATCCAGTGAAAACAATAGCCCTTGCTTAGCGCTTGGTTAAAAAATGGCATACATAAAACTGAGTGAGGAAGCAGGCACAGATCCAGAATTTTTTGCAGGGAGGGGTCAAAGAGTGTCATGCATAAAAGTTGTCTAAAAAAGGTCATTGGATAAGAACAGGGGGGTCTTGACCACCAACCCCCCCCCCCCCCCCCTTCCCAATCCGCACCTGGGAAGTGTTGAGTAAAGTCTTGAATTGGCATTAGTTGGTAAGACTAAGATCTTCGTTACATAAGTAAGTGATCAGCATTGATTGAGTCCCCAGGGCCATTAGTGCCATTATCTTGGTAAGTCGCTTCTCTCAGGTGTGATAGACTCTTAATTACGCACGTTGAGACATTCAGGTGCTTTACATTAACAGCTGAGCTTTGAGATGCGTACTTTTTTAGTATGCAGGATCTGCCATCAACGTATGTATATCTTAAATAAATTGTCATGCAATGAGTCGAGGTACATTAGTTAATTATCTATGCCAGGGCAAGTGAAAGTTGCCATAGACCTGCTTTCAAGACAAGATTTCATGAGTTTGACTTTCCATGACTTTCCATGGGTCTTTCTAAAATAAATTTGGCTTCATGTAAGTATTTTTCCAGTTTTTGCCACAATTCTATTATTTCTTTGATTAATTTGAAGTGACTCATTTGACTGAACTTGGCTGATGTCCACAATCCTGATCACTAAGTTAAACCAAAAAAAATTTGATATTGCTCTGCTTAGATTTGCTTTGTTTTTTATTCTGAAGCAGACTTGTATATATTTGAACAAGCCACGTCAGTAAAAACAATGAAAATGCTCTGACTGCTGTCCCAGGCACTGGCCATTTTGCAAAAAATTTTTGCCATCAGGATATGTTAGATTGGCCTTTATGTTTTGGATTTTATTGGGATCATGTTGTTTTTAGGCAGACTGACAGAGCAGTGAATTGGCTGTTCACACAAGATTCAGGGCTACTTATTATTGCTAAATTGATACATAGTAGTGGTGGGAGTCTGTTCCTTTTTCATAATCGATCATCGGTTTGAGCAAACCGATTGATGATCGATTATTAATCGGTTCAGACAAATACATGCAATTATTAAAGAAATGTGCAATTATCTGTGAAACTGTACCTGCGTTTCCCTGGCAGGTATTCTCCTCTCGCGCATGAGTGTAACGATCCTTCAACGTAAACACACAATCAGACTAATTTTAAGGATCAAATTAAACGATTGGCAATGTCGGGTAATATCTTTCATTATGGTAATTAAGAGCATCTAAGAATGTTAGGCCTATAGAGGGCTGTTTTTCTTGCACATGAAGGCAGATTTTACGGGCCCATGTGCACTTGGGGCAGATCATACCCAAACAAAATTGCAGACTAATCCAAAAAAAAGTCCGAAATTCAAATACTCGACCGGCAGTCCCAACAAAGAATATTTTAAGAACGGCCTAAACAGCGGCACCTGGTATCGGTTGAATAGATTATTTATAAGAGAATGTCGCAAATTTGGCATAGACCTGGAGAATTCATGGAGTATTTTGACGCCATCCCGCCCATATTTTGCAATGTACTTCTCGTTAGAAAACTCTCCGCTTATTCTGCAGCTCCCTCCGAGTTAACAGATAATAAGTTTAATAAGTCCTCCGTTCTTGCATCTACCGTGTCATACACAGTTACATACTGAAGTTATTTGGGAACACAGACTCATTATATGAAGCACGGAATGTGGTTAAAAAAGAAAGAATAATTTTTGCCTATTATATTAAAGCATTCTGGAAAGAAAATCATTATTATGATGTAATCGATAGTTGCTTTTGGTAATCGAGCGCTTGAATGTGGCAGCAAACCGACTGACTTTCGATAAAACTCGATGATCGGCCTACCACTAATACATAGTTAAATCTGTGATATAATTCACTGGCAAGCACATGTATATAAATGGGTGGTATTGTTTGGAAGTTTTCACAGCCTCATACCAGATGCAGTCCTCTAGGCTTGACTGAAGACATTGTGCTTCCATCTTGTGGTCAACTTCATAACTTCTTTAATGAAATCTAGAGTATCATATGACTAACAAAGGAACACAACTGATGCTCAGTCAGACTAGTTCAGTCTGGCTGTGTGTCTAACATGACTGTTTTGAAAATTAAAAAAAATGATACATGGATGCTTGCATTTTATGGATATTAATTCAACAGACTGTTATGGCATAGGATGTCAGTATTCTAATGCATCTTTGTCACAAAGTGTGCCTGCTTTCATAATCATTTTCTGCAGTGCTGTTTCGATTTTGAAGATGATGGGATGGGCCACTTTCCCTTTCCACATGAATGCTAATAAGCCAGACAGAACATTACAATATCAAAGACATGTTTCACTGTGGCATCATAATATAATAAGTGCAGAAATAAAATGAAGCCAAAAATATACATGCTGATGCTATAGACTGTAGTGGTTTTTAATTTTAATAGAAAAAAACTGCAGGTTATACTTTTCCACAAGAGATAGCTGACATTTACTAGCTCATCAGTAATTTTGCAAACAACTTAATATCAGCTGCATAAGGCTTGATGAGTAAATTTATGTAAATTAGATCCTCACTACCACTTAACCTTATGAATAGACCTTATCCAGAACTCCCTGTAAGCTGACCATAGGCTTACAGGTGGTACAAACAGTGTCTAGTAGCCAGAGGCTGTGACTCACAGCAGTAGGCTGGACATAGGGCTGTGTGTATAATCTAGGGCCCTTATCTCTTAGATTTATCTGTAAATCACCAAGGATAATTAGAATTAAATACAGACAGATGGAAACAAGGCAGCTACTGAAGCCACACATGGAAGCCCTGAGATTGATTAAAATCCCAAATTCAGATTACAGGAGAAATAGATCAGACTGGATACATGTGCCAAACACCTCTTAAATAAAAACAAGATAGAGACAGTGTTTATATCATGCCTAATTTTTAACTCAAATTTTTTATCTATCAATTAGGGTGTTATTTTGATGAATTACAGTATTTTGGAAAATATCAATTATATCTTTCAAACATAATGACTTGGAATATTTGCCCAACACATGTAGAGCTTTTATCACTGGATCATGAACCACTAGTTGTAAAAGTATTGTAAACAATCAACAGATAAAGAGAATAAGATAAGGCATAAGCATAAATTAAGATGAAAAATAATAGTCCACATGATGAAGTAATATTAATAATTGTGTCACCTAGTCATAGTGAAAAATAAATTTAACATTTACTGAAGATTTCAACATTTATGAAACAGCTAAGTTCTATTTCCTAATAATTGACAGTGACCAAAAATATTAATTAGGACTATACACTAGTGATTACTTAGGGTCACATGATGGCACCAAATGAAAAATATATTTCATATGTAAAATATTCAAATGTAACTCAATCTCTGATGGGATGGTTTCTTAAGTGTTGGCTTATGGTTAGACCTCACCCTATGGTTAAAGAAATATCTGGTTTATATCAACCTAATTGGCAGATTTAAAATATAAATTGTAATTTTAAAGAGGTTTCAAAATTGTTTAGACAAGTTCTGTAGCTTAAGGTACACTAGCCATGAAAACATGACTCGCAGACCTTTATTTGAATAAACAGACTGACCATGTAGTCATCCTCTAGTTTGATCTGCTGGTTTTACAACAAACAGAATCAATCCATCTGCTAACAGATAATCCAGGAATTCCTTCAATCATTCTGTTGAAAAAAGTGGGAAAAGAGGCCGTTACACAGAATGTAGCTGACTTTTATACACAGCGTAAATGCTATATAATATGACCAGGGAGTGCTGGAGCAAGCACTGTTTGTACCACCAACAGGCCAGACTTGCCAGATAGCCCTCATTAGTGGACAGTTCCGGAGTAGATCTATTGCCAAATTATTATTCATTGTTTTTCCTTCATGTTTCTTTAATTTGATAGTGTAATTGTCTCACTTCTTATCGCACAACATTAATACATTGATCTTTGTGGTTCATGATACTGAAATAATCCACATAATAGGGTTAAACTGAGCAATAGATTCTGAGCTATAGTAGGAATCCTGTGAAAAGGAGCAAAGAATTGAGAAATTAGGTGAAAATGATGAAAAAGACAGAAAGCCAATTATATATTTGTTATGTATATATAGCTTAAAACTAGAAGCTAAAAACTGCATTTAATCTTCATTGTATTTTTAATATTGCACAAATTTGATACTCCAAACTTTTTCAAGGGACACAATCGATCAGGAACCTTGTACATTAAAAACAAAGGAAAATTTCTTTTTTAGTCAGGTGCATATTTTCAGTGGATAGTTGTAGCTCAACATTCAGCTACAGTAGATGGTTTAAACAGACCAAGAAAACAATTCAACAAAAGGGATAGATTTTCTCAATTTGTGATTACCGCAATTGCCTGAATCTATTTTGCCAGCGTGAATGTTTAAACCAATCAATTGTTGATGCCCTGGATTTGGGATGTTTGCTTTCCACACATAATGTAATTTTTGTGTGCCAGTTGCCCAGGGAGCATTTTGTGTGAAGGCTAGTACAGCAATTATTTATAAGAACCCAATTATATGAACAGTCCATGGCAGGTTTCACTTTGATGCCAGGTGCTCAGGATTTTTCCTGTGTCATTGATTGTTTAACACTTTCTGATTCTGTTCTCTTTATTTTTTAACCTTATCTGGAGATTTATTGCTTAATCCCAGAAATGCCCAGCAGTGAATGTGGTCACAATGTAATAAAAAAAAATGTCAAATTTTATGACATGTCTCTTTTCTGGTAAACAATGTGATGACAAACTAGAAATCAGCATTGCGCCATGTGTGTGTGTTTGTTTGTGTGGTGGGTGGGGAGTGGGGACTGTTGTGGGATGCTCCCCAACCGAGTGTGCATTGGTTTCTTTAGCCCTTTTTCCCAGGTTCATTCACGCATAAGTGACTGTACATTTGTGAATATTCCATGATGATGTTTCTTGAGCTAGATCATGTTCAGAATCTGCACCAAAATTGATTCTTCATTCCCTGATAGCCCTGAAAATTTTCACGAGTTTTGTTGTGAATGGACACACACACCAACGGGGATGAATTCATCCCCTCCTTGTGATGGCAGAAATGAAACAGCTGGTAGCCTGCTGACTTATTTACAGTTTTAAAGATACTTATGACTTCAGGCCACTTGTAGATTATAGAGAAAGTTAAGACAGTCAATGTCAGTAATTTTTACCAGGTTTCAGAACATTCCAGCTGCATGGCAGAGGTTCACACTTTATTCAGATTTTTTTCAGACAGTAATATATTACAATTGTCTACTGAAAGTGTCACAAGCCCTATATTCTCAAGAAAAAACTTGATTGTGTTAGAGTATAAGTAATTAGTATATAAGATTGTATTAATCAACATTCATTACTTCTGCAGTATATCAGATGAATGCAGAATTTAGTTTACTTAAGTTGATGTAAGATAACTTATGTGAGGCCCACTTAGGTGATTAAACCAGGAAAATTAAATAAGTATCAAGACTAGCAATTAATCCAGGTAATGAGTAAGATTAATCTATTCACATTAGCCCATAATTCTGCATCAGTTCGGTCTAAGTACTGTATTCCTCTTGAGTTGATATATGGTCTACAGCAATTTGGTTTAGTTTGGTTTACAGTAAACTGGTTCCTAATATACAGACAAAGTTTTTTCTCGTCTTTTTGAGGCCAGTTTTGCTACAATTTGACCGAATCCTTCCCACAAATAAGCACAGCAAATTATAGGATTACCAACCAACGAGGACAACAAACTCATGTTGTATTGAAAAACTAATATAGGCTTATTTAAAGCAAACTCCCGTGTGGATGCAAATGTACTATTTTCTAGACTTAAGTAAACCAGTTCATTGTAATCTGAGTTATATATGAGCCAAGTGCGGATACGGCCTTAAAGTTTTGCATGCCCTACTTCTGAAGGAATGAACAACAAACCTGAGGGGAACCTTAAGTTGATATAGATGAACCAATATGATTATTGTTATAATAATGACAAGAATTGATACCTTAAAGTTAATAGGTAAAATTTGATAATGATAATTTTATTGCACAAAAGGATATTGAGACCTATCCAGATATGTTTGATTCCTTTGGCTTCAAACCTGTTTTGGTACATTTGCTGGCTTCCAGTAATTGAAACATGGGGTTTTTTTTCATACAATTTACAAATGACAAAATTTCATTGACACTTGATTGCTTAAGGTAGGCTGATAACTAAAATGAACATTTCCTTGATAGTTGGTCATAATTATATCCATGTGAACTAATCAGAGTAGGTGTAATATACATCTATTATTGATGACCAGATGACTCACATCAGGTGTCTTGACATTTAATTATCATGTTTACCATTGCATACATTAGAATTATTGGATTTTATCATGAGAATTTGGCTTGATAAAATTACTTCTATCACATTTAAGATTTAGATGGGAAATAAAAGAGGTACATATCGCTGACTGAACCCCTTGCATCCGCTGTCTCATTAAATTGCTGTAAGACAAGAGATTGAATAATTAAAATACTACTATTGATTAAACACACTAGTGATCATTTTACATTTGTTAATCTAAAGGTCACTCATACATAATACATGAAATAGGCTATTATCAAGAAGTATTTAGAAGATAAATACCTGTCAAGATGGACTTTGAGTATTTTCAAGTTTTACATGTTTTGAATCTTTGGCCTGATAATAGGATTCACCGGATCCTTAATTTGCTTGTAGTGAGGATGTAAAACAAGTCTTCAATTCAAAATGGAAACATGACTCCCTGAAGATTGAATTTAAATGAAATTAAATTTTATTTTACTTTTGAAAAACTGGCCTTTATTGATGTTTATACATAACAGAAGCAGTGAGATTATTGTTAAATGCCACCTCTGAGAATGCAATTTCCTTTATTTTGAATTTTTGTGAAACTTTATTACAGATGTAGAAGAAATAATTGCAAACTAAGGCCTGCTGTAAATATGATATCTCGCTTCATGTTCGCAACTATTCCCATCTAAAACTGAAGTTGTTATATTTTTAACTTTATACAAGATAAAATTACCATCTAGAAATGAAATTTGTATTAAATAAAAAAAAATTATATATACAGAATTATTTATTCTTCCTTACTTAGATTTCATATGTGCCACATAAAAAATTATCTTTTTATATACTTATGAATGAATTGAATGAAATGAATTTAAAGAAGATCCCTGTAACAGTTATCATTTAACCAGGGTGCATTTTGTTACTGAAGCATCTTTTGTATGAAAATCATGGCTCAAATTTTCCATACTTATGTTGAGGATGTTTTTTATCAGGTTGGAAATTGGTTGCTAGTCTCAAATATGCAAAAACTCTGAACATTCTTGGCTTGCCAGGGTGGCAATGTAGGGCAGAGCCTGCCATTGCAAGCAGTAGGAGAGTGGAAGGATCATAGAATGAATGTAAAGCGGGCACTGCATTTAGAGTGTAGTTCAAGAGTCAAATAAAAATGGAAATAAGAGTCATGAAAGACTATGGAAGCAGGCATTATTATCAGTATAAACCTACCATAGCAGACCAAGGAAGCACAAGATGATTATTGGTTTTAGCCTGTTATATCTGATTAAATAATTATATATGCATTTTATAAAGCAATGTCATCAGGAAATTTAAGTGTTAGCAAAGGGATGTTTGGGATAATGTCTATTTCAGATAATGGTTAGCAGCACAGGGACATCCTAATGTGTATTGTACCTATTCCCCATAGAACAAGGTCAGGATAAGCCTGTTCTCATAGCAGTCTGTTATGAATGGCTAATCGAGGGTTAATGTTAGAGCCTGACATGATGTATAAGTGGTGGATGCAAGCGGATAAATTTCAGACACAATCCAGCATGTCAGATTTTGATGTGACAAAATGGCATTAGCATTGACATTGTGTGTTTGATAAGTTGTTTGGAAGGGGATTCCCCCTGTTTGACATGCATGCTTAAGACACCAGTGAATCAGGCTACTGTTGAAAATTGTTTAGAAAGTCTTGTGACATCAGTTGTAAAGGACACATCGTTAGAAAATAGCATCATCAGACTCAGAGAGTGGGAAGCAGCCTTGTTGTTCAGATGGACTTGGGTTCTGAAGGTCCATAGTTTGATGGCCATGAGAATTGCAGGAAAAAGATTTGAATGTCATTAGGTAACAGACTGCCACCAACAGTCTGTGGACCTATCCTTAAAAAAATTAATATGAAAAATAGTATGATGCCACAGGTATCCTTCATTCAGTTAATCAGCTCCCAGTAGTGATTGGACGGGAGGTTTAATCAAACATTCAGTGAACTTCTGCAGGTAATCACACTAAATACCTGTCTCTGGAGATCTAATGCGTTCTCAAAGGACAAGATCATGTGTCAATAACGGGCTCATTACTTAGCACTAGTTCGACGACTATCCTCCCAGCCTCCGTAACTGGGTGTGGTTGTCAGGGATGCAGCTTAGACCAGCCACTGTTATTTTGATACCTTATTTGTAAATGTGGATTTGGATACCAGGTAAAAATAGGTTAAAATCAAGATAAGATGTGATTCGTTTACCAGTTAGCCATGTGGTACTTTCGCTAATGGAAAAATTGTTTGAACTTACTGGAAGTATTTTCCTGTCCTATCTCAAAAAATAAGTATTGTGATATGATAAGCTGAAGTAATGCATAAATCTTATATGCTTTTTTTTACATAGTTGTTTTGTGAAAGTCAGTGAGTGAACAAGAACATTTCTGCTTCACTCTGTACCTTGAGTTCTATCTTTCCATGACAAAGGTGATATTACCATTTCTTGATTTTCCAACATGGTTCAATGACTTTATATTTTCAAATGATACAAATCTTTACATTTTGAGTACAAATTATTTAGATTGTATGATGATCATATTTTTGTGATGGTAATTCTGATTTGAGATGCTGTTTAGATGCTGAATATCGCAATGTTGTGGCTAAATTAAAACTAAAATCTCGTGCATAAAGCACACAGTACACACGTAATGTAGTAATTGGCCAGTGCCATATGAAATAATAAACTCTGCTTGTGTCATTTTTGGTATTTTATACATGTCATTACTCTAACTCACGAGAGTACTTTTTACATACTGATAATGATTGGTTATTAATAATCAGCTCAGAGTCATATGCATGTGCTAATTATTACTTTTCAACATATTAATTACCCATCATTATTCTGACAACATTCACCCACTTAACATTTCAGAATCCCATAGATTGTAAGCCAAACACACAATCAAATGACAGTAATCATGGTTATTAATCATGTAAAAATGAATTATTTTAGATCCGTGATGAATACTCATCAAGAGATATCGCCACTTTGTGTCTCACCTTCCCTGTTTCTGACAGACTACAGTGATTTAAAAAAAAAAGATATATGACCTCATTGCATGTGCACACATTATCATTTCTCATCTACCTATATTACCAGAAAATATAACCAGTTTCATTCATTATAAAGAAAATTTTATTCATTGATATGACAAAATAAAATACAAATTTGTACCAAACTAGTTAATCCAATTGTGTTGACCTTATTTGTATATAAAATTTTTTATGTATGTTGCGTATTTTTCATATTTACTGACTCTTACACTGAAAAAAAAATTAATGCATGTGAAACAGATAAGGTTACACACATAATATGTTATGTAACACCTTCACACAGAACAAATAAGCTTATTTGACAAAGATGTTATCAGTATTACATTATGCATTGTGCCTGAAGCTTGATTATGATCTTGCCATATTATATATAGTAATTCATAGTCTGGGTTTGAATAAATTTTTCAAAGATAGCATAAGTAAAATGTAGTGACAGTTTTGACTCATACAACTATAACCACTTCTCAGCCATTACTCGTGTTCATTTATTATCAGCAGAGTCAGCATTTAATTCTGTTTAAATCATGTAAGCATGCCAGTTTTGTCAATAAACACAACAGTCACAATATAATGCTGATCTCAGTAACTATTATTCATCAGTTGAAACAAACACTCCCTCAATTGTGAGAGCAAATTTTTTTGGTTAACTTCATAAATGGTTACAGAATTATGCTGACCTCAGCAGTAATTATTGATCAGTTCCTGTAAACACCCCTGCACCAAACATGTATATTTGATTTATTTGATCAGATATAATGCAAAAACTTCCCGTTTATCCTAGATTAACATATATTATAACTATCAAAAGTTAGTATTAATATTTGCTTTGAGTGTAAAGTGGGTTGGTGAGGCTACATCCCATACCAGGAAATGTCGAGGTATATGTCATAACACAGCAAGTGACAGGATAAACATGAGTTAATACCGGGAAGATAGGAAAAGAAGGAAATTATTGTTATTCTCATTTGAAGGACAAAATATATGCTCACATCAGCAGTAGAGAGCACTGAGTAAAGAGCAGATGTCTCCTCCATGGCTGAACATACAGAGTTGATGACAGTATATTGATATCTTGACAGAGATCCCAGACCCCTCCGACTAGCGCTCTTGGCAGGCCCATAAAACTTCTTTTGTTTTGATTTTGCTGAACATACAGTCCCATTTAAATGAAAGGGAAATATATTGTAGTGAGTTGTGTCTACTAGGATTTAGACACTTGCTGCTGTGGTTGTGAACATATTTGGTGTCCACTCAACCAACTTATTATATATGCATGATGATTGAATGATGCTCTAATCATTTATAGCATTTATAAAAGATCGGGAAGGATGATGTGTAAAAAGAAAAAAAGAAGATCCCTAAAAGAATCCTTGATCCCTATCTGGAAATTACAAGGTTAACTCAAACATTTAAAGAGTTTCGTTAAAGTTACTTTTGTAAAGTCTGTATATTTTCATGTTAACAAATAACCTGAACAAGCAAAGATATGTTGATCGTCAAATCATTGGTCTGCCATCGTAGAAGGGAGTATGGCTAAATTTATATTTGCCTCATCTATATATAAAGCATGCTGACTGGATGATAATTACATTCAATTAGGTTCACCTAACTGACGTATTTACTCTTGTATTAATTACATAAATTCCACATTACAGACCTACTAGGATATGGTAATGGTCACTATTGTGGATCAATCACACGTGACTAGCCTTGTATCAAAATTAATATAGATCTGAAAATAAATAAAAAAGGAATAATTTTTCATGAGCATTGAATTGAATGTTTATGACCATCACTTGAGTGTTAGTTATGTTAAATGTGAATCCCATGCAAACCAGGTCACTGCCAGCTTGTATAGTACTGTAGGCCAACACGATGTCATTATTCATTGCATAGGGACCACACTTTTTAAAACTTCTATATTATACAAAATGATCATGGAGTTTTAAATTACCTTGAGAAAAGTTATGAATTCCATGAAATAAAAAACCCACCAACAATTCTGGATCCACAGTAAACTCCATGGAATGAGCTGCCATTTAAAGACTTGAGTATATTATAGGTTTTAGTATAAAGGGAGGCCTTTGTTGGTGTAATAGCTAAAGTTATGTTTAAACCCAAGTAAAAGCAGTGGTAATAGAAGTCAAAAAACAGGTGCTAGTGTATTACGCAGCCTCTGTTTGGGAAAGTGAGTTTGTAAAGAGGATGATTCTCTCCCAATGGCTAATTAGTTCTCGGAAGTTGCCTGTGTTCTGTTACATGTATAATGAACCAGGTTTACTGCCCGCTGTACAGGGTTATTTCTACTCATCAGAAGGGTCGCTGTGAGAGTCACCTGCAAAGCACCTACGTCTTGCTGAAACTATTCGTAAACTGCCTCACATTTCCTTGTCTTATTAAATTTTAAAGGCACTGTAAACTTTGGTGTGAGCAACGTGCTGTTAAAAAATTCTGTTCTAATGCTACCATTTGAGCTGAGCAGGTTGTACAATGTTTCTAGATCATAAATGTATTTAAGTATACCTTGTTTATCGATACTATCAGAATATAGCACAAGTTGTGGGATAATATTATGTTATAATAGATATTGCACCAACTGAAACCATTTCCTCACATCAAAAATGTTTATTTGTTCCTAAACAAATGAAGGTTATTGTCTACACTTGTAGTATCATAACATTAAAAGTAAACCAGGAGGGTTCTGAAACAATGACCTGCGTAACCTTTGCCAGGGCGCCCACAGTTGATACATTGTAATAAGTTTACTATGGCGGACGCCAGCTAGCTGTGGCTGGTGGGAAACCCAGAGCAGACATTGTTTGCCACTTATTACTGCTTATAGGGACAATATTCCTCTTATTGTTATTTAAAGTGTAAAACATTCTCAGATTCTCACAGTGGTCTGTTACAGATGTATTTGATAAAAAATTTTTTTTTTTTCATGATGAATACTGCACCTTTGGCAGAAATATAAGAAATTTATTGTCAAGTAGAATGGTTCTAGTTTTACCAAAGGTTCTTTTAGGGCTCTCAGACAGCGTAGCGTAGGGACAGAGCATTGGAGCTAGGGCTGATAATGTGTGTACCATCTCATGAATTATTTTTAATTTTGGCTAATTACAATTTTCCGTGGAAACATCCTAGCTAATGGTTTTATTGTCTCCAGTTCATCTGCTTATACTTTGTTATGGTTCTGTGTGTGAGGAAACACAGTTCGTGTGTCTATGTTTATCATAACAAGACTGAATGACCTAAGGTCTGATCTTGAGCATGAGCAACAACTCCCAGACAAGGAGAAGAAACTTAAAAGAAAAAACACAGAAAACACTAGTTTTAAGCTTGAAAAAAATCTTGATTTGTGAAGTTTCGAGTTACAGTCACTAGGTGGCATGAGTGCTACTGGTGGGGGTGCCGGACACAAGTTTATTTCCACTTGTGTACAGGAGTTCACAAACAGTTTTAGAATGAAAAATTGACTAACAACATAAAATAGTAAGGAGAACACACTGCATTAATTGTATATTTAACATACCTGGTATGTGAATAGGCCCCTTTAAGGAATGATAGATGAGAACAGAAATTATCACATATTTTATAGCACATATTTTATATATAACATGGTGTTACTCATCAGCAGCAAATTATATAATGGTCCTGTATTCTGTACGGAGCTCAATTTTCCACGCCGAAACAGAAGCACATTTTAATACATTTGCACGACCTGAAGCTTAATAATAATATGGATATTTTCTGGCACAATTGACCAAATGGTGATCTGATTCAGGGGAACATTCACTACTGTGACATCCTAAAACCTACGTTATGGCTTTCTGTTCAGAACAAGTAAAGCTCCATTTGTCATCCTGTAATCAATAACATAGCGTGGACAGGCAGATAGAGGGGTGCTTTTCGTCGTGCATTATTCAGTATAAGCTCAGCTGACCGAATTCCAGGGTGTTGCATACAAATTACACTGTCAGTTTACTCTGAAAAAAAGCTCAAAACCAACCAGTTATGTGGAGTCTATAAGTCCACTCTTATTCCTGTTTATTTAGATACTTTTGCATTACCAGTGAAAATACATACTGAAATAAAATTTTGTCTAAAAAATTACATAAGTGAAATCATAGATATTTTTCATTATGATTCCTTTAACTTTATAAAGTACATTACCATCGTGGGGCTATGAAGTTACTAACAGTAATAAAAAAGAAGATATTTTTATTTATTTTCTGGACTTTAAGGTTTGCAGCAGAGACAAGATTTAATTCCATCTGCCCTTGTTTAAAGACACATGGTTATTGATTAGGACTATTGCTGCGTGTTCTTTCGTCAGTATTCATATCATAATCTTGTTCCCTCGACCAAAAACCTTGTCTTGTTTTCCATCTCCTTTCTATAGTTTGCAGGTTTTATCATGAATTTCCTCTACGAAATCAGAGAATTCAGCAAATATTTATGGAGCACAAGGCAATCTAGCCCCCACAATGAAGTGTTTTCACACAATTTAGATAGCATCGCTTGTACATTGTTGAAATATCAATATGCTTGGAGGGTGCGTTTTTACTTCATTATGGAATGTACGGATCTGGTATCCCTTGGAGATACCCTGGTGATCTGGTGTATCCTCTTGAAACCATGTTCAGCACTTCAGATATTGAAGTGGTTCAGTGAGTATATTTTTGGGGGTTCCAGAAAACCAGACAACTTAGTCAGAGCATTAAATTTAATACCCTGAAGTGTATCATCTGGAAAATCATATTACAAACCCCAGGCAACCTAAAATCATATTAAACTATCCCTAGAAGTAGTATCTGGAAAACTATTAACTCCCCTGGCATCCAGGATAACATGTAAAATGTTTTGTGCACTTTGGGCATCACATTAAAGATCCTTTTATTGGTTTAATGTTAGAAAAGTTTTTGAAAAATCTAAGGTATCTATAAACATTAACAAATTTTGTGGATAAAAATTTGACAAGTTTTGTTAAACTTCTGGTGACCCTTAATTCTGTGTTAAGTACTTTTGGCATTATATTAAAGACTGTTGGATATTAGACAACTGTATTAAGCAGAGTAGGACCAGAAATTATATTAATTAATCACACATCTAAGAACATGAAGCTGTGCTCTTCTGATCCAGAAAATCAGTATCATATGAAAAACCCTTGTTTCTTAGAAAACCCATTAGGGCCTTGGAACTGTCTCACAAGCCTGTTTAATTAAATATGGTTGCTCCTTAAATCAATATATTAACCTGAACTGTTGTCCTGCTTCAGTTTGGTATATACTATAAAATATACTAAAAAGGTATTCTTTGCAAATTAAGTGGTACAGTTGAAAAGTTTGTTGTTTTCCCAAAACTGGATGGATATTTAAAAACAATTGAATTGGTTTATATATTTTAATCTAAACCCTGAAATGTTTAAAGTTTGAAAATTCAATTGTCAGTATATGGAGTTGGATACATAGGCTCAAAGCGTTCTGTGTTCTTTTTTAGCCTTTCCTTCATTGGAAGCATTTTATTGTAGAACATTAGAAAATAACATTCACTCATATAAACAATTTAAATACCCTTTTAAAATCTTAATTTTGAAAAAGAACACCCCAAATTTTGTAAGTCTTGGGCTTTTTAACTCATATTTTAACATGATGCCAAAAGGTATGCTGTATTTGCTAAAAATATGCTGGAAGCTCATATCTTAATCAAATACCTGAAATTTATTGAAATATGTTAAAATTCTAGATAAGATCAACCAGTATCAGAAAACACACACATATATATATATATTTAAGATAAGTACAATGCAGGTCGCATTCTCAGCTTTCAGAAAATGTACAAGTCAAGGGGTTCCAGAGCTGTAGTGTGTAAAATATTAAGGGAAAACAATGTTTTCAGATACTAATGGGACAGTTTTGAGACCCTTGGACACCCCCAGGGCATCCAGATAAAAAGGGAGTTTTCAGTCTATATTTTACTGGTTGACCTGTTTGGTATGTAGCTAGTGTAACTCATGCATAATGCTAGTTATGGGCTACCGTATGTAGTTTGTTGCTGTACTGATCTTATGAGATCTCAAGCTAGCTTCAGTGTCAGCTCCTGCCTTTTCCAATGTCAAAATCATACCTCCAAGCTTACTTTTACAGTGTAGTTACTGCTGTCAAGGAGGTTATGTTTTGATCCATGTTGTACCTCCAAGGTGACAGTTTAGTTACCACTATCAGGAGGTTATGTTCTGTCCATGTTGTACCTCCAAAGTTACAGTCTAGTTACTGCAGTCAAGAAGGTAATGTTTCATCCATGTTCTACCTCCAAGTTGCTCTCAGGAGGTTATGTTTCACCCATGTTGTACCACTAAGGTGACAGTCTAGTTACCGCTGTCAAGGAGGTAATGTTTCATCCATGTTATACCTCTAAGGTGACAGTCTAGTTACTACCGTCAGGAGGTTATGTTTTTTCCATGTCTGTCTGTTTGTTGATTGATCTATCAGAAGGGGGATAGGAAATTAGGAATCAGCTGGAAGTTAATTTTGAATGAGCTACTACTGTTGTGAGTAGGCAGGGTAAAAATCCACAAAACAACTGAACTACTGAACCAGTTTCCA
This sequence comes from Sipunculus nudus, assembly GCA_026874595.1. Taxonomy (NCBI): domain Eukaryota; kingdom Metazoa; phylum Annelida; class Sipuncula; order Golfingiida; family Sipunculidae; genus Sipunculus; species Sipunculus nudus. Next base: position 16,355,663 of record CM049308.1, read on the forward strand.
CAAAACCTTTTTGGGGAGGGGGAGGAGTATGTGTCAGGGAAGAACCCTATTGAATATTCATGAGAATCAGGATATAGGGACTAATCTATTACTGGCAGACTTGTAGGTGGTGCAGTATAATGAATGCGGATGAAGATATATGAATGACAGTTGGTGACATGTTTTAAGCTTTCAGGATTTTAGTTAGTCTCTTGACAGGGATAGGAATAAGCTGGAAGTTCAATTTGAATTAGAAACAATCTGTTGTGAGTAGGCATGGTGATATTCAACCCTTAGTTAGGTTAAACAGAGATAGGTGGCTCTGGTTTCACAGTCTCAGACCAGATGCATACCCAGTCCTGACTGAAAAGCTTGTTGCTGCCATCTATATGGTAATTTCAATACTAAGTCAGCAAGATTAATGCATAGGCAAGACATGAACAACCCACACTCTTATTCTCAAGGCACAACAGACGGCTTGTATAATTAGACTTGGAAGCTAATGTAAGATGAAATAGTCCTTGAAAAGAGAAGCTTGTATAAGCTACAGAAGCCAAGTAAATACTAAATAAGGACTCATCATCAGTCTTACAAGGACTTCATGTCAGCTCAGTGTGCAGCTTAGGAAGCCAGTGTTCACTGTGTTGAAGCACATCTTTGTTTCCCAGGGCTGTACCTTGCTGCCAACTCTGCTGAGGGGTTGCTGCACTGGAGAGGGTTATCACAAGAAAGCAAGATAGCTGTGATGAGTGGCAGCCTGCAGTAGAAACTTGTACTGTTTCAGCCTGCTGGTTTAATATCTGTCAGTTTGTTAGTGGTTGTTTGATTGGTTAAAGAATAATGAGGTTCTTAAGGCAGCCTCATTTGGTTGGCCAATCAGAAAGTGCGAAGCATGATTTTTAATTTAGTTCTGCCATTTGTGCAAAAATCCATACAGTTGAACAATAAAAGTGATCATAGAAAAATGAACTGTAAATCTTTAGTTTTATGCAGTTTTGGAGAAATAATTAAGTCAACCAATGAGCAAACTCTGATTCTCTTGTTTATTTAATTCCTGTCAAATACACTTCTAATTTATGTTGTCTGTTCCTTATCTTATTCACATGTACATTCATTAGTGATATGTATTTGCCATATTTAATTTGTTTATATTAAAGTGCTCCTATAGGCTGTGTATTTGATTGGTGTATTTGGAAGGTAATAAGTCATTTTATACAAATATAGAAAGATTTTTTTATCTGAAAACTATGAAAAACCTACATTACCTAGGAAAATAGAAAACAATTCTTCAGACAACCAAGTTTTATTTGGAAAAATATTAAGCAATTAATTTAAACCATAGTTGGTCACCAAAATAGTTTAAAGAAATCTAATATGGATCAGAACAAACTGGCATTCACGTCATTGGATGGAAAGATATTTTTGTGATATTTATGTTTTGTATCATATATGGCAAAGAAAACATTCAGCTCCGCAGTCAATTCCTACAGGAATAATGATTGGTTGAAATCTAATCAGCAGAACATTGAAAAATTCCTGATGAGGTCTTCATGATATTGCTATGGAAATGTATTTCTTTCACAATCTAAATATGTTACGGAGTACCATAAATACTTCACAGAAAATTGAGAACTGTACATGTGTTGCTGTAGGGAAGCAATCGGCATGTTTAGTCAGGCTGACATGCTGACTTTAAACAAACTAACTGGATTTGCTGATTACTTGCTGTTCCCAAGTGTATTTTAAACTTGCCGTTAAACATTGAAATATCATAGATGAGTGTACTGAGCTTGTATCCCTCAATAACTTAGTTTCATTGTGGAAAACATTTTGCCCATAGGAAGCTCATTGAAATAATTGATATTGGTCATATTGTCTGGATAATATAGGTGTATAGAATATATGTCTGAGATTAATGAGCCATAGCAAAGATAATTCTGTTAACATTTTTAGGCTTAAATTGAGAAAACATTTTGATACATTAGTGTAATTAAATTTAAAATATTAAAAATGCTGACAAACACTGCTGGAAGAGATGATTTGCATAATGGTAAATTTATAAATAACCAGGCTCATGTGATGACTTGAACTCAATTTAAGTTGTGTGGACCTGACCCTATGCAAGAACAGGTAACACACTGGTTTAAATCATGTAGAAATAAGAGCTTTCTTCATTATCCATAAACAAAAGGTATTTTCAGTATATTAGACCAATGTCCATGAGGCTGATTTATTTCACAGAACATAAGTCTGTTGTGCAGTTTCTGACCAGAGAACTTTACCTTCTAGACTTATATTTTGTAGGGCAGTGTTCATTTGCCATCCAGGTGTTACACAGACAGATGCCGTCTGGACAAATGTGTGTGAAGCTATCTAGAACTCCCAGGCAAATGTTTTGCGTGGTACTAAATATATTGACATTGCAGGTAAAAATCTTGCTCAGTAATGATTGTATCTTTATAGCAGTTGTTATAGAGGTGGTTTGCTTTAAGGTTAATGGATTTTTTTAGAACTGAAATTAAAGAAATCTAGCCATATCTTGAAGAGTTATTACTCTGAATCTCAGGTGTTCCAGAGTGGCTGTATTAATTGAAGGGCTCATGTCCCTTTGGATCAATGTCACCTGGACTATTGTTCCTTGAGCAAGAGTTCTTGACATTAATGTCATATATATAGTATGTTCTGTTAACCAATATCCTATGGGCCAGTGCACTGTCCTCCAGTTTCCCATGAGCAAAGAAATTTCTCTGGGTCAGTCTTTTTAAATAGGCCTGTCAAATGATGGCAGTATTATTGTATAACCACCGTCTGTCCATCTGTCTCTCTGTCTGTTTACTTTTAATGTCCCAGTGATAACTTACCAGGACCTTGATAGATTTTCATGAAACTCACCATAACTACTTACCAATAGATTATCTCGCCCAAGTTCGATTATGGGCAACATCCACACATAATTTATAAGGTCATGGGTCACTAGGCTACTTTGTGGTGTTGCCATGATTACTCATGAAGAATATGAAGGATTTTTATCAAACTCATCAGAAATGTTGATTTATAAAATATCTCACCTAAGTTCGATTTCCAGGAAAATCCATGCATATTTAATGAGGTCAGAGGTCACTGCACTGTGGAGGTACCTATGGATTTTCATGAAACCCATTATACATATTTACCAATTGAGTTTCTCACCTGATTTACCTCCTCATCTAATTTCACACATATTTAATGAGGTCAGAGGTCACCAGATACACGATGGGCATACTGTGGTTGCCTTTTTGTTCGCGAGGGTTTTAATTTCGCGATATTCGCGATTGGGAAATAATCGCGAAAATGAAACCCTCGGGAATAATAAGCCAATTGAGTATGTCCTTCTTATATATATATATATATACACTATATATATATATAGTGTAGCCAATACTTGTATGTGAATAGGTAAGAACAGTGAGAAATTTTATGATAAAATTCATCCATGGAGGTATAGGGAAAACGTTCCCTTAGATTTGATTTACTCTGTATGTGCTGTGTGTACGGGCCCATCGTTATATGAGAAGAATATTACAAACTCATCACTTCTCTCATTTAATGATACACACAGGTATTGCTTTGCCAAAGATTTGATATAGGTTCTGGTGAGATCGCGAAAATGAAACCCTCGCGAAACATTAAAAATGGAGCAATCGCGTAAATTCAGCCTCGCGAATATGAAGCCAACCACAGTATTATGCACATTTGCAGTGCTCTTGTTTCTGATGGTTAAATATGACAAAAACTTAAATGTTTAGTGTAATTTAAAAAATGACAAGAAGTCATCATGGCCTTGCGTCCTGCTATTGACCAATCTGTGATTGGATGCCATTTGATCCTTCTTATTATCTTTTTGTCATTTTATTTTTTTTAAATTATATTTCTTTCACACCAAAAAAGGTAATAGTGTACCTACTGCGTCAGATAAGAAGCATGTTTTATTTAATAGCTCAGAGGATAGTTCCGGCAAAGCATGGTTTTAAGGTCCTGGAGAAAATGATCCCCTTTTCTTATCAGATAAACTTTCATGGAAGAGTCATGAACATGTTCCATTCCCAAGATATTACTTCTTGTTCAAGGATTATGATTTCTGGTTTTCTCTCAGCTGATAAAAATGTATAAATTGTCCTGAATTTCTTTCTTGAACATCATCTTGGGTCTCATTGGTTTTGAATCCAGTTTTTGGTTCATTTGCAAACAGTCATTTTGAATTAAAATAGCATTACACAGTTTTCAGTGGTACTTAAAATATAAGGTTAGAATATACATAAAACTGAAATGATTGATGAGGTTTTGACGTAAAACGCGGTAAGAATTTTGTTACCAATTTGTAATCCAAAGAAACTTAAAGTCCCACTGCTTGTTTACTAAAAAGTGTAAAGTGAATGTTTAAAACCTAGATCATGTCAGGTGTAACCATAAAAGGTAAGCCTACAGGTTAACTTTGAATAGTTAGAATCAAGTAACTTGTGACAATGGTAAGCTTGATATAGTGGTTAAATTTGATTTAGGGGAGAGGCATGTGTCATTTGTGTCCCCACTTTTTTCCACATAAAAACTTTTGGAAATATAACAATACATGCTTAAAGGGACCTTATCACGTACAAAGCATGTTGAATCAACACAAAAAATAGGGTCTCTCTTTGATATAATATGGTACCTGCTAAAATATTGAACGGAAACTGTTGGCTCACTCCTGTACATGAGTGTTAAAAAAGTGGACTGGGGGCTATCACTGGCGCCAGCATAAACATAGGGCAAATGCAACCTGCGTTTTCCATTTTCTTTTCAGGCTTACAGCCAGTGTTTCCCAACTGTGCACATTTATGTTTTATCTACTCCTTGTTTTGGATCTTTCACATATGTGCAAAATCAGATCTCCTTGTCACACAACCTTGTTAAGGTAAACAGTCACATGTGGGCCGTGTTCACTAACATGCAGAACCTTAACAAGGTGTTTAGCAGCTGAAAGGGAGGCACTGACACTGTATGCAGCAAAAATTGAACTGCTTGTGTGAAAGCTTAGACATAATAATGCTCCTGAAGAAGTGCCAAATAGACCCCAGATTAAACTAATACAGCCCAAATTTTCTTTAGGTGTTATTTATTTTATACAGTTTAAATCTTAGTATTTTTGTAAGTTTGAATCAACTTTATCAGGAAATCTTTATTTCTTTTGTGAATGCAATGCTTGCTCAAGGTGTAGGACTGCCAAATATGCAATTATTTGTTCAAATCCCTTGACATCAAGGCATATTTGTGAGTCCATGATACTATGTCAGTTATTACAACCCTGGTGAAATTTGAAAGTACCAGTATGTATGTTAATGATAGTTGACCTTTAGTACAGATGCTAAATGTACTTGCATTTGTTTAGTACTGTTTTTAAATAGCAGTAAAATATCAAAAACTGTTAAATATCTTTTATTGCATTACTTATTCATATCTTGATATCTGTATAGGTTGCACCCATGAAACGAGAGGTAAGTGGTCTCTTTAACATTCTGGCTTTAGATGAATAGTTGTAACTTGGATGCATGCAGTGTGTGTGTATATTAAACAGCAGGTGACTGTGAATGGGGTTTCCCCATCCACGCAGGAAGTGTGCTTGAGATAATATGTGCTTTATATGACTCACAGTTTAATCAGATAATCCCTGAGAGTGATACAATTAGCAATTTGTGTGATAGCCTAATTCAAACCTTAATTTACATTTTCCAGCTTTTATGTATATAATTAAACCTAATTGTGATTAAACATGGATATTCTGCATCCTGACAAGACACAAATTATAGTTTAGGTGTTGTAATATCTTGTTTACTTAGATGAATCTCCTGCTGGTGAAGGTGAATGTGTAAAACATGTGATAACTTAGCTGACTTAACTTGCTGAGGTGATGCAATGCATCCCAGTTACTTGTAGAAAACCATGTTATTTCAGTACAGGTTACAACTAATTTAGAAATTTATATTGATGCCTTGCATTTTCTGTGATCATAAGGTCTCTTTGAGCTTTGAATTTAATTGCAAATTGGAATACAAACTATTATTTCTAAGTATGTGCATTTACTATTTTTTACCACTGGATATAGCTCCTCCTAATCTGCTCGTTTGGTAAGGACCACTGTAGTTGCGAGCTATTCTAGGAATTAAAAAGGTGCACATGTTCCCACCTTGCAAGCCTTCTCAGATCTAATTTACTCAAGAACTTATAACTTGTTTATAGGTGACTGAAATTATTCAACAGTTGTTTTGAGGACAAGGCCTGATTTATGAAAATTACTTTGTAAATTGGCAAAAAAAACCTTTAAAGCTGATAGAGTACTTCTGAAAAAACATGAAGTAACAAGTGTAAAGTATTTCTGAAATTTTTAAAATGTTAATCAGAACTGTTGATTTTTTTTTGTTAAGAGGAAACTTAAAAGACCATGATTTGTATAATTTTAGTGTGGGTTGAGGAAATTTTAAACTCACAAGTTAAAGAACACTTTTATAAGATAATTATTTCTTATATGAGCAGACAATTTGTTTTGGTGCACGCAGAGATGATTCAGGCTCAGAAGTATGCAGCTGTGATGACTGAGCTTGAATAAAAACTTGTCTACTTGTAAGTGGGGGCATGTTTACCCAAACATGTACTTGTGTTTGCATTTTAATGTACCATCATTTCAGAATTCGGCACATTCTCTGATCAGTGGGAGATTTGCTGCTCCATGTTAGAATTTAAATAATGCTCTAATCCATCACATTCCTATGTACTACTTCACATGTAACTTGTAAGATATATATTATTACATTCATATGCAGAAGTATTGTTTTATTATTACAGTATATTAACAAAAATAAGAGTGCTTTCTCAACAAATAATAAAACATGTATAGGTAAGTATCTGTAGAATTCCATTCAGGTTGCGGACTACATGACAGGATGGTAGCACACGCTTCCTTTCTTTTATATCCTGGTGTTAATCAGGCCCGGTGACTACTGGACCTGTGGTCCCTGGATGTGTAATCAACCTTAATGCTGGGTTATACTACTGTTGAACCCCTGAAATATGGACATCTTCCCATCAAGCATACAGAGCGCTCACCCTTCCCCAGACCACAGAATGTGGTCTCCTGTCGTCATTGTGTTCATCACTGCCATAACATAAGTATAACCATCAGTGTCAATGCTGCATCAGCATCATCACTGTCCATTTTAACCAATGATAGAATACAAAATTACTACATTCCTACTGTCCATTTTAGCTTTGAACTGTCCACTCCATGTCACTCATTATTATCAATATCTCATCATCACCCATGATACATGGACTTTGGGCACAGCCTTCCCATTAAGTCTGCATAGGGCTCATTCTGGGTGGGTAGCTGACTGAAAAATCTCACTGCTCCTTGGCTGAGGTTTGAACTCATGATCTCCTGGCTTTGAGTCCTGCGCTCTACCCTTTGACCACAGAGGCTGGTAATCATGAGCAGAGCTGTCATTTTGTTCAAGCTGTCCATTGAGCACAGTGTCATGTTTCTGACATAAGCAGAGCTGTCATTTTGTTCAAGCTGTACATTGAGCACACTGTCACGTTTCTGACATAAGCAGAGCTGTCATTTTTTTCAAGCTGTACATTTAACACACTGTCACGTTTCTGACATAAGCAGAGCTGTCATTTTGTTAAAGCTGTCCATTGAGCATACTGTTACGTATCTGACAAAAGCAGAGCTGTCATTTTGTTCAAGCTGTGTATATTGTGCCCACTGTCACGTTTCTGAATTTTATTTCACAAAATTACCACTGTACTTCATCCATTGATGTTATAACAATTATAAGCAAATATAGAGGGCATCATTGTCTTATTGACTGAAAACAGGAAACTAATTTTACGACTCATCACTTCTGTGTAGATTTTATTGATAAGCCATCATATGATGTACAATTGGGACAGTGTTGCTAAATGTTTAAGGGGAAATTTTAACCTGGCTGTTGCTTTAATGTTTTTAAAATTGCTCTGAATTAAAACATTGATCTAATTATTATCCCTTGTATGGTCATTTCATTATTAATTTCTTCTGCATTTAATTCAGTAGTCACCAACAGCAGGGGTTGGGATTCTAAGTGGTCTAAGAATCTGCCAGTAGTATTTTAAAATTTTAGATGTAGGCTTCCTATTTTGAAAAACCTTCAAGCCCAGTAGGCCTGTAGAAATAGGTTAAAGTGTACTACATATTTTCTATGTCATATTGTGTTATAATACTGCCAACAGGTGCCAAGGTATGTTTTGTTTTCCTCTTTGTTCACTACCTGGTATGGCTGTTAGCTCATTTATGCAAAAGTTATGAAATTTGTGGAGGGTTAGGGTGATGCCCAAGGAACAATTCATAAACATTTGGAGTGAACTTGAGTGACTTTAATATAAGTTTTATTTAATTTATTTCATTGAGTGGTTATCCATTAATATCAAGGGCTGGATTTGTTCTAGAGCTTACCTGTGGACAGTTGGTGAACAGTGACACTGTTTGCACTGGGACATAACAAGTTAGAATCCAACCTGAGATTCCTTAAGAGGTCTGTCTGGAGTTCTAGTTTTAGATTAACTTAATATATATATATAATAGTGGATCAGAGTAATGAAATAAATGAAAAGTAATAAAATATGGTAATAAAAGAAATAAAGGGTTGTTTTTGCAAATCATAATTGTATCCCCCAAAACAAAGTTTTTGTGGATACTTTGTTTTTGACTGGGTTCACTGGCAGCTGAGTTTGTTCCCGGAATAGTACTTTGAGACCACTGGACAGATTTTTCCGATACTTGACACCATTATCAGATCACATGTGAACATGTGCCAAAATATTAAAACTCCCTAATAAAACTATTACCGTTCTTTTCTGCAGTGTGTCCAACTGTGTGTCTGTATTGACACATTAACCCACATATCTTCGGACTCATTTGACCAATCAGGCTGAAATTTTGCACGAGTGTAGCTCTTTGGATAGCTTTATAACATACACAAAACCCAAAGGGTTTGCGATTCTTAAAAAATCATTTAAATGTTTAACTTACAAGTCAGAAGGATCTGAAAATTTAAAACCCTCTCCAAAGCCCCCCACACATGGGTTCTTGCCATTTAAAAATAAGTTACTTTTCATTCACAAATAAATAGACCAGTCACAAATATAAATTAACATTAACACATGAAATTATCCTAATCAAGTGTGTGGGTTACTTGGTCAGTGCAAGGGTTACAGTAAGCTCCTCTTCAGCTGGTTAACTTGAAAGAACATTTCTTGATGGTTAAAAATTTTACTTTCACACATATACAAACTGAATTCCAGGCTTGATGGTTCCTGCCCAAATAAAATTTTTTAATACAAATGCAAATTTATATTTCTTACTGACTATGGTTCGCAAAGATATATCACTCTATCTCAATATCTTATCAGCTGTCTACTTGTCTTCACTCTAATCACTCTAAACAGACTCTCTTGTTGACTACTCTCCACTAACTGTACTGTATGACTAATTGACCTTTTCTAACATATTTTAAAATATGTTTAATTTATTTCTCCCTCAGAAGTGAACAGAGACAATTATAATGGGGCATAATATTGACCTATAAGAGAAAGCGTGTCATTCAGCCTCCCCCCTCCTGCTTGAGGTGATGTCACTGTGTGTTGGCTGATGATGGTCTAGTAGTGAATGCTTGGTATGTGGATGGCTTCCTTCTGGTTCACATGCATACCACTAAGTCATTCATGTCAAACCAACGTTGAGCCACTGTAACCTTTATAACTACATCATATTGGATTGTAAGACACCTGTCAAAAAAAAAAAAAAAAAATAGACATACCCGGTAATTTTTTCCAGATATTCTTTAGTAAGTTTGTAATATGTAATTTTTAAACACTTGGACCTTAAAATAGCTTTTGCTCTGTTTTTAAACCTAATAAATAGACAAATTCTTTTCAGTTTGACTTGTTGAAATGCACAATATTATTATTATTTTTATTATACATTTATATAACAAGGTGCGTTACATTAAAATCTAGCATATTTAAAGTAATTCATAAAAGTCCTTCACATGTACAGTTTACCTACATTATAGTGCACTAGATTTTACCTGTAATATATATTCACATTATTATCTACAGTAGATAAAATAGTACATATTATTACATGAATATGGATATGTACCATGTGTGGTACAAGCAAAACATAATTTACGGGATAGAAGATGAAAATGGTTATTGTTTAGTCAAATTTGAAATCCAGATTTCTGAGGACTTTTTACTGTAAAAGAGAGAGAGAGAGAGAGAGAGAAATAGTATGTACATAAGGAGCTCATTGCATACAGGATTTGAAGTTTTTGGTTACTTGTGCAGGGAGCCCTTCCAGGATTTTTCTCAAGTTTCAACAAATTAACTTACCGTAAAATCTCCACTTAAAACCGCACTTCCGATTAAAACCGCACCCAGACTTCGCCGAAATTCCAGGTGAGACACCGCGAGGGGCTCAAATACTAAGAACCCCCTTTTAAAACCGCACCAACTTTCGCTACGGAATGATTTGACAAAAGACACAATCAAGCTATCATCTAGAAATGAACACGCTTAGGTTGCGACTCGGCCATTCCTGTCCACTTTAAAATTCCTTGGGCATTTTATTTAAACACATCATAACACTTTTTTGCAGGGTCACTCAAGCATGAAGTTTGGGAAGACGTAAGGTCCGGTGAACCTCTGCCTGTTTATACAGATTTTATATTTTGTGCTGTATTCTTATTTGCTGATTTGTCATTATATTTTGGAAAAAAATATTCTCCTGATCCATTTCAAGTCACTGTAAATTTAAATTCTAAAAGTAATATTTTGAAATCTTAATTTTTGATGAAAATTTCATTTTCTGGAATTACTCGGAATATTAAAATCATTTTCATACCGGTTACTTCAGTGTTATCATCATCACATCGTACGTTGACATCACTCCATGTCACAATTTGCTGGTGCGTTTGGAAACATCGCTGGTCAACTTAACTAAATATCAAAGTAACTGAAGTTACCTTGTCGAGATACACACGTATAGGCAACATGACGCTTGAAAACGAGTGATTTTAAGGTAAAATTAAAGTGGCCAGTCGGGGTAAGCAAGTTTTTTTCCTGAAGAAAGTTTCTGTGTGGGGAGCCATTTTGTCAAGGCAGTGTTCACGCAAGGCACGCTGGGACATTATAGGTGGCTGTTCTGTTTACCACCCACCGCGTACATCCGTTCAAAATATTCTTAGCAGAATACCGGGGCGTTTCAGCACATGGCGGCACTCAAACTTGATTTTAAAAGGATCGTCTGCCATTGTGTGACTCTTTACGATGCCAGCTTTTTATTCATTTTACGTTTTAAACAAATAATCATTGCTAAATAATGCCGCAAATGGGTTTAGAGTAGGCTTTTATTTCAATTTTGCTTGACCATGCCCAACGAAGTGGGCCGCTGTGTGTTACAGCAGGGTTGTAGTAAACGTATTATTTGGTGACAATTACCAAGATTTTATAACAAGTTATATATCACACGAAAACTAATCAGCAATATTTAATTTATATATAACAAATAATCGTAAATAATACATTTACATACGGCTCCCATGCATGCGAGACTGCTGCTAAGAACGGCCTTCGAAAGTTGCAATATTATCGCCCACTCTCCGGCCTTAAAACGATGTCTGTCAGGAAGATATTCAGGAAACCCTTCTAGTATTAACCGCACAGTGCTTTCAGGAAATCAACCTGATTTCAAGATTTTGAATTTCTTGATTAAACCGCGGTTTTAAGTGGAGATTTTACGGTATATCATGGGACCTCTCCTTTTTTCAATCATAAACCAGATGTTTGTGATAGTAGAGACAGAAATGTGATATAACCTTTATTGTTAAGCATTGTAATGTGAAGTTAATCTTGAAGGAATGCACGTGTAGCAGGCTCAACTTAACTGTTAGTCTATAGTTCTTTGTTCTGGGCCCTGTGTTTCTGGGATGAATTCAAAAGCTTAGATCACAGGGAAGGGAATGTCATATACACACCAAATTTTACACATACAACCTATCCTATATATATTTAAAGTATCTACTGTCTTTTCATATCTAGATTTTATTATTTCTCAGTATTTTAAATGATTATGCTTTTTCCAGGAAAAATATTTGGATTATTTGTAATATCTCATTAGTCCTTGAATGTTCAGCTTTTAAATTTGAGATACATAAACATAAACCAGATTACATTAAGTATTGTAAGTTTTATGAGTTTTCATCAAGTAGTTCAGATGATATATATAATTAGTTGTTTTTAGAAACACAGCTTTATGTTATTAGGCTAGCCATGTGGCCCTCAGCAGGGGGTGCTTCGTTCAGGTCCGCACAGCACTTATTTAATGACCTGTCCTGCTGGGCTGCGGGGAGAGAGGGTCCAGCTATCTGTATCTGACAAGTCAACATTTAATGTGATCAACAGCCAGCCTGTCTTCTTTGTGTATAGCATACAGCCCGTGCTACAAATTGGTGGAGAGAATCCGAGGTACGTCCCATGCCTTACAACACAAGAGCTACAAGCAGACGATATCAAGAACAGTCACAGTCAGAGATGAACACAGAAAGCCTGTTGACTCCATTCAGGGGCCTAGCCACAGAGGATGCCAAGCTGTGGCTTACCAAATTTGAGCTCATGGTGGCCAGCAAGGAACTGAATGACAACAGAGCCAAAAGTACTCTACCACTGCACCTCAGTGATGGGGCTCTCAGGTGGTATATGGCCCTGCCTGGATCAGCAAAGACAGACCTGCAACAACTGAAGTCAGCTTTCCTGCAGCGTTATGGTCCAAATGAAAACACACAGTGGTCACGAACAGCTGCCTTGTTCACCATGCAGCAACAGGAGGGAGAGACAGCCCAAGACTTCATCACCAAAATAACATCAGAAGCTGCATCAGTAGGCCTCCCTGAAGAACAAACCAAGCAAGCCATTCTCCAGGGACTGAAACCAGCAGTTCGTCAGTTTGTGCTACAGAAGGGATGTAAGACCCTGCAAGAGATAAACTCATCAGCAGCCATGGCTGAAGCCACCTGCGGTGCTGACACTTTATCATGTGGGGTGATCAAAGCTATCCAGCGCCTGGAAAAACAGCTAGAGGACATGTCTGTCCAGATGCTACAGACACAAGCACAAGTTCAAGCAGCAACAGCAGTTCACCCCAACGCAGCCTCAACCAATACAAGGTATGTTAGTAGCCAAAGGCCTGCCCCTTCCCTTAGGGCTAGGAATAGACAGTATTTTTCGGAGCAGTGTCAAAATTGTGGAAGGGAAGCACATGCACGAAGTGATTGTCCAGCTAATGGATTAGAATGTCACAGGTGTGGGAAATTAAACCATTATGCCAGGATGTGTCGTTCAGCACCAAGACCCAACCAGCAATGACAATTACAGCATCACAGAACACACAAGCCATATGTTGATGGGGCATGCACAGGACTTGTAGCACCACTGTGCCGTAATACACTTGTACTGAAAGTAAGGGGCCGTACTGTTAATGGCCTGGTGGACACTGGTGCCTCAGTCTCATGCATTTCAATTGGACTATTAAGAAACCTAAAACTTTATGGACAGCTCAGTGCAGCAAGGATACCTGCTATTATTGGTGTAAGTGGCGTTATGCAATCAGCTTTAGGCTCAGTAAATCTTACTATGTCAATCGGTGGACTTCAAATATCTCAACAGTTCCATGTATTTGAGAAGCTACACTGCCAAATGATACTAGGCATGGACTTTCTTGAGGCAAACAAGGCTAAAATTGACCTGGCCACTGGTCATCTCTCTCTGCAGGATGGACTATCTGAACATGTTTTAGAGGACCCCGTTTTACCAGGCTCCATGGTAAGAACTGTATCTTTAGTCACTATACCTGCAAACTCAGAATGTGATCTACCAGTGAAGGTAAGAGGGCGGCCAGGACAAGAGGTACTACTGCAGCCCCTGTCACACTTACCCGAAAAACTTAACCTGATGGGAGCCCGATGCTTAGCCAAAATTAGGAGAGGAAAAACAGTTTATAAATTACTCAACCCTACAAATGAAGATGTACACATTAGACCAGGGCAGACAGTAGCAGTAGCACAACCTATTCCTGCTGATAATGTAATTACTCCTAAGCCGGTGTGTTGCAATATGGGGGCTATGCCAGGTCAAGAACTAGCAGATGGCAAGGTCAACTTGTCCCCAGTCAACAGGTCATGCGAGGACACTGAAGAGAGTCAGTGGATACAGGCTGCTGAAAGTTTGGGGTTTACGCTGTCAGACACAGACTTGTCAGAGCAAGAAAGAACTAAATTCAAGGCATTCCTTGGCAAAAACAGAGATTTGTTTGCAACAAATTTATCAGAACTGGGATGTACTGATCTTTACCATCATCGTATTGAAACAGGAGATGCCTTACCACAACGCCAGCGATTTTACAGAACAACCACTGCACAAAAAGCTGAAATAGAGCGACAAGTGGAGGAGATGCTTCAAAACGACATCATAGAACCATCAATGTCTGACTGGTACAGCCCTGTTGTGCTAGTCAAAAAGGGGACCGGTTTTCGCTTTGCTGTGGACTATCGTCGACTAAATAAAGTCACCAAGCCGCAAATATTTCCGCTGCCTAGGCTGGATGATCTGTTGGATACTGTGGGTGAGTCTTCTGCAAAGTGCTTTACCTCATTAGATTTAGCCTCAGGATTTTGGCAAATCCCCTTGGACCCTGAAACTAAACACAAAAGTGCCTTCATAACACACCATGGACTTTTTCAATTCAAGAAACTCGCGTTTGGCTTAATGAACGCCCCGATGTCATTCCAAATGGTATTAAACAAAGTGTTACAGGGACTAAATTGGAAACATGCCTTGGTCTACATAGATGACATTTTAGTGTTTAGTAAAACATTTGAAGAGCACCTGCAACACCTAAATGGAGTGTTTAGTCGTCTCAGAGGAGCTGGACTGAGGATGAACCCAAGCAAGTGTCACTTTGCAAGAAAAACCATCAAGTACCTGGGACATGTGATTACCCCTCAAGGCATAACAGTGGACACTGACAAGACAAACCTGGTGCAAACCTTTCCAGTTCCAACAAACAAGCATGATGTTCGCAGCTTTCTCGGTATGTGCAATTACTATCGACGTTTTGTTAAAGGTTTCGCTGAAATCGCTGCCCCCCTCAACAAACTGCTGCAGAAAAATACCAAGTTCAAATGGACTGATACCTGTGAGCTAGCCTTTCAACAACTAAAACAGGCTTTAACGTCTAGACCTGTCCTAGCGTATCCCAATTTAAGTAAGCCCTTTCTCCTGTCAACTGACGCTTCAGGTGAAGCAATCGGATATATCCTGGGGCAAAAAGATGATAGTGGTTTGGAGCACCCCATAGCATATGGAGGTCGGTCATTGCACCCAGCTGAAAAACAATGGTCAATAACTGAAAGAGAAGGACTAGCTATCATTGAAGGTGTCAAAGCATTCCATCCCTACTTGGCAAACCAGCATTTCACTGTGCTCACGGATCATGTGGCATTAAAATGGTTGAAGGAAATAAAGCAATCCACAGGACGATTACTGAGATGGTCTCTGCAGCTGCAAGGTTACCAGTTTGATATAGAACATAAACCTGGACGTAAACACCAGAACGCGGATGCTCTCTCGAGACGAAGAGACATGCAAGAAGAGATAGACAACAGTCCTGGAGAGATGCAAGTGTGTCAAACTGACATAGTCATAGAGCATGAGGAAAGACCAGGATGTGAAATAGTGGAAGTAAACCTGTGTTTTGAAGATGACAGCCATAATCATAGTCAAGCACAAACAGTATTTAGTGTGGTGGAGCAGGTATCAGCTGACCTAGAAAAAAACGAGTTTGTCAAAGAAAGGCATGATGCTCTAGTTATGCAACAACGTGATTGTCCTGATCTAGGTCCCATCTGGCAATACCTGGTGAACATGCAGTTACCTGATAACCAACAAAAAGCAAACCGAGTGGTCGCCGAAAGCCAGCAATACACAGTTATAGACGGGATTCTTTATCATCTGTGGGATCGCCGAGCTAAGAAACTCCCAAAAGACATTAGGATTAAGCAGCAGTTAGCCATCCCACAAGTCCTCAGGAAGGAATTATTGGAAGGACACCATGACAGTCTGGCAGGTGGGGCTCACCAGGGATTTGAGCGTACCTATGCTTCCCTGACCTCAAAATATTACTGGCCTGGAATGTATGCCGATACACAAAACTATGTCAAGACCTGTGAAGTCTGCCAGGCTGTGAAACAGCCAACGCACAAATATCCAGCACCACTCCACCCACTTCCTATTGCAAAACTGTTCCAGCGCTGGCATATGGACATTTTGGGGCCTGTGAACCCAGATCACCAAGGTAACCGTTATATTCTCTTAATAGTGGACAGCTTCTCAAGATGGCCAGAAGCATTCCCACTAAAAGGTCAAACTGCAGCAGAAATAGCAGATGTTTTGTTTACCAACATCATAGCCCGCTATGGAGCCCCCACCACCCTAGTGTCAGACAGAGGCAGGAATTTTATGTCGGGACTGATAAATGAATTATGTAAGCGATTGGAGATCAAACATCACTTTACAAGTGCATATCACCCACAGACAAACAGCACATGTGAGCGATTCAACCGTACCCTTGCACAGGCACTGAAAGCCTATGTTGACAAAGAACAACGGAACTGGTCTGATATTCTACCTGGCATTCTCATGGCTTACAGAAAGACACCTGCTGTAAACTCAACACAGTTTTCACCTTTTGAAATATTATTTGGCAGAGAAATGCGCGCACCAGTGGACACTATGTTGGATATACCAGAAAGTTTGCCAAATGCATTCAGTGATTATGTCACCAAATTACAGGAGAAACTGGACATAATTCACCAAACAGCTCAGGAAAACATACTGAAAGCACAGTCTCACTATGAGAAGTACTACAATAGAAGTGCACAGGAACCAGCATTTAAATTAGGAGATCGAGTCTGGATGTTTAACCCTGCCATCCCAAAAGGTAAATCCAGCAAGCTTCACAAGTACTGGCAAGGTCCATATTACATCAGTGACCTTGGACCCAACCATACCTACAAAATACACAGCTGTGAAAGCCATCAGGCTCTGAAATCATTAGTGCATGCAAATCGTTTAAAACCATACAATGATCCTGAAGGGCGTCGGAGTCACTTGCAGCCAGAGCCTGCTGTTCGCAAACCAGATAACCATAGTGCGCAGTCAGACACGGACCAGAACCAAAGTGATCATAGTGAACAAAATTCAAGCCCTGAAGAGGTGTCAACCCATAGTGAGCAGTGTGACAATGATAATGGTGATACTGTAGAACATAACAAAAGTGATAATGGGGATACAGTGAAACCTAAACAAAATGATAATGCACTGGAACATAACAAAAGTGATAATGGTGATACCATAGAACATAACAAAAGTGATAATGGTGATACAGTGAAAACTAAACAAAATGATAATGCACCGGAACATAAACAAAGTGATAATGGTGATACCGTGGAACATAACCAAGGTGATAATGCACAGGAACATAAACAAAGTGATAATGGTGACACAGAGGGACATACCCAAAGTGATAATGATGATAGTGATACTGTGGAGTGGGCTGAGGTTGAAAAACTGCTTTCATCAAGCAGGTACAAAGGTCGTCTGCTGTTTAAGGTCAAGTGGGCAGACCAGAGCCAGACCACATGGGAGCCAGCAGAGAACCTACCCCAGTTCATGGTGAGGGAATACCAGATCCACAGGACTCAAGCAGGCAAAGCCAGAAAAAGGTGTAAAAACAGACGGCAGTGACCGTGAACATTCTATAAATTTTCAATATATATGTGTACTACTGATTGCTTAGTAATATGGTCTTAATGAAACAACCAAAGTCAATGAACCACTGTCAGTGAATATTCTATCTATTTGCTTAACAGATTTTTGATTATACTCTTTGCTGGGACTTATTGAGTGCTTACAAATGGATTAATGTGTATACATGTGTCAATGGACTACTCTGGATGATTAAGGTTTCTGCTGCATGGTAAGATGTTTAATGTTAAGACTGATTTAATATGTGGGTTAGCAATCCTTGCATCTTATATCTTTTTTTTTTATTATTCTATTATGTTATCATAAATGTTCTGCTAGATACTTAAGTAATCTCTTGTTAGCTACCGTATATTTATTACTTTAATTTAATTTGGGGTCCAAATTTGGAGGGGCCGTAGGAAATTGTAGCAGGCTCAACTTAACTGTTAGTCTATAGTTCTTTGTTCTGGGCCCTGTGTTTCTGGGATGAATTCAAAAGCTTAGATCACAGGGAAGGGAATGTCATATACACACCAAATTTTACACATACAACCTATCCTATATATATTTAAAGTATCTACTGTCTTTTCATATCTAGATTTTATTATTTCTCAGTATTTTAAATGATTATGCTTTTTCCAGGAAAAATATTTGGATTATTTGTAATATCTCATTAGTCCTTGAATGTTCAGCTTTTAAATTTGAGATACATAAACATAAACCAGATTACATTAAGTATTGTAAGTTTTATGAGTTTTCATCAAGTAGTTCAGATGATATATATAATTAGTTGTTTTTAGAAACACAGCTTTATGTTATTAGGCTAGCCATGTGGCCCTCAGCAGGGGGTGCTTCGTTCAGGTCCGCACAGCACTTATTTAATGACCTGTCCTGCTGGGCTGCGGGGAGAGAGGGTCCAGCTATCTGTATCTGACAAGTCAACATTTAATGTGATCAACAGCCAGCCTGTCTTCTTTGTGTATAGCATACAGCCCGTGCTACACACGTATAGCAAAACGGAGAAAAATGGATTTGTTTTCCCTTCATTGTGCAGTGGAAACCCCTGGCTTCATCTGTTTGCCTGTTTCCATGGTAATGAGACCATGTAGAGATGTGCAATATGTCCAGTGTCATAGAGTAATTGCATCTGAGACCACAATGCAGTCTTTTGGCAGATGAATTAAAGTCTCATGGAGTGTTTTCTCTGATTTTTCTTCCATGGACCCATGGGGCTGATTGGTAGGACTTTAGAGGAAATTATACTCCCGGAATCAAGTGAGGTATCAGCTGAAGATGAGGCTCTGTCATCAACTGTACCACTGATAATCTCAAAAATCATACCCTAAGTTGCTTTTTGTGTATACTAGTTCAGATTTTTTGGTCAGTCTGATTTTACAAGTAGTACAGCTGTCAATCAGAAAATAATGCTTCCTGTTCTGTGGACAGGTAAATTATCCTTTACAATGTTTCATCACAGTACAAGGAATGCCTTTTCATTAAACAAACATTAAATCGCTTTTATTACTGCACAATGTTTCTTTTTTTCTCTCTCTCTCTTTCACACACTCTCTCTTCCACCCATTGTCACATCTCATTCTTCATTATCTGAACCCATGTTCCTGACATATCGGATACCTTTCAGCAAAGTTATTATGAACATGCTAGCAAAATGTTCACAAAATTGAAAATCTGTTATACCGTGGCCAGGCAGTCCAAAGATGAGACTTTCAGGGTTTGTGGGAATAAACATTGTGCTTGAGATAATACATACATGGCATGCATACAGTTGTCCAAAATGTAGAAGGTTAGAATGTGTTAAGTTGTTTACAAATGCAGCACAGGTTGTTGTTATTGTTAATTTCAAAAGTGTGAAATTTCAATGTGAATTTTGCAATGCAGGAAAAATGAATATTACAAATGAATCTTTTAAACTTTAAAACATTTATTATAGGAAAAGTTGTCCAATGGGTGAGATTAAATAACTATGTGTATCTTTCTAGAATATGAAATTAGAATTGAAATTGAATCATCAAAATCTGGTTAAATCAGCTGTGGAAGTTTTGATTGAGACATACAAAAACAAATTAAAGTTTATTTTAATTAATTGTGCAGGTTGACATGCTACAGTCACGTAGTGTTTGGTTCATACATTTTTAAACAACCAGGCAAGGCATTAGCTCAGCTTTCAAACCCAAGAGAAACAGACCATTTGATTTATGAGTTGAGTATATGTGATAACAGCTAACCAAAGAGAAACCACCCTCACTGATAATTGGTTGTGTATAGAAATTAGTATGCAGCTGGGAATTGGTTACCATGACAATCAGCATCCAGGGGCCTGTTGTATATGCCTGATACTGTTTGCTTAGCTGGAGCTAGGAATGTTTCTATAGTACAGTTGATCAGCATAAATTGTGATGGAATCTATTATTCAACTTGTCGGTCTGTGTAGGATTCAAAATTTTTTTAAGATACACTAATGCATTTTAGCAGGCATTACAGAAATGTAGCAGAGCTGAAATAATTTGTCTTTTTATATATTTTCTATTTATTTTAAAAGGTTTGTTTGGCTACTACCATTTGCTGAATGGCGGTTGATTTTCTGATTGTGTTGCCATTACTATGAGATTTCCTTCACTTGTAATTAGGTCAGTAGGACATCTTTCCTTAAATACATGGCCGGAGAACTTGTAAATTTTTCTTTCCCAGAAGGAATCCTTCCATCTAAATTAATGAATCCATTAAATTGGCATCCAATTACAATTTACCATAGAGATTGCTTCTTCTTCTTCTTCTTCTTGTCAATGGCTGTCACACTCGGAGTTTGGTTCTTCTGATGAAATATGTTGTCTTCTGAAGTTCTACCATTGGGCCATACAGCTTCTCCTCATTCCGGGTCATGGTTGGTGCTGGCTAGATCACTTTTCCTTACTGGCTGAAGATTCCTGCAATCCTGGAGTACATCTACATGTTAAGATTGCTAGATTACTTAAGCCAAGACTAGCCATGTTTATTATTGTTTTCTTTGTGTTAAAACAGAAATGTTGAAAATTCATCACCATCTAATACTGAATGTTTAACTGTGTGAACAGCTTATGTGAAATTATATATTAAAAGATTTGATGTTTTGAATAATAATGAAGAAATTAGAACATATGATATTTTAGTAAGTCAGTTTTGAATCCTAGCTTAAAACTGTGATTTGAAGTCACAAAAACACCTGTCAATTTTTCTGACTTGGCCCTTAAAGGGGCTTAATCACCTATACAGCATATTGAATTATCACCAAAAATAGCTTCTTCCCAGGAAGACCACTAATTCCTTGCCACCAAACTCCTCTGTTGCCACACCTCAGAAATGCATCAGTATATTGGTCTTGAAATCTTGGGAAGTATTTCCTCTACAACCTTAGGAATTATGTCTTCCCTCCCATATACATGTGGAGACGTATGGGGTTTGGTCTGTTGTCGGCTGCAGCATCCGTAGTTGGCATCAGCATCTGTTTCATTTCTTATGAATGCTTTAACTTTGGAATGACTCCAGGAAATTTGAAATTTAAACAGTTTGTACCAAAATCTCAGATAAGTTAGAAAACTAGTGACCTTGACCTCCATCATCAAGATCAAATAAGCTGAAATAGACATTTTTATGTGAACCTCCTAACATTTGAAGTATTGCATATTTTTTCCTAAAGTTTGAAACACTAATTGAATGACTCCAGGAAATTTGAAATTTAAATGGTTTGTACCAAAATCTCAGATGAATTTGACAACTAGTGACCTTAACCTTCATCATCAAGATCAATAAGCCGAAATAGACATTTTTGTGTGAACCCCATAACATTTGAAGCATCTCATATTTTTTCCTCAAGTTTGAAACACTACTTGTTTCAACAAAGTTTAATGAAGAATTAAAAAAACTTGTGATCTTGACCATCATCAAGGTCAAATCAGCCGGAATAGAAAAAGTTTATGAACACTACAACTGTTGAACCACTTGGTATATTTTCGTGAAATAGACTTGTGAAATTTTTCTACCACAATCTCAGAAGTGTTCAAAAACTGGTGACCTGGGCCTTAATCTGCAAGCTCAAAAAGGCCATAATGAAAATTTCTTATGAACCCAATAACTTATGGAGTATTGCATATTTTCCCCTCAAATTTCAACAATAATTATTTCAACTATGTTCAATGAAGAGTTCAAAAACCATTGACCTTGACTTTCATTTTCTGGGTCAAAACAGCAGAAATATAAATAATTTATTTACAATATTACTTTTGAACCACTCAATATTTTTCATCAAATTTGATATGTGGATTGTTTCTGGAAAAATCTTGGAAGTGTTTGGCCCAGTGACCTTGACCTTCATCTTGAAACAATCCATGTTTTTAGCTCAGCTGACTATAAGTCATCTGAGATATAGTTGTGGACCATTGTCCGATGTCTGTCTGTTTGTCCGTCTGTCGATGTGGCACATTTTGAAAGGTAAGACCTAGTAATCCAAAATTTGGCATAAAGTTAGATGATCCCATGATCTCCAACCAAGCCGAAAACTGGGTCTTTGCGACTTTGTTCCTTTGTTGAGAATACCTCAATTTTTTAGCAAACCTGTGAGCTTATGCGATGGTGTGGCATTGTCCGGCGTCCATCGGCCGGCGTCTGTCGTCCGTTGTCTGTACGTTAACCCATACTATCTTGAAAATGGCAAGAGTTAGCATCACGAAATTTTATGCAAAAAGTTAGTCATCTAAAAAACTCTATCGGATTTTGCTTATTTTTTGGCTAACTGCATTTTTTTAGATTTTATAGGGAAAAAGCTAAAAAAGCTTTAAAAATCTTCTTCTCTGAAACTATTCAGCCAAATTGTCCAATGTTTCACAGAAATGATCCCTGGAACAATTGCTCTCAAATTTGTTCGAATGGTTTAAGTTCGGTGATTTTTGGCTGAGTTACAGCTAGTTGAACTTAGTCATCTGTCCAAGAAAGCATACTAAAATTACAATCTTAGAAACAGCTGGAGCTGTCATCATCAAATTTTATGCCAATGTTGGTCACATGAGTCATATCTAAAATTGAGGTATTGGTGGCGCCACCTGCATTGGCCTTTTTTGTACGGGGGTCATCAGTGCCCATATCATACTGACAGCTACAAAAAACTTCTTCTCTAAAACCATATGGCCAAATTGTTTAATATCGCACAGAAATGAACCTAGGATAGTGCTTTCTGAAGTTTGTTCAAATGGTCTTCTTTTCAGTGACTTTTGGCTAAGTTATGGGAAATTTTATCTTTTACATATATGCAGAGGTGCTGTAACTCCCACCAGTCCCTGTTAGCACCATTGAATTTAATTCCGTGTTCTGCATTTATATCCAAAGGTGTTGTAACTCTGCCCCCCTCCCCAGTCACTGGGCCCTAGTTCCTAAGCACTGAGGATAGTATTTTTATTGCAACTCCAAAAAATCTATGGTGATGCAGTTATAATTGTCACAATCAGCTGAGCGCCATGACCCATTGGTCCCTTGTTTTTTTTCCACAAATTTTGGGAGTGGAGGCCCAAAAGGAGGGGAGACATATATCTGTTTATTGCATTGCAAAAAAAAACACACTCTATTTTGAAATGATTTTGGAAACTGCAAAAGGCCTGCAAAAATGCCATAGATCAGATAAGTAATATTAAGAAATTCTTCAAAACTACATTTTGCTCAAATTTTCTTTACAGCATTAAAATAAGCAAAACATGTAGGGTAGTGATCCTCACCCAGACTGATGTTCATAATATTAGTCCGTGTCATTTTGACGGGGGTTATGTTTGTTTCGGTTTTCATTTGCAGACATTAATAGCTCAAAATTCATGTTTACTGGCAAGAATGTATCAAATTATTGCAGATCTGTTATGTTTATATGTAAAATCAGAGTACCCGCAATGCATCATTCATCTTTATTCCCATAGTATCACAGAAAAGATATCATGGATTGTCCCAGCATGCACTGGCCAAGCAGTATTTTTAACTGTTCCCAGATCATCCTGTTTAAATATATATATACGAGATATATACATGAATTTGGAAAATGGTTTTGGCCAGTGATCCATACAGCTACAAAATTTGATATGAATGTGTCATTGTCAACCCCCAGACAGTCCCAAGGGCAGTCAAAGTGACAGACATAAAGGTTTTATATATCTTTCAGTATTATATACTCATGATCCATCCCTGGACTAGATGGAAAATCTATACAGCAGTAAAAAAGTAAGTAAGGCCATACAAAAAATATTTTTCTACGAATTCACCACTCCCATTTCTCGTCCATCAAAAGTGTTTCTTTTGAATTGTTGCTAATTTGTGCTATGGCACAATTACCCTGAAAGAATTCTCAAACGAATGGAAAATGGACCAAATTTTCTGTTGATCATATACACAGTTTAAGAAATGAAGCAAAATTTTGTATTTTCACAGCAAACTAATAAAAAAAATACATTAATTGTCTCTGGATAATCTATATATTAATAGCGTAAGGCGATTTTTGTGATTGTCCGTATCTCCCCTGATACTGCCGTACGGTTCGCCATGATTTCTGACATACATATGATCAGGGTTTGTCCGAAGAGATTCCACCCACTTTTATTTGCAATATTTGCGTATTACGTGCATAATTAATAATTTTAATATTTGCTCCGCCGCGGGCGCCTCTTTTCTTTGTGTCTTCGGGCCTGGTAACACAATGGCCACAGAGTGTTTCGAGGCGGGACAGAGTTTTTCTCCGGGGGCCCTATCTGGGCTTTTCTTAAATTAGCGGTGACCGGCCCGAAATAATCCCCATTGGTGATCCCTTCTCAAAAGGCAACCTCCGCGCAGCGAAAAGGTCTATTGTGCACAAGGAGATCTCGCGTGAGGAAAATGCTCAAAAGGGGGATCTTTCAAAGAATGAAAATTTTCCGAGCGGTAGTGAATGCAGGGTAGTGAGTAAAACCCGAACCCCACGGTCCCCGGACCCCATGAACCTATTTCCTCATTTTCCATTATTTATACCGACAAAAACACCACTATTGTTGATGTAAGGACAGAACAAAGTCCCTAAATGTTGCACATTTGTAAATGACCAATTCACTGAAAGATTTATAATTACAAAAATATTTCGATGAAGACGGACCTCATTTACTTGAATTAGCCGACTGTTCAATTTTGACGGAACCCAGTAACCACCGCTCATATTTTTATTTATGACTAAAAGAGGACAAAAATAGCACTCATGTCACACACTAAATATAATATTTGTTATTTTAAATAAAAATATAATAGTGCGGACACAGTGGGGGAGATTTAATTTGAAGTGCACTAACAGTTGAGCGGACCTGAGACTGATATATCAGAGCACTTCCACATAACAACAGGTTTCATGCACCGTTCATAACAACCATGCAATTTTAAAGTTGGCAATAATATAAATACCGAAAGGAATTGTTGATTACTTGCATTTCAAGCAACTACAGGTTCCAAAATAATGATTTTGTAAATGTTTTAAATTATAATACTTTTTAAAACGCTACACAAATGAAATAAATAGCAAATATAAAATTATGACAGAAATGTAAAAATACAGATACAAACACAATAATAAATCACAAATGTGTCATGGCTAAACGTGATGTCAAATACATGTATGTACTAAAGAAATGGTAAAACAACGAGAAAACAGGGTCCGTGTAATCCGTGTAATCCGTGAGGTCCGTGCCCCAGGGTACGTAAGTGTTTTTTTTTATCAAATTTGTTGCAAAACAGACTATTTTTTATGTTTTAACCAAACATTATATAAAATATTTGTTTAGATACGATTATGCTAAAATATCTGGACAAATTACCATGAGAGTTTAAGAATTACAAATTTTTCTTTGGTTCCGGGATCCGGAGTGGGATCCGGGTTTAACACACTGCCTGAACGCAGTGACTGTCTCACTGGAAAACATTTGCTCAGCTTTCAAACAGAAAGGAGTGCGTGATATTTAAAAATATATACAGCCATTAAATGTACCACATAATATAATGCTACCACGAACTTTTGTGCAGTGGGATAGCCCGACCATGTGAGTGCTCAGTTTTTGTGCGTTATAACCGGAATGCAATTATCGAGATCACGTCTCAGCGCTGTACTGTACTACCATGCAAGATGACAGGTTCCTTTACTGGCGGATTCACGGGCGCGGAGGGCAACTTTAATGGCGATGTTCAGCATAATATATAATTTCATATAAAAATGATTTTATTTAACATATCAAATTCTTCGAAAATTCTCCGGCCAACCTCTCGGCTTCAGTTAGAGTTTTATGCATAACACCATGCATATAATGGATCTATAAATTAATAGCGTAACGCGATTTGTGTGAATTTACATGTCTCCTCTGACATTACAGTTTGCCGTGATTTTTTACATACATATGCTCAGGGTTTGTCCGAAGACATTCAACCATTCGGACAAGAACGTATTCGTCCAGGTCATTCAGACTCCGACACAAGGTTAACTCAGAGACAGAACACTTATACCAAATGTCGGATTCAAAGAGACAGTAACATTGTACACCCAAGACATGAAACTATGACAGACTATTTGACATCAGAACTAAATGCTCGCCCAAAACCGTGCGTAGCACGGGTAATTGCTAGTAGAAAATAATTCCACTCTCACCATATTTTTTTTGTACCCAGAGTCAATAGAACAATAGATTTTTGTGTGCCTGGCCTAACTGGTCCAGTGTCATACTTAACTCACATGTATCGAAGTATTCCCTGCTTTAATACATCTTTCTATTAGTACTAAATTCCCTCATTAGATGTCAGTGCAGTGAAGTAGATGTGTTCAAAGACAGAAAAGGACCCTACATACACATATAGTTCCAGATCATTTCTTGAAGTCTTCTTGTACACATACCTCAGGCAGTATGCATCCCTTTGCATTTCACATGTAATTTTGGATTAACTTGTCCAGAATGAGACTTAACAAGGGCTATAATTATAAATAAATTCTTAACATAATATGTATATAAGTTGTATTAGAGTTCAAAGTCAGTACTTTTCTCTTTTTCTGGGGTTAAACCATGTTTCAAGTCTGCCATGCCTTCCCTACTCTCTTCAGGAAACATAGATCTATAATGAAACAGCCTCTTTAGTTGGTTGGTCTTGTAGTGGTTAGCCAATCACATGTCAATTAATCAGTTTTTGGCCAATTATATTGTGCCTTACATGTACTGCAGGACCATGTTAGTCAAATGTAAAATGTCTGTTTGATGGTCATATTTATCATCAGCGTATCAATAAAGGACAACCGATATTAACGATACAATATTTGACCTTTCATATGCCTGTTTCGGATGTATCATGGTATACCCACCATCCCCCTTTCCGTCTGTAGTGCTGTTTGTTGTCCATCTGTTAATTTATAGTGTCTCTGTAAAAACATATAAGGGATTTGATGATTTTCACAAAACTCACCACACCCTTTCTTAGCATGAGATCATCTCACCTGAGTTTGATTATAGGCAAAATCCACTCATCTTTAATAAGGTCAGAGGTCACTCAGCTGTTTTTTGGTGTCACTGCGTTAACTTACCAGGAATATAATGCATTTTGTTGAAACTCAACAGAAATATTAATCAATATAATATCTTGCCTAAGTTTGATTTCATGGATATTTAATGAGGTCCAAGGTCATCATACTTTGGTGGTGTTGTGATGAATTTGCAAAGATCTGATGGAATATCATGAAACTCAGTATAAAAACTTACAAAAAGAGTTTTTAGCTAAATTAATTATTGCTCACGCATATTTATTGAGGTCAAAGGTCACAAGATATAGGAAGGGCATTTAACGTACCCTTGCAGTACTCATATCACATGTGATGTATCTGTGTACCAGGAGTTGTTACAAGCCTAGACTTCATATGTTTGATGGATTTATTGGAAACATCCTCTGCATGAGGGCATCAGATGGGAAAGAGAAAAGGCGTCCTTGTCTTTAAAGCTAGGTAGAAGTTTTTTAGTATTAGAGCTATAAAATGTGATATAATGTATTGTGTTTGGGTACAGTGATAAGGAACTGGTGGACCTTTTGGGAGTTGGATGCTTTTGATGATACAGAATACAGGGCAGTTGTGCTGGTGCAACTATACACACAGAGTAGCATCTGTTTGGTATGCTGTTACACTGTAGAACTGAAAGCACACAAGGGATGGTTTCACTTTCAATTTATTGATATTAGTTTTATCATATAGTATACTCTTCTCTCTGGGAGAATAACCCTCTTCCCGCTGGCAAAAACCAGCAGTAATCATTGATGGCAGTTACTGGAGAACTACTGGTGAAGTGCTGCAGCTCCCAGTTCTCTTTTGGCTTTCAGTTAATACTTTCTAGTTGCTATGGTAACCAA
Source organism: Sipunculus nudus (assembly GCA_026874595.1). Lineage (NCBI taxonomy): Eukaryota > Metazoa > Annelida > Sipuncula > Golfingiida > Sipunculidae > Sipunculus > Sipunculus nudus. Next base: position 16,383,971 of record CM049308.1, read on the forward strand.
CACTGACAGAAATTGATTAAAATACAGCCATGTATGACTACAAAGCAGCTAGGAGATGTAATGAAAGAAGTATACTTGTTTGTGGCCAGATATACATGGGATAGTGAAAACTGCCAAGAGCTACTTAGCATTTTCAGTAGCGCTGCAGTCACAGTGTAAAAAGGTTTGTGTAAGGTCTGATATAAGCTTAGGTATTGCATGAAGTTGCATCTGAAATTGGGAAATGCCTTGTAACTCCTTTTGATTAATTAATTGAAATAACTACAATTAAAAATTGATGCATAGTTTAAGTGGTGTATTTTAAGTAAATTAAAAAAATTCCCATGTGCGCCTTTATGTGTATATGCATAAAAAAATTGCTGTTTCCCTTTGTGCCTATGTGTTTATCATTATGCTTGACCTAGTAGAATTTTATACAGTCATTACAGTGCGCATTACCCTTATGTGACAGTCATAGTGGTTAATTTTCATCCAGCAGTTCAGTTCATTATAGAAATTAAATCATACTTAATCTGTGCATTTGATACAAAGAGCCACAACAAAATAAAAAAAAAATACAAGTTTGTGCATATGATTTACCTTACAAGTTCAGTTAGATTGAGATAGGTAGTGCCTTATGTACCACCTCATCTTATTTAGTCAGACACATATATACCTTAATGGCGCATGGGCCTACCTGTCAAGTCTGATCTTATCACTCATGGTGGCAGCTGTTTAGCTGCTTTCATATCTAAATGAATGGATACTTAGCTTATCCATATGGTAGAGTCATCTATATTGCAGCTAGTTCAGACATTATTTCTGTTATTGCTTGCAAATTTCAATTCCAGGAAATCTCTCTGGATTCAGGTCAAGGTATGAAGTTAATAGGGCTCATTATCCCCTCGTTATTAGGTTTTCTAACCACAAAGCCTGCCATAGATTAAGTTAACCAGCATTGGTTAGGTCAGTGAGTCCTGCTGGTGATGTGGTTTGATCAGCAGCTGCGGGGCTTGCTGATCAGTCTGTGACTGGGTATTGACAGGTAATCTAATTGTTAAAGACTACAGGTCAGATTTGATTTGATATAGGACCATCATCAGGACAGCTACTTAGTGAACTTACCCTTACAGCAATTATTATAATGCTGCTTGCTGGACTGCTAGGCTGATAACCATATATTGCCAGTTTTCAGGAACACCCTGAGTGGCTGGAGTGGACAGGAGGGTCCAGTGAGGGATACTTCATGATGTTCCGTTTTCAGGTTTAGCAGTGGCATTGATTCCGAGCTGCCAGACAGGGCTCCTTCATCCTTGTACATCTCCTAAATGTGTGCTGAAACTCTTCTATTGATAGCTTTTATTCTGTGGGTATCTGACAGATAGCACTTAAGTTACACAAATTATGTTCAGCATGTATTATGCAGGTCTAGAACTACTCTGTTTTTTCTGGTTCTTCTATTATTATCATGTTCACCTCAGCAGTTATTGCTGGATCTCAGGGGGTGGGGTTCAGGGGTTAACCCTTTTAATTCCACGTACTTGAAGTTGTGGATCTTTGTGTTAACTGTACACTACTCCCCAATATTTTGGATTGGAGCCTGAACTGAGTGGTTGCACAGACTTACCGTTTGACTGATTCATTAGAATTATCAAGTTGTTAATTAGTAGATAGGAAGCTGTGTATTTTTGTAGCTCAATTAACTGAGTTAAGTCCATTTGATTTTGGGTAACAAGTTATATCTAAACCGATCATGTTTCATTCAAATATATGACTATGACATAAGATTATATACATTTTGGTGATGCACTTTTAAAGTTACTAATCAAGACTCTTTAAATATTTACTTTACAACTTTTTAATGCTTCCTTTTGAAACAGTGAGACTGAATGGTATCATTTTGCTCAATCTTCAGGCAGAGTGTTTTTGTTAGTGACTGATAACAGTTGTCTATATATGAAGATTTGGATACATTATCAGGGCTCGACATTAAGTTTTGAAAGTACTTTCCCAGTAGTCAAGTAACATTTACTTTTTACTTGCCCATCACAAATTTTTACTTGTCCTTCAAAAATTATTGATTGTATTCAAGAACACTAAGATTCTTTTTCAAGCCTTTACTTGGGCAAAGGTGTATGTTGGACTCGCTTGCCCAGTCGGGCAAGTAGGAGGACCCTTCTAGTTGCCCTTCTTCTATTTTCTGGAACTTTCACTTGACCCAGGCAAGGGGTTAACCGTATTGTAGAGCCAAACTATATTATGACTTTCTATCATGATATGGTCATCAGGGCTTTCAGGAATGCAGGTGTGAACTTTCTGATGCTTAAGATGTCTTTAGGACACTTGGTTCTGAGGGTCGGATTGTCCAATCATTTGCACCAGTATTTGGCAATAAGACATAAGAACCAAAGTTGGCTCTGCAGCAGCCACTGACCATCACAAACAAAGCAGTCCATTGTGTAAACACTGTTTTGACAACTAAAGATTGACCTTTTGCAATTCATAAAATTTTGGAATAATATAGTTGACACAATACACAGTCATATAATGATACAATATTTACATAACCTTTCAACGTTTGACTTATACCTCTAACCTTGGGATGCTAAAAAAAATGACTCTTCATAAATTTTGCCTTAGGGTCCAGAACTCGAGTTTTTCTTCCTATTGAAAGCTCCGGTCCATGCACATTTGTGTCATTTCAGCCCAAATACAGCAGACCAGGAGCACTTGGCTAGGATAACATACTGTAGTACAGGTAAAATTTTGTAAAGGCTGGTATATATTGATATATTTTGGGGTTGCAGCTTTTAAATGTAATTGTAGTTTTAGTGAAGGGGTTGAGGTCTGACGCATTTGAAGATTTTCAAAAAATGAAAAAAAAATATAAAGTGGGAAATATTTATAGCAAAACCACATTAACATTGATAATGCTTTTGGTGAGGTCCCGCCCAGTCGGCTTGTAATGTGATCAGTATCAGTTTTAATGTTTGGATGTAATGACAGTGATTATGCTGATGGTGGTTACATAGCAAGCAGTACAACAGTGATCTTAACAAAGGTAAGTCATAGAATGTGCGTGTTATCATCCTGTTATCTAGATAACTGACACAGTAGGAATATATGTGCTTCAGTGACAAAATGATACCTTCCAAGATTGGTATGGTTTCACTTATGCGTAATGAGTGTGGCTTTGTAACAGTTTGAGCATTGCATCTGCAGATACATGTTTACTAGTTCTCAACACATTGTATTGGTTCTTATAAGCTGAACCCTGTAGATCTGTAGCACAAGGATTAGTGTTATTGGTGTATATTCAGGCTTGCCCAGTCGATGCAGTGATTAAGACTTAATTGCTATCTCTGACACAGCCATCAAACTTGCTCTCACAATATCCAGACAATAAGGACAGGTACTGCCACCTTTTTGCAAATTATATAACTAATTTTACGGTTCTCTGACCAACTATTTCATTGACTGGTAAGGTTCACTGGTTATGGGAGGGTCAGGAGCACACGTCACCGCACAGAAACAAGGTTTCCAGTGACGTCAGGTGATATTGGTGGTCTTAACCATAAATTTACTCAAAACCAACATGCTTCATTTAGTCATTGCTTATACGCTCCATAAGCAGTGGTAACGCTATGCTGATCTATTCGCTCCAGTTTACCGGCTGCTCAAAACCATGGTTGTCCATCAGGTTAGGCCACCAGGCAGTGCTGTCTCTGTGGAATTCCCTCCTGCGTTATATATAACTAATCACATTGCAGGTGCTGGTCGATTTGCACTGCATTTGAAAGTGCTTGGTAGCATAGACTTTTTTCACCCCCTGTTGGAATACACACAATGCAATCGTCACCATTCGGGTCAGTCTCTATACTAACTTGCTGGTGTGGCCTGTGGTCGTGCAGTTATCCCCAACTTTTTGCAAATTTCCTCTCATGCTGTGCTGAACAACAAGCTCCACATAGGCACAGCCATCTTTGTTTACACGCTGAGCCAATTTTTGGGTGTTCAGTTCGCTGAATGTTTTCCGATAAGCCCTGGTGGCCAAACCTGAAGGATCCTTCCATTTCTCATTACTGGAAGGTCCCTGGAGGTCATACCTTGTGTTCAGAGCTTATGATTTCCTGTTGCATACTTCCAGTTGACTACTTATATTACACTAATAATTTAATCAGTCTTAATATTATTAGGCCTCCCCATATGAGGAGTCCGATGGCCATTCAGTGAATTATAACCCGTGCCCTCAGACTGCACAGGATAGGTGTTACAGTTATCACTTCTCAGCTCAACCCTCATCAAAATTTGACTGTTTAAACAAGTTGTGTCAAAATTCTAGCTCAGCCAGTCAGTGTGGCTCCCTGTGACGGAACAGTCAAAATGTAATACATGTACCTTCTGGCTGAAACAATCACCTGTCCCAGTTGCTCAGGGTCACACAAAAGCTGCATCTGTCATCTCGCCGGAGGGTACTGGACCTGTTGTTAAAAACTGTTACTTAAGTTTTTTTTTATGCACTAACATTTGGTCCATGGACCCTATTATCTGCCTTGCAAAGAATGTTAATTACCAAGTGCATTGATATATCGATTGCCTGTGGGACTTTGGTTAGGGTTCTCTTAGCGATGCTGTCCTTCACATTAAGTGTGACATCCTTATATGCAAATGAGGTGGAATCAACAGGTCCTCAAAGGAGCCTTGCAGTTATGAAACCCTAATATGCAAATATCAGGGTTTCACCATACAGAATATACAGGGCTTTAGTGATAAGAGCTGGCACTGAGTTCGTCTATAAGTACATGGAATCATGTTTATTTTACCCATTTTATCAGCAAACATAAATACTAAATGGCTCTTGCCATCTCTAATCAGTAAATAAGGGTGCCTTTCTAACTAATGATTATTAAATACAAATGACGCATTTACAAGATTGATCTAAGGTTCCTTCAAGTTTTGCATGAATGATGTGATGCTACCATTGGGTCGGTCACCATCCCCAACACAGGAAGGGACTGTCTTCCAGACAGGTTCTACTGTATATGTTCACCAACCCACAAACTGAATTGGTAAAGATGTAAATAAATATGTCTGTGATCATGTTAACAAAGAGTAAAAGTGTGATGATGAAATGTTGATGGTAATAACAATACTGACATTGACAGTTATAAGTTAAAATGAACAGGTGAAAAGGAGTAATTTTGTAAACTATCATTGGTTAAAGAGGACAGTGATGATGTTAACTGCAACATTGACACTGATGGTAATACTTTAATATGGCACTGATGGACACAGGAGGCTGGTTTCTGTGCTTTAGGGGTAAAGCACAATACTCAAAGCTGGGAGATTGTGAATTTGAATCTAAGCTGAGGCAGTGAAATTTTTCATGGTTGGCCATGGCCCACCCTGGGTGAGCGCTCAGCAGGCTTAATGGGAAGGTTGTGCCCAAGGCTGTAAATCCCTGATAATTGAATGCACCTTTTAAGGGTTCCTTGGTGGCATGACCAAGCAATGGGGAAGATAACACACCTGGGGCCAACAGGTGCAGCAGTCACCGGGCCTGGATAGCATCAGGATATAAAATGAGAGGAAGCATGTGCTACTGCCCTGTCATGTTGTCCGGAACCGGAATGGAATTGCAGATTAAGAATTACTACATTAAGATAGCGCAGGCGGTTACCTCTTACAAAAACTTAAAAAAAAAAAAATGATGACAGGGATGAGGCTGATGGTGATCTTGATGCTAATGCTGATGATAATGTTAAATCTGTTTATGACAACAAATGTCAGAGTGATTTTAACAGTGATAAAGATAATAGAAATTATGGTCATGCTAGTGATGACCTTGAAGACAAAAGTTACAGTTTCAGTTAATGATGACAATGGTGACAGTGATGACAAAATGACCCCAGAAATAATGTTGATGAGAAGTAGAGTGATAATCATGATGAAAATGTTGGTATTGTGAAGCTTGTTCATGATGAGATGATATTGTCAGAGAAGGGCATCAGCAATGCTATCTTGAGGAGGTGATATTTATCTTGACTGACATTTTCAGCTTGTTAAACATGAAAGCACAATGAAATGGCTTCGTCTGGAAATAGGGTCTCGATATATTACATGCATAAACTATTCATTGATGTCTGCAGTCGATGCAGGAGTGAAAAGAAGAAAAGGTCATTTTTCAGTCTACAGTCTGTACCACCTTAAATCATGACAGTCTTATTAACAGTACAATACGTGTCTTCACCTATTGATTGGCTGCTTGATAAGGGAGGGTCCTGTGCCAGTCCATATTTATTAAAGTACACAGAAGTGAAAATCACCATTTCATTTATGGTCCAGACTGAGTCCTGTGGTCAAAAGGTTAGGTCCAGTTCTGATCCAATTAATTATAATTAAACTTCAGGAAACTGAAATTTTAATTCATTTCAATTTTTTGTTTTAATATCAGTTCCAATTCAAAGTGTTCATATTCAATTAAAATTTGCAATCTTAGACAATACTTGGGAACAAACTGATGGAGAGTTCTGCGATGGAGAATTCTGCTATACAGTAAACCTAGTTTGTACCTTACAGTATGGAACAGGTCAGTGCTCACTGTACTACTTGTAACACTCATTAGAGGTATCTTTTATTTCTAATAATAAAAAAAAAAAAAAAACTGCATGCCTGATCTTGAACCATTCTCATACAAAGACAACTTCTAATGGGCAATACTTGAGAGATTGAACATTTCTCTATGATTCAGCACAAATCATCTGAGATCAACACTCATTTAATTCCAATTAATTTCAATTCCTTTTCATGTGATACAATTTTCCTTCAATTCCATTTCAATTCAGAATTGAACTAAGGTCTGATCAGAAGTTGATTAATCATTTCTTCCAATTTAACCTGTGAATTTTGACAGGTAATTTTGATAGGTAATCTTATAAAACTAATAAAAATTATAGAAAGCGTCCGATATGGGGACACAAACCCTGGGCAGAAGATAGTGTTCAAAGTTAGTGCCTTGGAATTTTAATTAAACCTGTTAATTCCTTAGAACTTTTTCATTGAAATTTTTTTTTAAACCAACCTGGACATTGTGGTATTGCTGTCCATGAATTGACTATCAACACAACGAACGACAACCATGGCCCCCATGCTGTACATTGATTTACTGACAGCTTTCAGGGACATGGCAGGTGGAGTGACATCATTGTCCTCTGTGATATCACAACTCGCATTCGCAAGATGGCCATATTGTCACATGTTACATCCTAGTATAAACAAATGTGCTTTGAAATCCCATAATACACCTATTCCAGGGTTATTTACGCTTGGATTAACACCAAAATTTAAAGACTTGGAGATTAATACCAATCTACATGAAAAATTTCAATCAAATCTGTGATACCCAGATATCTTGCAGACATGCACACACACACACACACAGAATAGAGTGAAAACAATAAACCTCACTTTGGGCAGGGTTAATTTTGAAGTTAAAGGATCAAATGACTCACATTTGTGGGTTGGGATAGCAGCCAATGACCAAAGCATGGGACACTGTTTAAAATGTGGGGTTTGATTCCAGTTACTTGCCTAATTGCATGATGAAATTTAAACCATAAAAATACTGTTACCATAACATTCACACTGTTCTCAATATTACACCTGTCATATTTATCTCTCATAAGGAGGAATATGTTGTCCTCAGTGTTTGTTGTCTTTTGCTCTTCTCCTGGACTACTTTGTCAACAAAAACAGTATAATGCTGTTAGGAATCTTGAAATCCCTTATATACAAACTTTGATGTTAAATCTTATTGACCATTAAATTTGTCTGTTTATTTGTCATAATTTACTTTGATCAAATTGATGTAAATATGGCTTGGAGAAACAAGTAAAAAACATTTGATCTGAATCTTGCTAAGGTTAACCTTATATACTGGTATCATAGAGGCCCCAGCAAATGACATTAAATTCCCAAACTACTTATAAACTGTGCTCATAGGTTCTCTTTATTATCATGAATACAGGCCATTCCTTTGGACTATTCTTATTCCTATATATAAAAAACCCTGAAATCCAGAAGTCTTCACAATATCATATTCTCATATGATTTTTCTCATTTTCATAAAAAAAATAGTAGTACAGCCACATAGACATTTACTATCTGTGAGGATATACTGTATGAATAAAAACTGTTGCTTTAGAATTAGATTCAACAATTCAGTATGATCATAAATTGGCAATGCTATTTACAGGACATAAATATACATCTGTGCAATGGAGAATGGTTATTTATGAAGTACAATTGCTTTCCCAATTCCCACCTTCTGAATAGATAGGTTCAGATATAATCAGCAACCCAGTATAGTCGCTTGATGAATACAGATGGCCCAAGGTTTCTCTGGCGGGCTCTGTTTATTAAATTACTGTATGATCAATAGGTATCTGTGTTAATCAGTGGGAGGACTAATAAAAATTAATGAGGTGATTAAATAGGATAAAACTCAGCCCTTGAACTGGTTCAGTATTTATCTGGGTTCTGTGTCTTGTGTATTACAGAAGAACAACCACCCTGTTTTAGTGGGTGGATGAAACACTGTGTAACCATGGTAACATTTACTAATTGTATTCTGGGTGTCCATAGGAAATAATTATCAGTAATTGTAGGGGTATTATTGATAACTATTGTAATTAACAGTTATCATCTGCACCTAGAAAATTAAGGTATACCTTTGTGATAATCTTCCTTTTGTTTATTTTTTGTGTATATTTGTGTTGTTTTTGTGTATGCTTTTGTAGTTTGTGAGTCTGTTTTTGTCGTTACTTCTTGGCAGGAGTACTCAAATGGAAGTTAATACTCTTTTCATGAAACATGTTATTTATCTTATATTGATCCTTTTATCATGATGATAAGTGATAGTTCGTTTTGTGAAATAGGATGAACTTAAAATTCCTTAATGAACATGATCCAGATGTGAATCCAGGATGAATTTACAATTTCCTGTTGATCCATATCCAGATATGATCAAGGATTATATTAAAATTCCTTGTTCCTCCAGATCCAGATAGTGAAGACTTTAAATTCCTCATTGTTCCATATATGCATCAAGGATGATCTTAAAATTACTTTTCCCTCTAGATCTAGATCCAGGGTGAAAATGTCAGTCCAGGATGAACATAAAATGCCTCATTGATCCAGATGTGAATCCAGGATGAACTTAAATTTCCACAGTGATCCAGAAATGAATTCAGGATGAACATAAATTTCATCATTAATCAATATCTAGATGTGAATCCAGGTTCAACATAAATTTCCACATTGATCCAGGTGTGAATCCAGATGAACATAAATTTCCTCATTGATCCAGGTGTAAATCCAGATTGAACAAATTTCTTCACTGATCAAGATATCAAGATATGGATGCAGGATGAATCTAATTTTCCACATTGATCCAGGTGTGAATCCAGATGAACATAAATTTCCTCATTGATCCAGGTGTGAATCCAGATTGAACATAAATTTTTTCACTGATCAAGATTTCAAGATGTGAATGCAGGATGAACATAAATTTCCTCATTAATCCAGATGTGAATGCAGGATGAACATAAATTTCCTCATTGATCCAGATGTGAATGCAGGATGAACATAAATTTCCTCATTGATCCAGCTGTGAATGCATGATGAACCTAAATTTCTTCATTGATATAGATATGAATCCACAATGATTTTTCCTCCAGTAGATTCCCTGTCACTTTAAATTTTGACCACCATTATTGAATAGTTGCTTGTGATATAATTTGCTTCTTTGACCAGTGGTAGCTCCCGTAGATAGAGCCTTCACCCCCTTGGATGGTGACTGTTAATTGAATCCCAGTACATACTGTTTAAAATATCTTCCCTTTTAAAAAGATGGCTTTGAATGTCCAGGGTTGGCAGGATTTACAGGAGTATATTGTATTTTATAATGTTCAGCAATAGAAGATAATTTGTACATACCCTGTAGTCACTATAGTACATGCACTTGACTGTCCCAGCCTCAGTCAATCATCTGCAGACATAAACAACTGGCAGTCGACAGCAAAGTGCTCATCAACTAGTCTCTGGTCAGACCCAAGTCTTCTGCAGTTAATTAATAATCATTAAATACTAAGAGTAATTGTGAAGGATACAATCAGTAAAAGATGATTAAACTTCATTGATCATGGGACTGATGGCGTTTATTGTTATAAAGTCTTCTGATTTAAGATAAATGCTCTCAATAAATGACACCAGTGGAGGGACATGAGCGATGAATAGTGAGAGGTTTAATACCCAGCCGATTAGTAAATATGGAGGCCAAAGCAGAAGTTATGATAACGATAAATGGCTCAACATTAACTGTTCTCTGAGGAAGAGAATCACACTGGTGGTCTTGGGTTTTAATTCTAAATAATTGGATCAGTCTAAATGACTCACAGTGTTACAAAAAATATACAACAGAAGGTGTTTTCAAACAAAGGATTACTCTTCTTTTGAGGATTTACTGAAAATTACACTGACTACTCTTTTTTCACTTTTTTAGCAACAATCTTTTTTCTTCTCTTTTTTTTAGTAAAAGAGTCCTGAGATATACTATTTCTCACCAGATGTTACAGCAAGGAAAAGAATGGGACATTTTCGCAGATTTGACGTTCAAATGTCCAGCATGTGTCACAACATGTGAAAAATGCACCTATCTTCATGTGGGGGAGGTGCATCAGGCAGGTTTTTGACTTTAAGAGCTATATATATATACATGTAATTGAATCAGTCTGTGTTAAAAAATGGGGAGCTGTCACTAACTTTACACTTTTTTTTACTGTTTATTTCAAAGAAGGCTATTCTTTTTGTCCAGAGCACAAACTCTTTTTTTCTGCTTTTTAGCTCAGCTGACTATAAGTCATCTGAGCTATAGTCGTGGTCCATTGTCCGTCGTCCGTCCGTCTGTCCGTCCGTCCGTCCGTCCGTAGATGTGGCACGTTTTGAAACCGTAAGACCTAGGAATCCAAAATTCAGCATAATGTTAGATGTCCCCAAGATCTCCTACCAAGCCGAAAACTGGGTCTTTGCGACTTCATTCCTTTGAGAAAGTAAGGAAAAACCTCAATTTTTTATTAAAAACCTATTTTCACACTTTAGGACTGCCTAATATCAAAACCACTCATCTGTTTTTCCTCATATTTCCTATAAATAATCCTCTATATAATTCCTATGTACATGCCAGAAATTAGGTCTGTATTATTTAATTTAAAAAAGTTATGGGCCCAAACATAATGCATTTTGTAAATAATCAGGAAAGAAATTTTATCACTTAACACAAAACTTGTTTAAGCTAAGCACTTTTTTTCCAGTCATATTACTTTTATTAATCAAAATTAAATTTTATACCCAAAATTAGATCAAAATCTTTTAAATTTTTAAAAATATTAGAAAAAATAAAAAATTGGTACCTTAAATTGTGCCCAACTTTGAGCATGGCACGTTTTTTTGCTGTAACTGCTGTGGATTTAATTTTCACAGCATGTTTTTTGTTAGCATTTCAACTGTTAACACCAAAAATTTGAAACCAGTTGATCAAAAACTGTAGATTTTATTCAAGTTTTCAAGCACCATGTCACTTATTGCCAGTGTTATGCAGTTTGCTAGAGCTCAGCTCCTGAGCTTCAGCTCTAAGTTCCTTAAATTTGGCATACAGTTAGATTTCTCCAAAATCCCCTACCATGCCAAGAATTTGGTCACTAGGACTTAATTCCTTTGAGATATCAATGAAAAACTTCATTTTTCCATTAAAAACCCAATGTTACACTTTAAGACTGCCTAATATCAAAACCACTGATCTGACTTTGATCATATATAATATACATATTTTTCTATACATTCACTATGCACATGCCAGAAATGATGTCAGTATTGTGTATTTTTTTTAAGTTATGGGCCCAAACATAATGCACTTTGTAAAAAAATCAAGAAATATATTTACTCCCTTAACAAGGGCATTGCTGAAGCTAGAGATCTTTTTTGTCAGGGATGTAACATTATTTAATCAAGATTCAATTGAATACCCAAAATTAGTTCTGAATTTTTCAAATTTTATAAGTTATTAGTATAAATATAAAATTAGTACCTTAAATTTTGCCCAACTGTGACCATTGCACGTTTGTTTCCCGTGAGCACTGTTGATATAATTTTCATATCATGCACACATAAGGATTTCAGCTTTTTAGTTTAGAAAGCTGAAAGAAATTTGCCAAATATTGTAGCTTTTATTAATGTTTTTTATGAGACCCTGTCAGACTTTGGCTCTCTCCAGCCCCTCTTGAGTCACCTGTATGTTGACCTTGTTGACCTTTCATCAAATTATGCACGCTTGAGGGGAGAATCCAGGCAGCTTATGGCCAGCCACAGTTGATCCAGGTGTTCAACCCAACTCATCTAGTAGTTTTAACCAACAACATAACAATAAACAATAAATTAATAAATTTTTATTGGTTTTTAATAACAAATTAAAGAAAAATAGAAAAGGAATTTGTTAGTTTATAATAACAGGAAATTAACTTGCAGTTACTGATGATATAAGAATCTTGTATCGATGGGTAGAATGTCACATATTCCAAATAACACCATGCAGTCACCTATGGCATTTTTCAGTTCATTTTTAATGATAAAGAAGTAAATCATATTATTCATTACTAATCATTAAGGATTATATGAAGGAAATTTATGATAGACAAAGATGCAGTTGATAATATTAATCTAGATTCCTTCTGTGTCTAGTGTGTACATTGATGTGAAATTAGTCCAAAATGAATTTTTTACAGTTATTTTTTAATATAAATAAAAGCCATTAAACCAGGTACTTATGATCATTATTTAAATGTGTGAATTTTGTATATTCTGGATTCTCAACATCATTGTTTGGTGAAAACAGAATAAATACCAGACATGGTGCGAATACTTTGTAATTGTATTTAAATACGAATATGATTATGTACTCCATTATAAAATTTCTTGCATAAAGAATGGGAATTCAGGTACAAATGAAAGTATATGAATACTCGTGCAAATACTTTCAAAATGTATTCATTAATGCATTCATGAATATATTCTTTAATATTATTTTAATAATCATATCAGTTATATTTCATTTTAAAAAAATCATATGATTCTCTTATTATTTTTAATAAAAATTATATTTGGGACAATATTTGTAATTTTTTTAATAAATAGTTAAACTCTTATATTATATGTTCTGCTTATAAGTTATATGGCCAAGTCAAAATCTGTGTGACAGTAGTACTCCATTTGTTAATAAAATAAATGAAATCAATCCTCTTCACTGTCTCCAAAGGTACTATCAAAATCATACATAAGCTAAACAACAACAACTCATAATACAGCTTATATTTATTACCACACAAAACCAGCATGTGCCTCATTTTTAAATAATATTTTTTTATCATATATAACAGCTGAGCGTCGTGACCCATAGGTCCCTTGTTTTGTTTTGTTATTTACCTTTGGCAGACCTGTCGTGAGGGGACACCTTTGGGGTATGTCCAAAGTGTACCTGCGTGTCCCTTCATCACAGGTAGGGACATATGAATGGGGATTTTTTTTTTATAATACTGTTGTATTGATGAATGGGGATGTTTGGAAAGGGGTTGGTTGATTGAATGTTATGTGTTAAGTAAATAACAAAAGTAACACAGGTATAGAAAATAAATATAATAATAAATTAAAATAACATATAATACATGGAAAATATATTAACATGAAAAATAACAATTATATGGACAATAAATTTACATGGAAAAAAACATATTTACATGGACAATATATTTACATGGAAAATAACATATTTGCATGGACAAAATAAACATATATACATTTACATATCACAATTATAACTTTGCAAAATTCTTCGTCTCCTTTTAAGCATAAACGAAGGATCCAGGGTACTGAACGAAGTAGTGCTCTCATCATGTGACCTTTAACTATTACACTTAGGAAGTGTGGATGTTACTACAATTTGTGGCTATCATTGGTGAGCTACAATGGATAAGGAGTTACTTTACAAATTGATATCCTGTTTTGAGTTTGACTGAACTCTGCATTACCCAGTATGGTCCTGCTTGTTGAGAAATCTCCAACCTTTTATTAGGAATGTATGAAATTGAACCTGCGTGAACGCACAATATGGTTTGAAACCGATTTTACCAATCCACTTTTAGAAAAATGTTTTAAAACTGTTTTGTGTGTGTTAGACATGCAGGCTTGCAAGGAAGATGTCCTGTCCATAGTCGAGAGGGCGGTATCTTTATCACAGTACTGCATCAAGCTCAGGTGCTTAAATTTTAACAAAACATAAATACCTGATGATGAGAGTGACATTGAGTGGTGCCTGGTGCTGCATAACTGTAGATCATCACTGTATTAACTCCAATCAGCTTAATGACATGGTCTGAGAATGGCTGCCAGGGCATAAAGATCCCATCAGGAATTATCCACCTGGTAAATCATGGCTTAGTACATTAGCTTTGTTTGCGTTTTTCTAGTAATTTTCATGCAAACACCAGGAAGACCTCATGGTTATCTTATAACTTTAAAATTATCACAATAGGTCAAATGGGTTAAAACAAGTTAGGTTGCTAATTAAATATAATGTACCTGGAAATCCTAGGGAATCCTAAAACTGTTCTGGTTCTTCAAGTCAGATTTTATATATTCAATTTCATGCATGATTTATCAATATTGCATTCAGTATTTGTGCCCATAGTTTCTCTGATGGTTACTCAGTCACAGAAGTTGTCTTTTCTCCTCACCACATGTTTTCTAAAAAAGCAGTACATGTAGACTTCTGTCATCAAACTGGTCTTGGATCATTGTTAACAACGCGCATCAGCAGCTGTATCTTATACAGGTGGGGACCTCCCCAACCCCACCTTCGTATCATTATTACTCACTTTGTCTTTCTCTTTTCTTTCATCATTCAAGTTTTCTGTAACTGCACCCCATTCTTTATTTATGATACCATGGAGTATATGCATTGATATGTGCTACAGGAAGGGGGGGGGGGGGGTCTTTTCCTAAAGTGGGGTATTTGCTATGAACTGGGGATACAACAGCTTCTCTGATGCCAGAAGCACCTAGCTCTTTGTGCAGGCAACCTTTCCCCTGTCTTGAACAGAAATGGATCAGTTATATTGGGTGTATTCCTTGTAAATCTGCGCCCCCCCCCCCCCCAATGGATTAGCTATGACATCCAGATAATCCTTGCGGTTAATGCTTGATTTACCTGATTAATGAGTGACATTGATGTCATCCACTGTCAATCTATTTCTTATAATGTGGTTGCCTAGCAACCTCACCTGAATCATTATGATGTCTGTTTTTAAGTACAGGGAGCCCAGGCACATCCACAGGAGAATCATAGGAACTTGCAGATCAGAAAATTGCCTGGCATAGCCAGTACAAACAAATAACACAAAATAAATGCCAGAGCATGTGCTGTTTAGTATGGCTAGGATACATGGATAGTTGTACAAAAAATCTTTCAGGTTAAATATGTCATGACTGTGGATGCTTATCTTAATGTAACCTGGGTTTGATGGCAAAGGAGAAGCTATTAATAAATATTATAATAGTTAAACATGGATGCAAACACAACCTTCCTTCACAGTGGTGACATGTTTGGGTCCTGTTAAAATAATTATGGTAATGCAAGATTGTAAATAAAATTTTTTTATTACCAAACAACTGATTATTAATCAGTGATTATAATTCAGCATCATCAGCTCATAACTGTCATTCTGATCAAGTTATAACAGTCATCCACTTTCAGTAGACAGCTCCATCAACAGGCCATAGACCTATTTGTAAAGAAACTAGGAACCCATGGGTCTTGATGCTCACCTGAATATGTTGATTATAAGGAAATGTTTATTTGCTTTTTCAAAATTGGGGGTCCTGTGATCAAGTTTAAAGGCAATCTGTCTACCCAAACTGGAGTCATCATCCATAAACTAATTCCTGTGTTAATGGGCCCTGTGACCTTGACCTTTCAATTGACCTGGTGACCCAAAAATCATAAAGAAATCTTCCCCTTTTGGCAGGTGAGCCACATGTGGAAGATGGAAGGTTTGAGATGAAAAGTTAAGCTTAAAATGTAACAACAATCTTTTTGGAGAAATAGGTCCTGTGACCTTGACCTTTGTTCTCATGACCCTTAAACCAAAAGGTTTCCAACTCCTTTCGGGGTCATACATAACTTAAGTTTGAAACCAGTATGTCAATCCAAACTAGAGTTATTATCTGGAAACATATATGTGGACAGATGGCCACTGCCTCCTCGCCATGTGACCCCTAAATTGATTTGGTTCTTCCCCTATTGGCAGGTCAGCTGTATGTGCCAGATGGAAGGTTTAGGATGAGAAGTTTGGCTTAAAATGCATCCATAACCTTTCTAAATAAGTTGGTACTGTGACCTTACTCTTTGACCTCAAGATCCCAAAATCAATTTTCTTGCTTTAGAGGTAGTCCATATATATATATCTAAGTCAAGTTTGAAATCCATATGTCAATCAAAACTGGATTTATCATCAGGAAACTAATTTGATGGAAATACAGAAAGACTAACAGACTGACAGACTGATGGACAGGGTGATTATTATAGGGCATCAGCTTATTCAAGCTGGGCCTAATAAACATACAAGGTTTCAGGACACTAGATGAAACCACAGTTGCAAACCTGATAGTTTCAATATAATTTTGCAGTCTCCAAATAAGGGGAAAAATGCAGAAAAAATAAGTTGGCGCCACCAGTCTTCAGGAACTGAAGAAACCAGTCATTATCAATAAACACGCCAGTTTTGGGGCATTAGATGAAACAACAGACATAATTTCTGTCATTTTACTGTCTCAAAAACAAACAAAAAATTTGTAAAAATTATAAAAAAAAATATATAGGTGGTGCCTCAAGTCTTTGGAAACTGACAGCCCTGGTCATGATCAATATTTAAGGCAAGATTCATGGCAATCCATACATTAATTATCAAGACACTGCAAGTTTTGCATCAAATTTATAATTATTGTGGGAGGTACTATCAGGCCCTATTGGTCATAGATTGCAGTGACCTAACTTCAGGTTTCCAAGGATATTTTTTAGCTCAGCTGACTGTAAGTCATCTGAGCTATAGCGATCACTCTTTTTCCGTCTGTCCGTCTGTCCATCTGTCCGTCCGTTAACCTGGCACAAATCGTAACCGCTGAACCTAGAAACTTGTAACTTGACATTCTGAGAGGTCCATGAAAAATCTCCTTGGAAACCAGAAATGAGGTCTCTGTTACCCATATCCTTCGAGCTATGGGGCCCCAAAATACCCCCCAGAATAGTAAAAAATTTCAACCAAAAACTTCAATATCTCATTAACTACACCACTGATGGTCATGATTTTTGGCATACATATTGATCATGAGATGTTCCATCAGTTCCTGCAGACTGGTGGCGCCACCTCTTTTTTTTCAAATTTTTACAAATTTTTTTCTCTATTTTTTTAGACCTTTAAGGATGTAGATATCTGTCAACAGATGTAACGACTGAACCTAGAATCTTCATTCTTGACACACAGGGAGACCCATGAAAAGTCTCCATAGAAACCTGAAATTAGGTCTCTGTTACCCTTATCCTTTGAGCTATGGCACTCCAAAGTACAGCTCAGAATAATGGAAAATTTGATACAAAAGCTGAAGTATCTGAACAACTAATGCAGAGATCACCATAATTGTTTGCATGGATATTGATCATTGAGTGTTTCATCAGTTTCTGCGGACTGATGGCACCATCTGTATTTGTTCGGGTGTTTTTACGAATTTTTTTCTCAATTTTTGAGACCTTTAAAGATATGAACAGCTGTTAACAGGTTACAAATCATGTTCATTAATTTTGTCATACATATTGCTCATGAGGTGTTACATCAGTTTCTACAGACTGGGTGTGCCACCACTATTTTTTTTTCAAATTTTTACGAATTTTTTTCTCTATTTTTTGAGACCTTTAGAGATGTTGTGATCTGTCAACAGGGTACAAATCCTAACAACTGGACTTAGATTCTTCAATCTTGTAATACAAGCAGGCCCATGAAAAGTGTCTGTGGAAACCTGAAATTAGGTCTCTGTTACCTGTATCCTTCAAGCTATAGGACTCAGAAGTACCCTCCAGAATAATGGAAAATTTGATACAAAAGCTGAAGTATCAAAACAACTAATGCAGAGATCACACAATGTGTTTTTATAAGTTTCTGCAGACTGGTGGAGCCACCTGTATTTTTTTAAAGTTTATGCATTTTTTTCTGTATTTTTGAGATATATAAATACAGACACAGTCTTGGCCTGTTGGTTAATCTGTTTGATGCTTCAGTTGAATGGGTATATACTACCATTCAGATGATAAAATTTCCTTTTACGAATCTCTTCCCAGTCAGCTGAGCATCATGACCCATGGGTCACTTGTTTTATTGACCTTCCTGAATATTCTGTTACAAGTTTCTAGTTTCAGCGGTTATGATTTCTGCCCTGTTAATGGACGTCTTGATGGCCAGACTGACATCAGACAAAGGGCCATTCCTGTACCACAGTTGACTTTTAATCAGCTGAGTTAAAAGTGTTGTGACTACAATATCATTCCCTGACTTGTGACCATAAAAGTAAATGTGAAATCTGTAAGGGCTTAGAATAATATACCAATCATCATTATGTCATCTTAATTTTCATTCATGAGCAATGTCTGCAAGCCATTTTCATATACTTGAAAAGAATATATTGCTTGAAGACTTTCTAAAAGAATATACGGTGTATCTCTCTAATAAGGTGACAACTCTGCAGTAAATAACTCTGAGGTTAAACAAGTGCTCTAGGAATTGATTTCCTTATGTCAACATCCCTATATACATGTGTATGTGTTTCTGATCAGTTACTTGGTGACATTATCTTCTCTATTTGACACTGGTGCATAAGTAGAAGTATTGAGGAAGTATTGTTTTTCTCAGAATTCATTTGTCCGAGTGCACAAAACCTTGAAGTATCCGTATGCTCTCTTTTGAACAGGTGCAACGTCCAACATTCCTAAGACCAATCCCAAGATTTTACAGCCAGTTATAGTTACAGCGGTTAGTTAAGGAACCCCATACCCTGTGGCTGTATCTGTTAGTCCCAGCTGTACTTCTGTTTTCTGTCTGGTTCAGCTGTCATTCTGTTTATATTTACAAAGGAGGTTATGTTTTTTGCATGTCTTTTGTTGGCTGGTCTCTCTGTTTACAATTGAACCAATTTGAACTTTGTGGAGGGATGGGACATGGATCTGGGAAGATTCCTTCAAGACTGCCAGTCCATATAAAGACATGAATCAAGAAGGTTTGTTTGGTCTTTTCAGTTTGCCATATGTTGCTTTAAGTCTTTCTCAAGTTAGTTATGAAATTAACTGCTAGATGGCAGCCACATGTCTTGGTCACTTCCTAATAACTATTGCGTCCGGTCTGAGGCAGTGAAAATGGCACCACCTACCTTAACGTGTAAGAATGAATTCATATTTAGCTGTGATGTGTTGCCCTCAGTGTAGTAACAAAAAGTATTCATAAATTACTGTGTGGTGTTCCTGCCCCCAGTTTCGCATTTCAATCAATCACCATATGATGTGCAATCGGAGACATTGATACAAACCATGTACCTCTTTTGTTGTGAACATTTTGTTAGGTGCTGCAGTTTCATGGATGGATATATATCTCCCAATGGATCTTGCATGAATATGTCTAGATCTCTAATAATCCTTATGCATTAGGAATACACAGTGATCCCTGCATATTACGGTTATCATATGGTAGCATAGACTCTGTTGGAACAAAAACTATAGCTGAATATTAAGTACATCGGAAAATATTTGCATTCTGTTTACAGGTCATACATTGTCTAAGCTGGAACAAGTGGATTTATTTCAGTGATACCAGCTGAGAAATGAAGTGGTGTTTTTTGTGTTTTAACTGTTAAGCAGGTTGACCGTTACGCCAGAAACATCATTTTTAGCTCAGCTGACTATAAGTCATCTGAGCTATAGTCGTGGTCCATTGTCCGTCGTCCGTCCGTCTGTCCGTCCGTCCGTCCGTCCGTCCGTAGATGTGGCACGTTTTGAAACCGTAAGACCTAGGAATCCAAAATTCGGCTTAATGTTAGATGTCCCCAAGATCTCCTACCAAGCCGAAAACTGGGTGTTTGCAACTTCGTTCCTTTGAGAAATTAAGGAAAAACCTCAATTTTTTATTAAAAACCTATTTTCACACTTCAGGACTGCCTAATATCAAAACCACTCATCTGTTTTACCTCATATTTACCATAAATATTCCTCTATATAGTTCCTATGTACATGCCAGAAATTATGTCTGTATTATTGAATTTAAAAAAGTTATTGGCCCAAACATAATGCATTTTGTAAAAAATCAGAAAAGATTTTTGATCACTTAACACAAAAAATGTTAATGCTATGGACCTTTTTTTCAGTAATATAACTTTAATTAATCAAAATTAAATTGTATACCCAAAATTAGATGAAAATCTTTTAAATTTTTTAAAATATTAATAAAAATAAAAAATTGGTACCTTAAATTTTGCCCAACTTTGACCATGGCACGTTTTTTTCCTGTAAGTACTGTGGATTTAATTTTCACAGCATGTTTTTGTTAGCATTTCAACTGTTAACACCAAAAATTTGAAACCAGTTGATCAAAAACTGTAGATTTTAATCAAGTTTTCAAGCACCATGTAACATATTGTTTACATCAAGCTAGTGTTATGCAGTTTGCAAGAGCTTAGCTCCCCAGCTTCAGCTCTAAGTTCCTTAAATTCGGCATACAGTTTAATGTCTCCAAAATGCCCTACCATGCCAAGAATTTGGTCACTAGGACATTCGAGGTATTAATGAAAAACTTCATTTTTCCATTAAAAACCCATTGTTACACTTCAAGACTGCCTAATATCAAAACCACTGATCTGACTTTAATCATAAATAATATACATATTTTTCATTCTCTATGCACATACCAGAATGATGTCAGTATTGTGTAATTGTTTTAAGTTATGGGCCCAAACATAATGCACTTTGTAAAAAATCAAGAAATATATTTACTCCCTTAACAAGAGCATTGCTGAAGCTAGAGATTTTTTTTTGTCAGGGATGTAACATTATTTAATCAAGATTCAATTGAATACCCAAAATTAGTTCTGAATTTTTCAAATTTTATTTAGTATAAATATAAAATTAGTACCTTAAATTTTGCCCAACTGTGACCATGGCACGTTTGTTTCCCATGAGCACTGTTGATATAATTTTCATATCATGCACACATAAGCATTTCAGCTTTTTAGTTTAGAAAGCTAAAAGAAATTGGCAAAAATTGTAGCTTTTATTAATGTTTTTAATGAGACCCTGTCAGACTTTGGCTCTCTCCAGCCCCTCTTGAGTCACCTGTATGTTGACCTTGTTGACCTTTCATCAAATTATGCATGCTTGAGGCGAGGCATACATGGAATCCAGGCAGCTTATGGCAAGCCACAGTTGATCCAGGTGTCCAACCCAACTCATCTAGTAGTTTTAACCAAGAACATAACAAAAAACAATAAATTAATAAATTTTTATTGGTTTTTAATAACAAATTAAAGAAAAATAGAAAAGGAATTTGTTAGTTTATAATAACAGGAAATTAACTTGCAGTTACTGATGATATAAGAATCTTGTATCGATGGGTAGAATGTCACATATTCCAAATAACACCATGCAGTCACCTATGGCATTTTTCAATTCAATTTTAATGATAAAGAAGTAAATCATATTATTCATTACTAATCATTAGGGATCATATGAAGGAGATTAGACAAAGATGCAGTTGATAATATTAATCTAGATTCCTGCTGTGTCTAGTGTGTACATTGATGTGAAATTAGTCCAAAATGAATTTTTTACAGTTATTTTTTAATATAAATAAAAGCCATAAAACCAGGTACTTATGATCATTATTTAAATGTGTGAATTTTGTATATTCTGGATTCTCAACATCATTGTTTGGTGAAAACTGAATAAATTCCAGACATGGTGCAAATACTTTGTAATTGTATTTAAATACGAATATGATTTTGTACTCCATTATAAAATTTCTTGCATAAAGAATGGGAATTCAGGTAAAAATGAAAATATATGAATACTCGTGCAAATACTTTCAAAATGTATTCATGAATGCATTCATGAATATATTCTTTAATATTATTTTAATAATCATATCAGTTATATTTCATTTTAAAAAATCATGATTCTCTTATAAAAATTATATTTGGGACAATATTTGTATTTTTTTTAATAAATAGTTAAACTCTTATATTATATGTTCTGCTTATAAGTTATATGGCCAAGTCAAAATCTGTGTGACGATAGTACTCTATTTGTTAATAAAATAAATGAAATCAATCCTCTTCCCTGTCTCCAAAGGTACTATCAAAATCATACATAAGCTAAACAACAACAACTCATAATACAGCTTATATTTATTACCACACAAAACCAGCATGTGCCTCATTTCTAAATAATATTTTTTTATCATATATAACAGCTAAGCGTGGTGACCCATAGGTCCCTTGTTTAACTTACTTTGCTTTCTTGTGCTGTTCCTTTGAGATCTGTCAAATCTAATGACACTGTGAGCCATCTAGCCACTTTTAAATGCCAAGCTGCCTTTGTGCCCACTTTGAAGATTATTCACAATGACACCTGTCAGAATAATGAGCTATTTCCTCATGGGTCAGGTGGGTGCATTAATGGGGTTAAAAGCTTGCCAGAGGCTGTCATCTTGAAGAGGGCCCGCCTTATGATTCCATATTGCATGTTATTCTTCACAGTTCTAATACTTAAAATGTCCCTGATTTCTTCAGTTCTAAAGCATGATCCCTTAATAGCCTTTTCCACTGCCAGTGAATAGTGAATTTTCTCTCTGAAATATGAAATTTTAAGACCTAAAAATAAATTTAAAGAACTGGTGAAATGGAAAATATTTTCTGTAACAGTTTGAAAATTAAAAAAAAAAATTTAGTTCTCATTTGGTCAGAGTATAAAAATATGTAGAATTTCCTTGACTGAATCATTAATGGACCTGTTGATCATTCGAGAAAATAGTCATGTAAAGTTATGAAATGATAGTCTTTAGCAAGTTTTTGTCCATTAGACTTAAAAAATAACATTATTATCATACTAGAAAACACTCACTGCAGATTTTGCCAAGGCAGCTCATTACCCCCATATGGTATTGTCAGAAATGTGTGATAAACACAGCAGGACAATCACTAACTTTGGAGCATTCTGGCACTGAGCGCCATCTAGTGACAACAAACTTAACAAGGCAGCTCATTATCCCCATAGATAGCATTGTCAGAAATGCAGCATTTGCTTAAAACAATTTTTTGGATCCACATGGTGATCGGGATCACCCCCAAAATTTAATCAATTGTTCCTTGTATCATTGCTGAGCTATCCATAAAATATAATCAAAATATGTTTATAACTTTTTGAGTTATGTATCTAACAGATAAAAGGACAAACAAAGCAATGCCAGCAAAAGAAATAATCACCTTGTGGGAGGTAATAATTACCTTCATCCTCAATGATAACATCTACACACTGCAGTCTTATAACCCAATAAAAAAATTAATTTTATTTCCTGTTTAGTTCTGTGTGGGCATGCCAGTGTAGTGTTTAAATAGATATGACCTCACATAAAGAAATTGTCTAATAGAAGAAATACAGTTTAATTGAAGGGCAGAGGAAAGACACTGTTGAAGTCAGTGCATATTGAGGAAGTGACAGTAAATCTTCCTTATCAATTATCATGCACAAAAGAATTTCTTCTATAAATCAAATTTAAACAGGAGTTGTATCAGCTTTCATCAGGTATGGTCATGCTCATAATACAGTCCACCAGGATGTAAAATTAAACAGAACTTGCTGCATACAGGAGCTTATGTACTCAGGTAAAGTCAGGATATTATTGTAGTTCCAGGCTGACTTGGCCTGATGGATAAAAATTGTCATAAACAGATGGATCATTGGAGCACAGTACTAATAAACACAGCTTAATTACCACTGTCTTTGGGTCCTTGTCTGGTATTTTATGACTTTGTGAATGTCCCTCACAGTCATCCTGCACAATTAATGACCTGTTATCTTTTGGGTCCTATGGTGTCTGTGTTATCAAGGCTTTACTGTATTTACATAATATGTCAGTCCATATTTATATGTCATATGTTCCCTATTGTCATTGGGTGGCAACATCAGCTGGAGGTATGTAGTGCTAAGGGACAATACGGCTGCTCGGAGGCCAGTACAAAGGCAATACCCAGAAAGCTAGTTTATAATATTTTTATGAAATGGACATGCATGTTATCAATACAGCCAACTGTGTACAGTCACTCTATTTTCACAAAGTACTCAAGTAAAACACTTCAAAAGCACACTTGCGCCAGCACCTTCACACATTCAGGATCCTACATTATTGTCAGTTTTTAGTCCCAGGCAGTGTGTCACAGAGTATAGTGACATCACCCTCTACATAATGCTAGTTGATTTCATTCAGGGCAGTGAGTAACTGTGCACAGTCATACCACTTGAATTGTGATGCTTGTCAATTTCATGCGGGGGCATTGAATCACTGAATACACTGTGCGCCAGTTTTGATATGAGCCCACTGTCTTAAATTACTGTACAAGCCATATTGCCCATAAGCATTGATATTAACCGTGAATGAGTGTCATATCATGTATGCGTGGGGATTTCTATGTGGGTGATTATATGCTAGCCTGGTAAATAAAAGAAACATATGATATATATTACAATTGACATTGTTGCCACTGGATCTTTGTAAGTTGTGACTGAACTCCTCTGTGGCCTGGCCTCATAAATGCAAGTTTTTGGTCTTGAACTGTTTTGGATAATATCAAATGCATCCTTAGTGGTCTTTTTACATATTTTCCCCATGGTCCATAAATCTTGAGAAATTTTACATTAAATAGTGAAGGGGCCATCACAGGGCAATCTGTCAGAAACTGTGCATACTCTGTTGCAAGGTGGACTTGCCCCATGGAAAACTTGTGTGTCCCATGTCAGATATAAGAAATTTGGATATACCACAAGTGTGTAAACTGTGTATGATGTTGAGTACTAAACAACGCCCAGTGGGAGTAGATGTAGATGAAGCTTATTGGTGCCTCTTACAAGTTGAAAGGGGTTTGGGATGCCCACTTATGCATTAAGATTAAGAAAATTGTGCAAAAGTTTAGGGAGGTCCATCATTGCAGATTATGATAAAGCATTGTGATTGGACATGTGGCATGCATTGATATAGTTATATACTTAGATGCACCCTAGTTCAGCTAGGTGATGATAGGTGGCACTGGATCTATTAACTCACTTCCTCAAATCAGATTCAGTCTTCTGGATCAGACCAAAGACATTTCATTCACTATTGCTGCCATCTATCTGTTACTTTCAAAACTAATTCCATACTACACCTATACCAGCTTAAGAAATGACAAACAAAAACTGTGGTTTGGTCACAGTACCAGTTAATTTTATCATTTATTTGTGATATCTATGTGATTGGATGTTGGTCAGCCTACAATATTCACTGTGCCTCCACTTTTCTTATGTTTATGGTCATTGCCCCCCAGAATTACAGATGTCAGCATCCTCATTATTAGAGGAGGTTTCAGTGCAGTTTTCTTTTAAAGTAATATTAAGGTGGTAAACCTCTGACTGATATTGTGTGTGTGAGCCCTTGTACTGCCTGTTCCATTACATATACATTGTAATTTTTCTCGTTATCTCTCATACTCCTGACAAATACATGTGCTACCTAAAGTTCCAGTAAAATATTTAACATCTTATTGTAACAAGTTGTGTAATACAAAAGTAATAGTTCCTTCAGTATCCTAGATCATACAGTTATACTGTTAATGATAAATTATGAATACGCCACAGTACCAGTTAATATTATTATATGTGATAGCCTAAACACTGTAAGTGGTGATTTACAAAGTTCACTGTAGCTCATAGATACCTCATTACTCATAATTTGGGCCTCATGAGATCGATTTCTGCACCATTATTTGTACCAAAACTGATTATTTATATCTGGCAGATGTTTACCTCTGCTTAGTTTTTCCTCAGACAAACACAGTTACACACACATGGTTAACAAGACATTGTAGTTGGCTTGATCAGACAAGTGGCTGCTATGACAAAAAGACCTGCATATAATGTGCATTATTATAAATTCAAATGACTCAAGAGTTTGCTGTTTGGTAGGTAGTAGAGACATCTGGTGAGTGTTCAGCTTATTAATTACTGTGACTTGATACAGGCAGTGCTGGCATCTGGAGGGAGACAAATAAACTAATAAAAATTCCTCCACCCAGGAAGCTACCATTTCATTTGAATAATGATCGGTTGTAAATTTAAATAGTTGTGTTATGAGTCAATTTATTTCATTGACAGCTCTTTTGGCATTCTTTTACAAGACTCTACAGAGTTGTTTAGTCATCATGTCAGTGCAAGTAGATGAACTACTGCATTCCATGAGCATATCCTTCTAGAGAAATATCTTTTATCTCCGACTGAATTGCATTTTCTTCCAGTTTCCTGTTACTCCTCATACTATTGAATATTCTGTTGAGCCATTCCATACAATTTCTTTAAAATCTGTATAACAGTAACTTCCTCATAGTATTAATCATGGTCACACATTGGTTTTCTTCACACAAATAAATAACTCACATATTACAGAAAATTTAATTGAAAAAAACCTCTAAATTCATAAAATTTTCATAAATAGTTAAAGTTAGTTACTGACATATAATAACTGATTGATATAATATTTCCAAAACAGTTATGCATAATTAGGATGGCAGATGTATTTTAATGGTCACCTCAACTGACTAGATTTGATTTAATAATTTTCATGGGTTTTTTTTTCACTTTCCTCTTACTTTTTATAAATGAAACATCATCAACATCCATTACTTGTTAAGGTGCAGGTGTAACTCAAGGTCAGTGCATGTTCATTACTATATGTACCACTAGATGTCTCTGGAAACAACACAACATAAGCGGACTGTTTGTTTCTCTCACAGTTTTGGTGTACCAAGCACTCAGTATAATTATCTGTTGTAATCCTTTTTGTATTCCCCAGATTTTTATATTGCAGTTGACTTATAAGTGATTATAGTCTAAAATATTTTGTGAGTCCAACCTTTATTATGCAAGTTGGGTTTTTAGGGTCACTGACAGCAGCCGCAAATCAGTATTTTATAACATTTCTATCCCTTTAATTTATCTGATCTAAGGAATTGTAATGTAGTGTTTGATTGGACCAGTTGGTTGTATGTTAGATATATGTCCAGGCCATTGCCTCAGCAACATAAAGGGAGATAAAGTCCAGAATTCACCATTCATGTATTTGTCTTGGAGAAATGAGAGGAAATTATGTTAAAAATTGTTTAATTGGTCCATGCTCTGTGAATGTGTCAATAAAATTTCCCGGAAATGCAGTCTTTAAAGTTAAAGTCTTTCATTAGAAGAGAGGACATCTGATGCTCCAGGCGGTGTATTTCTTGCGTAGAATTGGACTAAGGTACACACTACTAGTGCTGGCTGAGTCCTTGCTATTTGTGAGGGTTTATGGTGGTCACATTTCCTTATTCAGGTGACTGTAACTGACCTACCACAGGCTGTGATTGTCATTACGGGCAGTTTGTTGACCATACACCAGCCTCAGGATGTGGAGGTCTGTAAAATCACGCCCCGGCTCCTGGCGGGGGATTCCCCATTAGTGATGTTGAATGGTCTCCTTAGGCTTTGGCTTGTCTCATGGATCTTATCTATATCAGGGAGCCGGGTTTATAACATGATGACTACAGCCATCTGTCAATCAGGAACAGGAATTATCCACTCCAGTTAGTCAGGCGGTCTACTCTTATATAAACCGTTCATGGGGAAGAGAGATTACTTCTCAGCAGGTACGCAGAATCAAGTATTGTCCCACCTGTCACCCGGGCTGATTTGGTGGTTTTTTGCCATGGCAACCAGGTATTTTCCTGTCATGGGAAGTAAATTAAAGTGCCTCGATTAGCTTCAGGGAATATTGGGAGATAAAGGATTTTTCTAGATAAAAGATAAGCTGTGGCCTGCAGTTGGATATGTTTCAGCCTGGTATCAGTATTTAAGTCCAGGAAATTATTCCTGGAAATTATCCTTCATGTGGGCACAAGTTTGCTTATACAGTGGAACCTGTCTGAAAGACCACCTGTCCATTAAGACCACCCTTGAGTGAACTGAAAACATTCACATTGTTGTAACTGACCTGTCTGGTAAGACCAGCTCTGAATTCACACCAATTTTGGGCAGTCCCATATGCGGTCTTATTGCACAGCAGTACATCCATCATTGCTTGATTTACATTATTAAAGTTAATATGATTAGTGATATGATTAACATATACAGACTTTGCTGGGGTGTATTACAGCAATGGTTGATTACAAATTTCTAAATCTGCCTTATTCCTACTTCTAAGAGGAGTTTTATGTATTGGACCATTTTAAGGTCAGCTGACTATAAGTCATCTGAGCTATAGTTGTTGTCTGTCGGCTGTCCTTCCATCTGTTAAACTGGCATGTTTTGAAACCGTTGGACCTACGAATATGAAATTCGGCATACCATTAGATGTACCCTAAATCTCCTACCATACAAAAAATTGGGTCAATCAGACTTCATTCCTTCAAAATATTAAGGAAAAATCTACCCATTTTCCATTAAAAACCCATTGTTACACCTCAAGACTGCCTAATATCAAAACCACTGACCTGATATTGATCATATTTAATATATTAATTCCTCTATATATTTCCAATATACATACCAGAAATTAGTTCAATATTTTATAATTTCTTAAAGTTATGGGCCCAAACATAATGCACTTTGTAAAAATTCAGGAAATCTATTTACTCCCATAACTTGAGAATTACTGAAGCTAGAGACTTTTTTTCAGGTATGTAACTATATTTAATCAAGATTCAATTGTAAACCCAAACTTAGATCTGAATTTTCTTCTATACACTTTATGCACATGGCTAGAAATGATGTCAGCATTGTGTAATTGTTTTAAGTAATGAGCCCAAACATAATGCACTTTGTAAAAAATCAAGAAATATATTTACTCCCTTAAAATGAGAATTGCTGAAGGTAGAGATTTTTTGCCAGGGATATAACATTTTTTAATCAAGATTCAATTGTATTCCCAAAATTAGTTCTGAATTTTTCAAATTTTATAAGTTATTAGCATAAATATGAAATCATTACCTTAAATTTTGCCCAGATTTGACCATGGCACATTCTTTTCCTGTAACTGCTGTGCATTCAATTTTCACAGCATGTTTTCATTAGCATTTCATCTGTTAACATCTGAAATTTGAAACCAGTAGATCAAAACTGTAGATTTTATTCAAGTAATCAAGTATTAGATTTTTTGCAATTTGCTAGGGCTCAGCTTCCCAGCTTCCTAGGCCAGATCTCAGCTCCAAATTTAGCATTCAGTCAGATGTCCCCCAAATCCCCTACCATACCAAAAGTTTGGTCACTAGGACTGCATTCCTTCTAGATATAAAGAAAAAACTTCAATTTTCCATTTAAAACCCATTGTTACACTTCAAGACCATCTAATATCAAAACCACTGATCTGACTTTGACCATATATAATATACATGTTCTTCTATACACTATATGCACATGGCTAGAAATTATGTCAGTATTGCGTAATTGTTTTAAGTAATGGGCCCAAACATAATGCACTTTGTATAAAATCAAGAAATATATTTACTCCCTTAAAATGAGAATTGCTGAAGGCAGAGATTTTTTGCTAGGGATATAACATTATTTAATCAAGATTCAAGTGTATTCCCAAAATTAGTTCTGAATTTTTCAAATTTTATAAGTTATTAGCATAAATATAAAATCATTACCATCAGTTTTGCCCAACTTTACCATGGCATGCTTTTTCCCTGTAAGCACTGTTGATTTAATTTTCATATCTTGCACACGTAAGGATTTTAGCTTCTAAATTCTGAAGTTGTAAAAGGAATTGATCAAAAACTAGCTTTTATGAAAGTTTTTATGAGACCATATCACACCCAGGCTGTACTGAAGCCCCTCTATATGTCCCCACATTGACCTTTCAGGCCAATTATTCATGCTTTAAGCGAGGCACTCTGCAGCCAGCCAGCTCTTGGGTGGCTTCATCTGGATCTCACTGTCCAACCCTCCTCCTCTATTATTTGTTTTGGCCATAAACATAACAATAAACTTTTTTAAAATTATTGGTTTATGATAAGAACTTGAAAAAAAATAAATCGAAAAGGAATTTATACAGGGAAGCACCTTGCAATTACTGATCATTTATGGATCTTCCATGGATGGCCAAAATTGTGTTTCAAATGACCCCATGCAGTCACCATTGTATATTGTTCATTTCAACCATAAAAATGAAAAAGAAATAATTAAAAAAAATTGCTGTTTACTATTAGGGATTATATGAAGCAAGATAATGATAGACAAGGTTGCAGTTGATCATATTAAATTAATCTAAATTTCCAGGTCTTTTCCAGGTGTTTAACTTGTTGGTCATATTTATTACAAAATTAAAAAAATAAATAAATATGTCAAAAATTTAAAATATTACTCCAACAAGTGCCCATTCAATATTTTAATATGTTTGACTTATAACTCATGGTTGTATCAGTTGTTACATGAAACTGGCTAAATAAATCAAAATTTATATTACTGATCCTTAATTTCAGTTAATAAAATTAAACATTCTCAACTCCAGTTTGCTCCTGGTATAATATATTGGGTGTTTTGATCCTTGGATTAACTGTATCCGCCAAAACAGAGTTTTGCGGATACTATGTTTTCAGCCCACCACCGCCGACGCCGCATCCGCGTAGGTGTCCGGAGAACTCCTCCGTAACCGCTGGGTGGAATTTTACGAAACCCGGGATTATGTTCGGGACACATGTGAACTGCTGCGCCCCGATTTTGTTTTGACCTCTGACCTTTCCTCTGCGCTCTGCTTCCGTTTGTGCGTCTGTTTCCACACATAAACCCACATATCTCGGGAACCTTTTGACGGATCAGGAAAATTTTTTTGCACAAATGTAGCCCTTGGAGAGCTTTATAACATACACAAAAAATGGTGGCGCCACCTGCAACCATGTTTGCACAGTGTCCAACTGTTCGTCTGCCTTGGGTTAAAATCACTCATATCTCTGCAGTGATTTGACTAATTCACCTGAAATTCGGCATGCGTTTACATCCTGGATAGATTTTTTTATTTTATGACAGGTGGCGCCACCTACATTCACGTTTACGCTGCAGACATCCAAGCTCATATCTCGGGAACCGTATGACCGATTTGGCCAAAATTTTGCATGTGTATAGATCTCACATAGCTCTTAATCATACGCGAAACTGGTGGTGCCACCTGCAGCCATTTTTGCACAGCTCCCGTCTGTTTGTCTGCCATGGGATAAAATCACTCATATCTCGGCAGTGGTTTGACATATCTGCCTAAAATTTTGCAGGTTTATACATCCCCGACAGCTTTCTTGATTTTATGACAGGTGGCGCCACCTGCATTCTAGTTTATGCAGCAGACATCCAAGCTCATATCTTGGGAATCGTTTGACCGATTGGGCCAAAGTTTTGCATGTGTATAGTTCTCACATAGCTCTTTATCATACGCAAAACTGGTGGCGCCACCTTCAACCATTTTTGCACAGCGTCCATCTGTTTGTCTGCCACGCGCTATTATCACTCATAAACATGTAGTGGTTTGACTTATCTGCCTCAAATTTGGCATATGTATACAACTTGGACGGCTTTCTGGATTTTGTGGTAGGTGGCAGAACCTACATACACCATTTGGCTGCAGACATCCATGCTAATATGCAACACTTCACTCTATTTCCCCTTGCCACTCCCCATGCCTCACTTCACCCGTTCCACTCTGATTTAGGCGGATACACGTAGTCGCTTGTCGACTACCCGTATTCTAGTTTATCACATGTATTAGTTTCATAGCTAAGAATACTTTTCTTTTTTCCTGATACCATTTAAAAAAATATAAATATTCAATTTTTTCCTGTTAGTGCTGTGGATTTAATTTTCACAGCATGTACACATAAGCATTTTTATCAGTTAAAATCTGAAATTTGAAACCAATTGATCAAAAACTGTAGATTTCATTCAAGTTTTCAAGCACCTTGTCTTGATTGTTTACATCAGGTCAGTATAAATGCAGTGTACTGGGCAGTTACATAACACCTTCAGGTCTGACCTACTGCCACTGTGAGTGTCTGGGTCAGGCAGTAATTACCAGAGAGCCCGTCTCTCTCTCTCTCTCTCTCTCTCTCTCTCTCTCTCTCTATGACAGTCTAGCTCTCTGTCTCCTACTTTTTCATGCCCCCGCCACAAAGTGGCCGGGGCATATAGTTTTACCCATGTCCGTCATTCCGAAATCAAACAGTTGTACGGACTTTTTTTCGCAATGCCTGCAGATATTGGCCTGATTTTTGGTGTGTGGGCTGATAATGACCAGTTACAGATCGAGTTCGCGTTTACGGCTCCTAAACTTAGAAATATTCATGAAAAATAGAAATTTTCATGACAAATACACATGTACAGCCATTTTTAGCCCTCAGCTCATAGGCTGATGGGCTATTTTCGTCACCCAAGCTGTCCTTCTGTCCATCTGTCTGTCCGGTGTCTGTCCGTCCGTCCGTCCGTTCCGCGTCTGTTAACTTTTACCTTGTGAGCGGGATATCTCTAAAAGGATTCACTGTTGGAATTTTATTTCATCAGTGAAGATGTATATCGATAAAATCTCAGTCAAGTTCGAAGATGGGTGACCTTGACCCATTTTTCTACATTTTATAGCTGATTATAGAAAAACACTCAGAAGTTTATATCTCAGGAACTATTGTGTCGATTTTCACAAAACTTACTATGATCATTGGGACTGATGGTCTGTATGTGCTGCACAATTTTGGTGGCGCCACCTGCAATTTCTGATTTTTTAATGAAATTTTATCGGATTTTTTCAATTTTGGCCTTTTGTGCAGGATATCTCCAAAGGTATTCAACACAGGAACTTCATTTCTTCAGTGCTATTGCATTATATTTACAAAATCTTGGTCAAGTTCAAAGATGGGTGATCTTGACCTACTTTTCAAGGTCACAGAGCTTAGTATAGAAAAAAACTTAGGAGCTTATTTCTCAGGAAGCATTTGGTGGATTGTTATGAAACATGGTATATGCCTCTCCAATTTAAATTTATAAATGATTATCAACTTTTGCTAATATTCTAGTTTCGCAATGCAATGCTTACAGATACTGGCCTAATGTTAGGTCTGTGGGCGCATAATGACCACTTACAGATCGAGTTCGCGTTTTGTCCCAGTTAACCTATTTTTCACCATATGACAGATCCTGAACATAGAAAATTTCATGAAAGACAGAAATTTTCATGAAAAATGCACATATATGGACTTTTTTTCACAATGCCTGCAGATACTGGCCTGATTTTTGGTGTGTTGCTTGATAATGACCCTTTACAGATCGAGTTTGCATTTTGCCCTTGTTGACCTACTTTTGACCATACAACACTTCCTGAACTTAAAAAATTCTACAAAATTTAACAAATGTTTCTAATTTGCCCCAGGCGGGGGCATTCGTGTCGTTCCGACACATCTAGTCTCTTTCTCTCTCCATCTTTCTTTCTCTCTTTCTCTCTCTCTCATCCTTATTGCCTCCCTTCCTCCCTCCATCCTATTCTGTTGACAGGTACTATAAACTAGATACATTAGCTATAAATGTTGATGCAATTTAGAAATGTGAATCAACTGAAATATTCACAATCACATGTATATGTTATACTGTAAATTTATAGTAACATTTGTAAACCTGGAAAAAATTATGTAATGAAAAAAAATGAATGAATGTATATATTGTTCATTTTTTCTTGGCTCAGTAGAATAGGGAAAAAATTATTAACTTTGTTTCTCCATCTTTCTGCATGATTTAAATATTTAAAAATTATGAATAAACTTTTTTTCTTATAAGCACTGTTGAATTAAATTTCATATCCTGTATGTATATGCAAGGATGTTGTAACTCTCACCATCCCCTTCTTCATCTCACTGAGGCTTTGCTCCTTGGCACTGTGAACAATAGTTCTATGGCTATAGCATAAAATTTAATAATTAAAGAAAATATCTACAGAGAGACAGAGGCATTGTTACTCTGATCATAACACCCCCCCCCCCCCCCCATCAAGTCATTGCACCTGTGGAGTGGGGATGTTATTGCAACTGTATACATATAATAAAATTGATAAAAAAAGGTTTACTAAATAAATTCGATCTCATTTGACAAATTTGTAAACTGTTGGACTGTCAACAGCTTATCAAAATGGTAACCAATGGAAATGCATGGTCAGATCTCAAATATTATTTGCAACATTTTCTTAAATCATATCAACCAGCCATGGCCTAGATTACCTCTTCCTCTCAAACTTTATCTACATTTCATCATATTTTTAAGATTTTAACCTTCCAGGTGTTTCAGTACTGTTGACTATTTGTCCATAGGTACCTATGTACATGCCAGAAATTATGTCAATATTGTGTAATATGTAGACGTGGTTGGCATCAAAATAATGTACCTTGTCAAGACCGAAGAGATATCATGTCATACAGTCACAAATTCATAAATCCCCTCATCAGCATAGTCAATCATAACCTTATATCTGTCAAATTGAAATCTTGCAATTTTCCATTCACTATAGATCCTTCAACAAATAGCCTTATCATCATTGTACCACTGCTTAGTATACTGTCATTGCATTCATATTTGCTCAAATAAATTGCTTTTATCAACCCCTCCCATATAAATAAAAAATAAACCACTATATTTTACTCTATATTAATCCATCAGTCAGGTTATTTCATATATCATTTACTCATATATTACATTATATTCCTTTATAAAAGCCCAACATGACCATGATATTCATAAGCTTTATCGACTTAATATAGTATCTCAATGGTGATACATTAATAGTCCAATCATGATCAGCTGAGTGCCATGACCCATGGGTCCCTTGTTGTGTTGATATTTGATACCTTCTTTCTTTATAAGTATATCATCACCAAATGTTGAACAAAGATTCCTGTCAACTTGTTGGGTTTGGCTTATAAGATTTTGACATTAAAGCCTAAGGGTTTTGTTGGTTAGATTTAGGTTTGAGTCCTGCATCGGTCACTTTGGCTACAAGTCTTTGGCAAGCCATTGGCTTCAAATGAGTAATGTGTTGACTGTTGATTGATTAAAATATTATTTATGCAAATGTATATGTAGTCAAATAAGAAGAAATACAGGCAGGGCTTGACATTAACTTTTGAAATTACTTGCTCTTCAAAAATTAATGATCACAACAATGAACGCAAAGTGAGATCCACATGATTGTGTTTTATTATATTTTATACAATGATCATGTTCAGATACGTATTTATATTCCTATTTAGTATTTATATAGATAACTGTACAAGTAATTTAAGATAAAGAGGTATTATCAATATTTCAGTTATCCAAGAAAGAAAATGGCTAACTAAAGGTTGGCTAAGATTCTGGCCTGTGTATTTAGGTTTATTTCAGACCCATATGCCAAGTGGGACAAGTAAAAACCAACTTCTGGTTGCCCTACCACAAATTTCTTAAATTTTTACCTGACCTGGGCTAAGGTCTTCTGTTTATGTGGAGCCCTGACAGGGGGTCTTGTTTGTGAAACTGTATATTGAATATCCTGAGAGATAATACAAAGAGTACTCCGAGTATGATGAAAAGCATTTCAGGGCCTGATAGTATCAGGTTTAATTCTGATAATAAACAGAGAAATATTGATAAAATTCTGCATTTGTTTTTAGTTCGTTATTTATTAAATGGTGATCATGATGAAACCGACTTGCTTCTGTGGCAGATATTGTTACAAGAGGCTGTCTGTTAAGTACCTGATCCAAATGCTTTTACAGGAAAAAGTAAACATCTCAGTCCAGTGATACTGAAAGTATTGCTTGCATCTTGTCGTAAATTAGAATCTCATTCTTTGTAATCTGATCACTCTTTCTCTTTAACAGTAAGCCATAGTTAATTTTTCATTACAAACAGTGTATTTAGACCTGCCAGGCTGTTAGTAATTTCATGAACATGGTGCCACAACATATGTAAATTAAAACATCGCCCATTGCCTGGTTGGACATCACTCAGACAAGTACTCCTGTGGCTGTTCATGCTGGTGGCCTGTCAAGTGAATACAGTGAATCCAAGATATTTGCATATTACTATGTCAAAAGGCCATTGAAGGAGCGTGCAGTTCCCTCTTATTTGTATGTTTGTACCTATTTCTTAGTTCAAGGATGATGATGACTGGAAGACCAATTCTTTATCTTCAGTTAAATCCCAGAAAAGACCGATTGTATTGCTAAAGTCACAGGAAAACACCCTGAGTTTGGCTTTACAGTGATAGATGGCGCTGACTTTCAGCTTGTCTAGTATACCAGTTGGTATTCCTGCATCCATGAGTTTATATTCATGATTAATCATACTGTTTGCTTCCACCCATTGCCTGTATATGTTTATAACATTGAGCAGTGACAGCTTATGTATTTGAATAAATACAATTTAGCATAGACACAGGAAGGGTGATCTGAACATGCACGGGTATTTCATGTATGTTTAAACATTTTTAACATATTAATTGGTATTACATAGTATTATAAGATTCCATATTATCATTTGGGGGTGTCAATAAGGCCACACTAATGAAATTGTTTAGAGTTCTACATATAAATTTTTTTGATGAATGAGCACCAGTTCAAAAGTATGAACCTGCAAAAAAATAATTTTGTGTATTTTTATTGCATTTTGTACATAAAGGTAAAACTGAATTAAAATGAACTTTGTGAGGTTTATTCCTCCCAGAATTGTTACATAATTTTGTACCATTCTTGCAAGCTTGCAAAATTTCATGTATTTTTCTTGACTAGTAAATATTCCACAAAAAATTGCCCAGAGTCTGCAGTCAAACTAAATATATATTTTTAGTTTTGTCTGAAATAGTCAAAGGCAGTTGGTTGTCAGGGGCAGGTAAATAAATGTACCTAATAACTCTTGTATAATTATCACCGTTAGCCCTAGGTTAATTAGTCCTGGAGGATGAGGAGGATGCTTGTCTGTTAGCATCCTGTCATCATAGACACGATGTTAAGGATGTTAATGAAATATTAGCTGGAGGAATCCTCATCATGGGCTGGGGATAATTACCTCACCTGATAACTCAACCACCTACACAAGATTAATATAGAAGTCAATTAACAGGTGACTTTACCTGGTGCAGCTCACAAGTCACTTACACCAGGTGCAGCTAGATATGATCCACCCACCTGACAGGTAAGTAACCAGGTGGTTGCCAACATACACCATGTTATGTATGTTCTTGTTTGATCTTTTTCTTAGTCGTGACAACCCGATTCAATAGGCAATGATAATTGGTCTTGTATGCCTGCCTGAGTCGTGATACAAGTAATATCAAGGAATGCATCGCGGTGGTCTTCCAACATGTTGCATTCATTTTGTTTTAAAAAGGGCATAATCTTAACATTATGCTATGAATGATGCATTAATGCAAGAGAATACATGTGAACTCACAACCAAAACTAAAATCCTGTCTCTATGGTAACGAGTTATTTCCTGTATAGCATACAAGTTGGCTGCACCCAGTAACCCGTGGGAGCCATGCTTGTATTCATGCGTTTAGAAATTCAATAAACATGCGGAGGGGTTTACCAATATGCTGAGTTAAAAACAGAACTTTTCTCGCTCATGTTTGGTGTTGTTAGAAAGTATTCTAAAAATTCAAACGATTAGTCTGGGTTATGTCAATTGACAAGTGTATCTGTAGGCCATGAGGTGTCAGAAATGATGAAAATATTTGCATCCTCATGTAGCCTTTCTCTCATGATAGTTATTTTGTAAATTCTTCAATAAATTATATAATAACATATTCAAGTATTATACAATATAATTATATAACATATTTAAAAGTATATTTATATTTAAGTGCTGTGCTAGTTCTTGAAGTTCCCTGGTACAAAGTTGAGCTGTGTTTCCCTTGTGTAAGACTGGGATATTACACAACAGGAGCTGACAGAGAGCTGTTGATCAGGTTAATATGTTGTGGTGAACCTCAGACTGTCAGCAGCAGTGACTACAGTACAACAAGCAGACCAGCCACATATTTATAAAGGCCAGCAGAGGCTAGCAGCATCCTGCCAAAACCTAGCAAAGCTCCAGCCCAGCTTCACAGAGTTTTTCTAATGCCGTTATTTGAGTTTGTATTGCGTTTAGATCAGCCTACCAATGTGGCTGGGACCACCAGACTTCCTGGTTAGTTATTTGAGCTGTTATTCTGTTTGGCTGTGACTGAACCAGCACTGGCTCTGATGTGATTTGGAAGCCCACGTTAAGACATGTGCCCTGACAAGGGGATTATATACAACAGACACAGGTAGTCTGGCGAATAATCGGCAGGTTCTCTGAGCTCTGTGAAAACAGACCAGACATTCAGCACAAGTAGTGTTTACTGTTACCTTTAAGACTAATTATAATGGAGTTACATCGCTGTCAATCAGGAGTCCTGATCCAGCAAGGCCTTAAGAACCAATTGTGAATCCAATCTGGCCTGAGTCAAGGCCTGTGAAAAATATACTGTATTTTGTACTTTGGTTAGGCCTTAGTGAGACTTCAGATTTGCAAGGCCTCAGAAAAAATACTTTGATCTGCTGTTTGGTAGGCCCAAATAGTAGACTGTGGATTTAGAAGCAAAGTGTGGCATACTATATATTGAAAGGCTTTTAGGCCAAGATCTGGCAGACTATGGGGTCAGACTGTGCTCTGTTACCTGGCAAAACGTAAGCAATGCTGTGATCCCTTATCTGACAATGTCTTAAAGGTTAAAGGATAACTGGGATCCCTTGTATAGCAAGGCCTTCAGAACATACTGTATTCTCCAATATGGCAAGCCAAGGGAATATACTATGTTCCCAAAAAGGATTTTAACCAGACTGCAAGCTTAAAGTGATAGTTGATTTCTGATCCAGAAAGGCCTTAACTACTTAACTGGTCTGTCGTCTTACAAGGCTGTATATTGTCTAAAACACCACAAGAACACACCAGCCAGGTAAGTGATAGTCATAAATACTGCAGACACAGATCCAGCAAGGTAAGTGATAGTCAAAGATACTGCAGACACAGATCCAGCAAGGTAAGTGATAGTCATAAATACTGCAGACACAGATCCAGCAAGGTAAGTGATAGTCATAAATACTGCAGACACAGATCCAGCAAGGTAAGTGAGAGTCATAAATACTGCAGACACAGATTCAGCAAGGTAAGTGATAGTCATAAATACTGCGGACACAGATCCAGCAAGGTAAGTGATAGTCATAGATACTGCAGACACAGATCCAGCCAGGTAAGTGATAGTCATAGATACTGCAGAGACAGATCCAGCAGGGACCTGGTGACAGATTAATCTCCTGTCAAGGAATGCCTGCAGATCTAGCTAGTAGCAGGACCTGAGAAAATACTGTAACTCAGACCCACAAAGGCCTTAATAACAGACTCACCTCCATTTTGTTTGGCCTTACCAAAAACAATCTGGTGAGGCCTCTTGGGAAAATTGATGCAGGCAGACACTTTGGAGTAAGAGTCGGATAAGTGCTTTAGCCCTTTACTGTAAGTCCTTGGGCATACATGAGGTTCTAATAATTGTTCACTGTATTGCTTTAGTAAATTTCTAATTCAAGTGATAATATGCTAATTTTGTCATTGGGTGATCTTCTTGTCCCATTGAGGCCACAGGGGTTCATTGGTATTAGGGACAGCTTGGATTAGGATCCTGGCGGAGGTTTGTAGGCTCTGACTACACATCTTGTTAAACGTATTTATTCAGTGCAAAAAAGTTATAAATCATACCATGCTACTCTCTAGAGGGGTAGAATGTATGGGAATAATATTGCTTCAATTTGATGTATATAATACCTAAGTCAAGACTTTTATGCAACATGAAATAGATAAACTCCTTTGAATCAATTCTGCCCTTATCCCCTTGTTGGGCAGTATATAGCTTTGTCTTGTTTGTCTGTTCATCTGTCACTCTTTCATCATTTGAGTTATTTTTCGTTCACTGTACATAGACATTATTCTGAGAATTGAAGTGTCAGGGTGTGGTGATATAATCATTTGTGGTTAGCTTAAGGTTATCAGCAATAATTAAGATTTTAGATGATTTTAAGCTGTTCACATAGTTTTTGGATCCTGTCAAAGCATTCTTTGATATGTAGCTGGTATGTTCAAGACTAATGCTGGCAATTTGAGTGTGCTGTTGGCACTTTTCAGTGAGCTGCTGGCAGTTTTCAGTATGTTGTTGGCAGTCTGTTGAAGAATGTGACTAAACCTGGCTGTATTTTCAGTTACTCTAAAACCTCCAGAAGTGGTTGGTACTTTGGAATGGTTTCTTTTGGAAGGATGTCATCGGGAGGGATTTATCCGTATTTTGTAGTCTGATCTTCTCATATCTGTGAACTGTGTATATTGTGTAGAGTTCCATGAATTCAGATGCTTTATAAATTTTTCTGTTAACAGTGAAATTAATTAAGTACTCTGTCAAAGAATAGGGAGATTATGTCTCCGCCCTAGTTTGTCTGTGTTTCTGTTAGTGTCTATTATACTGCCAAAGGTCCACAGTGAATTTCTGTGAAACTTTTTAAAGTGTGGGCCATGGGTCAAAGATAAAAATATTACAGTATATTTGTTAGTGGATCAGATATTTTTCTGGACAGATTCATATTTTGTCAGTAATATGGATTCTCTGACTATTTTGTATTTGAAACTGCATGCATGGGGGGGGGGGGGGTTCTGACTTAGTGTGTATTTTTTTTTTCGGGGGGGGGGGGGGGGGGGGTTGGTTGGTTCTGACTCAGTGTGTAATATTTGTGGCTGTAGTATCCTGTTTTGTTTGAGTCACTCTGATTTTTTGGATGTGGTCCATTTTTTTGGCATCTGTTCAAGATTAAAATATAAATTCAAACATACTTTAATGTCTTCATCAAAACTACATGTCATTTATAATGAAAATGCCATAAGTTAAATTTATTCCATCATAAGAAAATTGATGGACTGATGTATTCATTTTGGATTTTTAGTCTCTGATTTTCTAGCCTCACACATCTCCTCATGCATCCTTGCCTTGTTTAAATTGTTTTTTTGCTAGATTCTGTTTATTATGAATCATGTGCTGTTTATCTGTACTCTTTTCAAGGTATTATATATATATATATGAGAGGAAGAAGAATTTATTGTAGAAAAGGCCTTGTGGCTCATGATACAAATAAAAATAAATACAATTGAACATTAAATATATAACCTGCTTATATACAAATAATACATACATATAAACATGGTTGTGGTACCTGCTGTTGTGTAGTTCCATAATCATAAATTTTCACAGTCACAATATTTTGCCATGTTCAATTGAACAACAGAAGACTGGATTTTTACTAGCTTAATTAAACCGTATGTATATTTTGGACTCTCCTTTTAAGATGTAAAAAATTATAAATAAATATGAAAACTTGTTTTTGTTGCATACACTTGTCTTATGTTATATTAAAAAAGGACGATAAATTCAGCTTGATATATGTACCATTGCTACATTGTGTGAACAGTCGGACCTGTTTTTATAAAATATTGAATGCAGTATAATTTTGATTAAGCCAAAACAACCTATCCTGTGGAAACCTAAAAGTGTGTTCAGTATATCAATAACCAACGCGTTCTGGACTGAGATAGTCAGATAATAGTGGCTGATTGGATTGTTACGTAACAACATATGATAGAGTGTGGTCAATTTTATAAGCCTTGCATGGCTAATGATATATCAATGAGGTAACAACCGAAAAGGAATTACCTCTGAGTAGATAGGAATTATAGATTGATCGGCTTTGTGCCATACTTTTGAAAATTGACTGAACAAAAAATAGTCCCAACCTGCAAAAAATGTTGCCTTGTACTGTACTGGCAGGAAAAGGGTAGCAAGTATTTTCTAATCAATATAGGGGAAGTGCAATACAAAAAGTCGGGATTAAAGACTTAAAGGTGCCTAGTAAACAAGTTGGTTTTGTCTGAAACAAGGAGAAACTCTTTTATGTTGTAAAAATGATATGTAGAATGTAAAACAGGTTCTTATAATTTATTTTGTACTTTTTTTTATCTCAACACTTGATTGGCTAAGCAGGAGACAAAATAAAATCTTATTGTGAAGGTCCTTTTGAAGGAAGGCCTGGTGTAATGATCATTATTGAAAATCTAACTCATGGCCTGTCTTTAAGACCTTTGAGGTACTGCTGTTTATTCCGATCTTGTGCCTTGCAAGCTCTGTCTTGATTTATAATTGATATTGACCAGCTCTAGTTATTTCCCATATTTTGCTCAAATGTCATTGAGGTAGTTATAAACTTCTAGATTGTTGCAACAGTATTTGAAATGCCTATAGTCAGGCCTTGAATCCAGTATCTGTTATGAGGCTGTGAGGAGGTATAGTTAGCGCCACCTATTTTACTCAAGTGAGTTCTTCCTAGTGAATATCTGGATGTAGCCATGATAACAATTGAAATATCATTCGGTGATCTTACTGGCAATTGGTTTCACAGCTGACATTTGGGCACTTTTTTTTTAAATTTTCTTGAAATATTAATGGTTCTTTAATTAAAAAATGTTTTTAAATGCAAGTTTTAAGAATGGACACAATCGTTCAGTGTTCTTGAATAAATGACATTATTTCCGAGTGAATTAGCAATGTCTCAATGAATGAGTTCTAGTTAGCTCCTATAAAAAAAAAGTTTCAATAAAGTATGTTTCACATGATATCTGATACTGTAGTCTGTTTTTCACTGAGAAGTCTCACTGCATGGTTAGGACAGTGATCAAATTAGCAGTCATAATTCCTCATAAAATGTACTGAATTAAAATACTTGATTAAATGAGCTGATCTAGAATGATCCTCATTAAAGGAGCTAGAATTTAAGGAGATAAAATAGTCCTATAAAAAGTGATAAAATGGTCCTCATTATCTGATTCTAGTTATGACAATTAAATTTGGATTAGTTGTCAGTGAGGATAGTTACTTTTTAGCACAAAATGCCACCCAAGTTGGTTTGGACCCATCAAAACCCATCAAGACAAGGATGTTATTTCTTTGTTTTAAGCTATCAGTCTCAAACAACAGTCTGGTATATATCACAATATAAATGGATTGAACAGGCTTAAATTTTACACCTCAATTCCTGAGAATAAACATTTTGTCAAATTAATTTAAAATTTGCAT
Organism: Sipunculus nudus; assembly: GCA_026874595.1. NCBI lineage: Eukaryota > Metazoa > Annelida > Sipuncula > Golfingiida > Sipunculidae > Sipunculus > Sipunculus nudus. Next base: position 16,427,596 of record CM049308.1, read on the forward strand.
ATATTTCATTCTGTGGCCGTGTAGTGCATGATAATGGAGAGAAAACATTATGGATGTATGAAGTTAAAGGTGCCCATTCTTTTACTATATGGCATATACAGTATACACAGTAGAAATCAACTTGCACCTAGCACCATCAGTAGCATGAAAGAAAACAAGCATACTATCATAAATCATCAATATGCTGACCAGTTGTAAAAAATCTCAATTTATTTATCATAAATGATAAGTACATATTTCTTGTTTGCAAGTTGTGTATGCATAATATTGCACATTTGGCAGGTGAACAGGTGAGACAAATGAAAAGAGACATTTAAGACATTTTCTTGGGTGGTTTTGCTGGCCAAGATCAACTGAAAATTGCAGATAATACTCTTTGGGAAGTGACTTAGTACCTTTCAATGTGTTTTTTTTTTACTCTGTGTAATCCATGCTTAAAATAACCTGTGTTAATAATTAATTATGTATGCAGTGTAGTTAAGCATATTTGAGTGGATTCATAATGATAGTGAGTAGAGAGTGAATGATTACATGTAGTTATGTATGATTAAGTTATTGTGTTAATCAGCCATGTATTGGTGCAGCTTTCTGTTTAAATATCATTCATCACGAGAAATAAATGCCTTTAGCTTTTTATGCTAACTAGTTTAAGTATTTATAGCATTGAATATATGGTCTTTAATTATTCAAGTTGATTTATTCCCAGTATTGACAACCTTGAAAAAGCACAAAACCATAAACAACAAGCGCTGCCAAAACACAGGTGCAAGCCACGTCCGTGAATATTCACAAAACACCAGCGCTCAACAAAACGCAAGCATTTTCCATTTTATGAGAAGTTCTTGTGTCACCATCAGGGGCAATATAAGCTTTCGGGAAAGTTGGCACTTACACTAAATAGCCAGCAGAGTAAACTTCAGATCCAAATTTGCACTCATTGAGGGCGTCGTAAAAATGATGCTAAATGGCGGGTGATCAGGCCTTTGCTTGGAGCGGCGATTATTAAACTAGTGGCTTTCATGACTTTCATTCCTCTGATATCGTTGCTTGCCGCCTGTCAACTGGTTTTTCCCGAGCATGCCAAATGAATGTTATTCTGGGCTTAGACTGCCGTTACTGTCAATCCGGGGAAATGGATTAGGGCTTGCATGGCCACCAGTGGATAGGTTTGGATTGAACATCAAGACTGTATTTTTAGAATCACGATGTCCATAAATTCTTGGCCCCAAATAATAAAGAGAGAATAAGCTATAATGAAACGTCTGTTGTTCAAGTGTGATCACTTATACTTGCTGGCAACATTGTATTAAAAGTCACTTTGCTCCCATTTCATACCCTTAACTTTCAGAAAAACTAAAGGTATAAAAGCCCAGCAAAGGTTTTAATATTTCTTTTCCTCCATTTGTTCACCATTTGTTTGAATGAAAATCTTATATAGTATGACATGAATGGAACTCCATTAGACATCACTGGTATCAGAGTGCATTTTCCTCCATAAGTTCAGATGCAAAGTGAACTAATGTGAAAGGGAATCAAGCACAGGTTGCAGTGCCTGTTAGAAGCAGCCCAGACCGGCCCCAGAAAGCTTGGTAACAGGCAGGAACAGGGAGTAAATGGACCCATGCCTGTCGCCAGTTACTGCAAATAGACCATGGCAGCAATAGGGCCCAGTTAAGGTAAGCCCTATAGATAACCATGGCAACCTGTGGCTTTGACTATATATTTAGTGGCCAGATCACTTTCTGCTGATGTATCAGATCTGCCTGTAAAAAAGCTAGATTTGCGATTGCATTCTCATCTAGGCAAGATTAAAATTCATCATGGCGCAGCCTAGGATTTTAATCTTGCCTAGATTAGTTCAAAATCCATCTAATATCATCAAGGTAATCAGTCTAGGCATGATTGAAACAGTGATGTGATGTTTCCTGTTATACTCTGCACTAGAACAACATTATATACTATATACAGGTACCTTGAAATTTTTTTATATCATACAGCCATGAAATACTATCAACATAATGTACTAACATGTGCTGTATTTCATAATATAATGATCATATACAAAATGATATGAAGTAGCGATCATGTACAATAGGAAATCAGACAGCCATTGTGTCTAGTACCAGGTATATGATATCATACAGCAATCATGTACAATGTGACATCCTACAGCCATTGTGTACACTAAGACATACAGCTATCATGTACAATGACATCATATAGCCAACATGTACACTATGACATTTTACAGCCATCATGTACAATGTGACATCCTACAGCCATTGTGTACACTAAGACATCATACAACTATCATGTACAATGTGACATCATATAGCCATCCTGTACACTAAGACATTATACAGCCATCATGTACAATATGACATCCTACAGCCATTGTGTACACTAAAACATCATACAACTATCATTTACACATAATATTCAGCCTTCATGTATAATATGACCGCATATAGCTAACATATACAATATTTCATCATACAGCTATCATGTACAATATATGATATCATACAGCCGTCATATACAATTTGACATCACAAAGCCATCATTTCCAATATTACTTCCTGTAGGCATGGGCATGAACAATATGACATGTTCAGTATATGCACAATATGACATGCATATTATGATGCCATAGAGTGACCATGCATGTATGATCAAGAATGACAAACATATCTTTGAAAAATATTTTTCTTGCTTTCATTGTTTCTTGCTTTCTCTTTTATTCATCATATATATAAATGGACCTCATGTTAAATATACCATTTATAATTGGTTTAATTTGAGTCAGTTTTATATAGACCACTGTGGTGAGTGCTATATCTGTTCAGGACAATTTGTATCTGGTAAGCACAGTGTTGAACTCCCATTTAACAGATGATTGCTTGTGATATTCAGGTATATAGTGATGCTTGTTAAGCAACAAAGCTGAAGAGATCATGTTGCATGGCTTCATGTTGCCATGGAAACCAACAGCCTCAGGTATCTTTCTGTGAGACTGGAAGTTTTCCCATGCTGGTAATTATGATATCATTTCAAAAGAAAGAATAAAAGCAGGTTCGAAATTTGAGTAGCCTAACAGCTATAACAGATGGTAAGCAATATCGATTGAACAGCTTAAAGAATGAAGGGCTAGTCCAGCACACCTGTGGAGCCTGTGAGGTTTCTGAGGTCAGTTTCTCCCATGTGTCTTTATTAGCTGCTAATCATGATGTTGGGTATTAGCAGGTTTTGTGTTCAGAACACTGGGGACTTCATGTGTATCATTAGGAAGACATGCTCACCTTCAGGTAGAAGTTGATGTTAATAAATAGTCATCATCATGGTGGGTGTGTTGCAGAAGTTGGGTTGACATTCATGTATGTACTATTTGTTGCCATGGTAACAAACTAAAGAAGTACACGACATTGTGACAGCTTTATCACGATATCTGTCTTTGCCACTGACCAGTATCTGTCATTCCAGTCAGTTAACATTGATGTGGACAGTTATAGTATCATGCGTACTTGTATCAGTTGTGTATAGTCCAAGTCTCTCAGACCCTCCACACAAGAAGGCGAGAAGCAGTGCTAGGTATGTAGTCAGACTGTCATGTATGCTGGATTGATGTATCATCCATATATTACTTGGGTTTCAGTGTATTTAGGTTCCAGAAAATAAAATTAAAAAAAATCTTTTAGTTAAATGCCTAATAGAAACTGCTTGCTTAGATGACAAAACCTGTGTACATAATTAAAACATTTTTTTGCTGTTTGACATTTAATGTCAGGGGACATCCATAACATTTGATTTCTGGGCAGTTTGGAAAATCTCTCATTAATATTGCTGTTGTTTCATGATAAAATACTGTCACCAAGTTAAATTGGTGACATAATCTTAGTTAAAAGTAATATGTAATTGTATTTATGGTTTTATAATATCTGTTGCATGTATTATACTGGAAGTCAGTCAAGTTGTCCATGAATAATATTGTGTCCATCAGGTGCCACCACGTAACCATTTAGAACCAACATAAGATTGTACATTTGTGAAAAATACAGAATGTCATATCAACAAGAAGAAATTGTCAACTATCCTGGAGCTATAACCCCTACCCTAAGTGCTGACCAAGCAACAACCCTTAAACTTGGTTAGAATACATTAACAGTGCTCAGGGATGACTGTACAAACAGGAGCTTATCACTGGGAAGGTTCTGTATAAAAGAGTTTGTTAAAGTCATAGGCTGTAGCATCTTCCTCGGATCCAGGTCTCAAGCTCAGTTGAGCAGAGACCTTGATTCAGCGGGCCGCCTGGCCCATTACATAATGATCGAAAATATAATGATCGAGTTTTGATCAAGGGAGCAGGTGATTTGGTCAGAATCATAACAGCCAATCAAATCCATCCTAACTGTTCACCTGCCTTGTCAGCAAGAACACACATGTGGAAACTCACCAGGGTACAAGCCTTATTTGATTGGTCAGATTGTACATTTCCCTTCGCCAAATGGGTGATCTAAAAAATAGTTTTCACTGCCGCAAGATGGCCATACATGAACCACCTGATTGGCTCAGTTGTCTGATTAATATTTCATGATCTATGCATAAATCACTTGAGGACCTTTTTACTCTGTTTATCAGCTTTGTTAACCACTTCTCCACCAGAGGGCACCATGCTATTCACATCATTAGGACACCATTCAGATTCGTGATGCCAGTGCTAGCTTTTGCATGGTGAAATGAAGTCAGTTATAACATGGTGATGCTGGAGGTTAACTGTTGTGCATACGTAACCATTGTCAGCCACAGCACAGGTAGCCGAGGTTACCCCTCTGTCAGAGTGCCAGAGCAAGTCATACCAAAAACTATGGAGAAAAAATGAAAAAGGTTTGAGAATATGATGCAGCTCCCCAAAACCTATGTCAAATAATTGCCTTCCTCATACATGTAACCAAAAGGTTATCATTGTCTAGCTATTTCTAAAAATCCATGAAAGTGTTTGGAATCAAAAGAACTACTCTTGCTATCAGTATCAAGACCCATCTGCTCATTCATTCATTCATTCATTCATTCATTCATTCATTCATTCAAGACCCATCTGCTTATAAACTTAAATTAAAATTCTTCCATAATGTTCTCCTATATCATGTCCACTTGCAAACTAAAAGGCATGCCAACATTCATACACATAAATCTGCATCTTGATCAGGATCACTTTCTATTCACATTCTCCATTTCACAAATTTTGATAAAAAAAAAATGTGATACAAAAATGAAACCCATCTTTACATTTTTAGATGTTCTGTACAAAATTCACATACATAAAGACAAACAACTTCGTCATCAGAACTATCATCTTGAACACCTCAATCCATCAATAATACCTGCTGGTAAATCATTCAGTGACAGAAAGACAAACAGATAGATTTACATGGATGAAGACATAACCTCCAAGCTAATCATGGTGAAATGAGAACTGATTCCTTTTTTATTTGACACAGGAGATGATCTGTAGCCTTCTACTATTAGTGCTGTATGATTATTGATTGTGGATGTAATAACTCTCACCTGACACCCAGCCGCACATGGCGCCTTGTTATTGCTCTGCTTTTAGTTGAAGGTATCCTTGATCAAAGGTGGGTGGTCTTGTGTGTTGATGCCATGAGATGCTGGATAATTGTGCTAGATTATCTTTTATTATCCCAAATTTCACCTCTTTTAAGATGATGGAGATAATTTATGAAACACAGCTGGTGTAAAACTTTACAAATATTTTGGTGTAAAGGGCAAGCTATATCTTAACTTTTTTTTATGATTATGGTTATTTTCCTGTGTTTTGTCATGAAATTAGGTATTTTGAAGGGTTATTTACATTCAGTTAGGTGGGTGAGTGGAAGAAGGCTTTGGACACCATGGTCATGATCAGATATAGAAGAAAAGTCCAGGTCATGATTTGCATCCAATAGATTCTACTTCAAGTTTAGAATATGCACTTTACTCTATAGTATTACCAATTGATTGGTGGTTCTAAATCTAACAAAACATTACTAGCATATCATGATTAAGATCTGCAAAATTTGGAAAATATTTAGCAGTTGGGAATGATATTAACTTTAAGGTTAAACTAGGTAAGCTAAAGTTAGGACTTCAGAGCATAAGTCCTCTGGTTCAAGTACTGCTGATTACTGCCAAGTACTATGAAAATTGTTACGTTAAACATCTAAATTCTCACATTACCAAAACTGCTATGGTTGTTTGATAATGCATAACCTAGTGTATAGAAAAATTATTCATTGCAAAGTGTGTCATAAAGTTATCATCATCTTGCATATTATAGACAGTGCCACCTGATGGCCACAGTTTTAATATTTGAAGATAGAGAACAAGACAAAAAGAGAAAAATTGTCCATGGAATATGGTGGAATAAGCATTATGTTACACCTGAACACCATAACCGTTGGAGCTTATTGATCAGCAGTTTCATCCAGATAGATAATCCAAGGATTTATTCCGGAGTAAATTTATTTCTTTAAACCATCCGGTACTGAAGTGTCCCCTGGGACCAGCCAGCGAGCTGTTTTGTTTGTACGGAAACAACCTTCAGGTGACCTTGGTATTGATCTTAGTTTGAATATTGACAGCTTGACCTAAGTGCACTTAACCTGCGGACCTGGTTGTTGTGAGAATCACGAGATGCTGCGATCCCCCATTACTGTATCAGCCCCTGCCCGGCATACTGCAACAGCTAAACCTGCAGCTCATTCAGCACCCTGCCTGGACTGATACTGGGAGGATGCGTAGGACAGTGTGTGTAGCAGAAGAAATCCTCATGATGGCATCAGCGCTAGTGATGCATCCTCCTGATGTTGCTCCTCTTAATTAGGAGTTGATCCAGTTCTTATCCATCAGCACAGTTATTATTTGTTTTCATCATCGGACTGCTAGATTACGGTAAGATATGTAAGGTCTAGTGAACGCTTTGGAAATGTTTGTACATGCTGTTACACAGGTGATCAATATATCATGGGTGATATGGTTTCACCTCATTAGGAGCCTATGTAGAATCTTGTATGTAGTACATTGTCATGCTCTACAGGTGGCCAGATAATGCTGGAAATACAAGACGGAGTGAATGCTGGGAGAACATATGTGTACTATGTCACAGATGATGATAATGATTAATTGATGGTGTAGTTTCACATCATTGGTTAATACAAATCATATTCGTGTAGTTATTGTAATTCATTGTACTCACCAGGTGATCACATTTTGGTGAGATGTGTCAGGTGATGTGATAAGTTGAATGCATACTTCATTAATTCAAAGGTGTCACTTCATCATGAACTGGGCAGATTTCATATATTTTTCCATCTTATAGGGACCTATTCTGATATCTGACATCTATTAAGTGAGCTGTCTAAAAAATAGCCAGATAAGGCTAGTCCCACTGCACACAGGCTGTCATGTTTATATCCAGATGTTTAAAACATGTAGAGGGCCTGCCAAAATAACATGCAACATACATGTTCAACAAGCAAATTTGGTGGCAAGACGGACAACCAGAGACATTTGTAAAGGACATTTTCCAACTAATGACCATTCAAGTCCTGCAAATATGCTGACAGCTGCTTAGGTTACATAGTTTTTCCATAACAGAGTACAATACAGGTAGAGTTATTCATAAATAACTTAAAATCTAAACGAGAGGCAGGTGAATAGCTGACTTTAATCTAGAGTTAAATAAATATTCGTGAGATTTAAGATCTCATGAAAGGTAGAGCTGGAAGTGTATTATAACACAACTGAATGTGAAACATCACAAAGCACATGTATTATGTCATTCAAATGATATTATTTCTGCTTCTTTTTGTTAGACTTGGAGATGTCAGTAGATCACATGAATTATGGGAGAAATGCATGTGATGGCACAGATGATCATGATGCATTGTGGGTTATACACCCTCACAACTTTGATCAGTCAGCAGTTTATAAATCAATGTCTCATATTTCTTGTGATGACCAGTTAGGGTGATCATCTGTGTGGAGAACAGTATTCTATCATCTGCTCGGGGTTCTACAGCCCATGGGTAAATGGTTGTCTCTGTAAATAAATATTCAATTTTTGCTGCCAGTTCGTACCAGATCATCAGTAGAGGACGGTCATCTTTTTAGATTGTGTACGGTACTGAGTCATCTGCTTGGAATATGTGTGGTAGGCTCCAGACATGGGATCTATAAATGATCTGATAAAGGGATGGCACTCGTTACATTACTGGCCTGATGGTTGACCAGCAACATGTGTAATACGCTGCTCAGGACAGGGGGTCGGCATCTACGATGAATTTCTCATGAGTGGGATCATTACCAATCTCAAGGTTGTGTATCACAGACGTGTGGTACCCTTTGATTATTAGTGCTGCCAAGTGAAACGTACTTCAATTCAGATGATTTAATATGATTTTTTACTGACCATTCATTTTAATATGTCAAAAAAGAAATGGCACATTGGAATTTTTATATTGGTTGCTCATCTTAATTATTAAGATAATATTTAATTATATCATAAAACATTAAAGATTTAGTGAAACATGTTCAGGGATACTTGAAAAGTAGGAACTGATGACCTTAAATTTTTCCCATAAAACCTTGTCTTGAATGTAAATGCAACAATGTTTTACCTAAAAATATGCAGAAACAATGTCCTATATTATACTGACCATTTTATGTAATTGTAAAGTAATGAGAAAAATTATGTTGTTCATGATGCTCCTGAATTACTTCAAAGTCTGTAGTGCTTACATTCATATTTAAAATGCATTTCACCTATTTAACTAATAAAGAGGGATTTTCAACCATATCATTAAGTTTTATAATTTATTTTATATTTGATATTGAACCATAATATTGTATTTAAATGTGAATCATGCATTATTGCTGTCATCTCTTGACACTAGTGGCTTCCTAACTTCTTGGTTCTGTTGCTCAATCATTGATCCGTGGTTTCTCAGCACTGTTGCATCATTAAAGATTTATATGGTTTGGGAACCTTGCCCTGCCGTGGATCTCTACCTTTTTGGCAGCATGGCCTCCTGATTGATTCGTGATCTATTGATCATTTTTCCTGCTTCACAGTCCCATGTTCCAACGTCAGAGAGCCATGTTTTTTTACACCATTGCCTCGCCCATCTTCTCACCTGTCTTCTTGTTCGTGGTGCTTTTTGGCTCATTATTAAGGAATCATTAAAAAAACAAGCATTTCATTAAAAGTGTACTGTGTTTCATCCATTTTTGCATATATAGCTGTTAATCTTAATATTTATTATGATATATCCCCACTGAAGTTAATTTGAACAGAAGTGATCTTGAAGTACTGTTAGCATGTTGGCCATCAACATTTCATAACTGATGACAAACCTGTCAATCAAAGAAGCCATGGGAAATTTACTTGCTGCCTGACAAAATATTAAGTTAAAATGAAGGGAGAAACTAAATATACATATTTAATGACCAGACTGTTTTATTTGGAGTGAAGTGATAACTGCAACAAGGAAATTTTTATTGTTTCATCCAGACTTTTACCACAATTCAATAGGACTTCCACTGCCATTTTGACAATTGTCACTGTTGGGAATTCAAGTGCAAAACTGTAAGGGTCTAAACTGCCCCACACACTAGAGCAGGCTCAGAGCCCATGACAATGCCTAAATGTGTCTTACATCTTACATCACCTCAAATTTAACTAAATATTAATTTCTGCCATGAGCCACCTGCCATATGTTACAGATTTCGTCCATGGTCTACCAGCTACAGCCTTTTAAGATACAAATTAATAAAAAATAACCATAGAACCCTCTCTGGTTCAGATCAGTTTTCAAATTTAATGAACTGTTCTGGCTATCTGGCTATGAAGGCACTCAAGTCTACATTTCATTAAATTCTTCCATAATGTTTTCAGGGTTTCATGCACTCTTGAATTAAGCTTAATTTTGGAGATAGATGTCATTGAATGGTGTTGTTACACCTGCGTATGGATACATTTGATAAAACTGCAAATGCTTGTGATGTCTCTGTATTGTCACACATCCCAGTATTGATGGTTGAACAATATTTGATCATCCAATGGAAGCTGAAATCTTTCAGCACCATATAAATATAAGGAATGTTAGGTAAAATGCCATTGGTCAGAAACTGGTAGAGCAGCACCTGATTGGCTGATCAGTTTGCACATTAAGCCAATTAAGTGTTTGAAATGCCCATGCCTAATTTATTATTCCATGAAGATAAAAGCATGGTTAACATTTAATTTTATCAAATAGACCAGTTAGACTAATTAGACCAATTTTGGTATTTTTTCCTTGGAAAAATAATGTGAACATTGATTTAATATATTATATACCTTATCTGTATCATATATCATATATCACATTATCAGCAAAGTATCACAATACTTGAATATGTATCATGATATCATGTATCATTAAATTCCTACTGGTGTTAATTACATTTTATACAAGACAAAGAGCAGGCAGGGGTGATTGGTTGTCTGATCTGTGATAGTTCAGGTACTTAAGCAGTACTTTATTGTCTGTAAGTATCGTCTGTACCTGCCCTGGCCAATCAGCTTGTCGTCTGATGCAGCTTGTTACAGCCATCCTGAGCCCAGGTAGCCACCTGTCTCAGTCCTTCTTTACAGCTCTGCAGCCAGGATAATGTGTCTACACAGTCTGTGATCTCTCATTTGTGTTTTCTACATTACTGTTTATCAACTAAGAAATAAAGTACATTCATTGGAATATATCTTTCTTTCGTCTGTCCCACCAAGGGGTACCCATCGTGTTTTGCTTACACAGTCAGTTTATTTTGAAAAGTTTACCTGTCAGTAACTCAACAGGTTAATCCACATGTTATGCAGAATCCTATAAAGATTGATAAACAAACATAAAAGACGAGAACAGGTGAAACAAAATGTCAGCAGCTAGAGGAAGTAATAGATTATTTTATTGAAATCCATCCAATCTTGGAATTAATGTCTGCGCCCTCTAATATTTTCTCATTTCTGTCTTAGTTTAGTTAATTAACTGAGTAATTAATAATCGAGTTTGTCAGGATATGTAAGCTTGCATGGTCTTAGGTAAAATATCTGCATAAGCCAATGCTCTCTCGTGTTTTATAAATAAGACCTATCTAGCAGGCAAGTATTCTATCATGCACAGTATCTTGAGTTTAATAATTGGCTGCCCCACCATTCTGGAAAAAAATATGAAAAATAAGATTAAAAGCTCTCTTTAGTGATAATTCTGATTATGTAATTATTACAGTAATTATTAGTATTATTATGTAAATCTTTGACCTCAGAATTGTATTTGTAAATTAATGTGTATTATAAATTATAAATTTACTCTAAAGTGGTTGATATTATTATTATGATAAAATTTGGGTTATCTGGTTCAATTTATGTCTATAAATCTATAATAAGAAGATAATCTATTGCTATTTTAAGAATGTGATATTGAGCTGTGTTTGTATTCTTTTTATCAACTATTCCTTACTTAAGTATCTGTTTTTTTCAGCACTTTCAGTGTTGCAAAGTTTGAGAAAACTATTTTGTGGAATGAAGCTAAGAATGTGCATATCAGATGCAGTGTGTGCCTTAGTTCAGATAAATAAAAATATGTAAGTTGTATTCTTAATCCAGAATAAGAATGGAGAAAGTAGCAGTTTCATGCATAGATGGAATCATTCAGTTTAGAAAATGAAGTAAAAACAAACCCCATTAATGTAAAAGGGAGAAAATTTAGTAAACCTTGGGTAATCTCACTCTCCAAGCAGTGTTCAAATTACTATATATTGAAGAAGATTCATCAGCCGGAAATGACTTTGCTGGACTGCATGGAGCTCATGATATGAGGGCTGAAATAGTATCTCCGGACTGCAATTGTAGTCCCATATGTGGCTGCTCTCAGATTAGATCAGTTCCGTGCTGGACTTGTTCGTCTGATTAGGGGCAAGGATGAGCCAATGGTGCCCCATCCCTCAGCGAGGTCAGAGCAGAGACAATACAGGTGATTAGATCCTGTCTGTGTCGTGAGCGGACTTGTCCAGTGTTGTCACCACTCCCAGAAATAGTTGCTTGCTTTTCTTTGTTGCTGTTCATGAAATTTATGACATCTGAATTTCTGGTGTCAAAATGCAGAGGGGTATTTGTTAACGTCTTGCATGATATCTTTCTGTAGCCTCAGAATTTAGTTTAGTTTAGGTATCTCATTTAACAGTCTTCATTAACTAATTTTAGTTTAGTTTAGGTATCTCATTTCACAGTCCTCAATGTGGGTTGGTAATTTTAGTTTAGTTTAGGTATCTCATTTCACAGTCCTCAGTGTGGGTTGGTAATTTTAGTTTAGTTAGGTATCTCATTTCACAGTCCTCAATGTGGGTTGGTAATTTTAGTTAAGTTTAGGTAACTCATTTCACAGTCCTCAATGTGGGTTGGTAATTTTAGTTTAGTTTAGGTATCTCATTTCACAGTCCTCAATGTGGGTTGGTAATTTTAGTTTAGTTTAGGTATCTCATTTCACAGTCCTCAATGTGGGTTGGTAATTTTAGTTTATTTTGGTATCTCATTTCACAGTCCTCAATGTAGGTTGTTGGGGTTGGGTGATAGTTTCTGAAGTTTTGAATCTTCCATCTTTTTCTCAAGCAGAGAAAGCTTCACTTTCATACATGTATTTCTGTCGCTCCTCAGGTGTTATGATCTTAGTGGTTCATCGGTTGTTATAGCAACCAAATGAAAAGCGAATGCTACCCTCCCACAGAGTTGTTCTCTTTGACGATACATTTAATGTTCTCGCTGTGACTCATGGGACACATTATCGCAGATTTGGGGGCAGGCAAAGAAAAGACTTGTGACAGCCTGGTTCGCCTATGAACTGCTAGCTTGATGACTATGGGTTTTTTTTATGTCACTGCAAAATCTTTGCACAGATGTGAATGACTTGAATGAGATTAGAAGGTCAATGCAGTATTAAATTCATCTTTGCTGTTAAGACATTGTCTTGTTGTTTTCTGTGATATGCAGAGAATTACTTAACACATTATCCATAATTCCTCTTGGGACAATATTTCCATCACATTACTTTGCACCCTACCCATAATGCTTTATGTATATTATTAAAAAAAAAAATACATCACTTTTTCCATAACACCATTTTGCTTTATACCTTACCTGTATATTGCTTTTATGTATAATAGTCAAAAAATTACTTTTAACTTTGACTTAATACTAAATGTGTTTTGATGTTCATAGAACTGATTTACTTACCCATAATACCTCTTCTGCTTTAATATTCAGCAAACGACTCTGTTACTATATAATTAACTGTGAGCAGGAGCTCCGCAATATGCTTTGAACTTCCTGTTATTAAACTTAAGGTTACCATTTTTGCATCCTGTTGATGAAAATTAAGCCATATTCTCTTATTGCTGTTGATTCAAGCATGGATTTATTGCAACCCACAAATAATGACTTTAATCCCAAATGTATTTATTTAACATCAATGTTAAATACATTATTTGGTGATCAGTCTTTTAATTCTAGCTCTGAGTAGTGAGGATGTTCATAAACCATGCTTTCATTGATCACTAATGGAAGTCGTCAACTGTCACTCAGTCACTCTCAGCTGCTGAGAGCCGAGTGCCCCACTTCCCCCACTCCATGTGTATCATTATGTACAGGCCATTAAATCCTGATTCCTACTGCGACACCTGTCAAATCGCCAGAAATTGACTGTTGTTATTGGCTGAAGGCTGTCATACAATAAACCAGTGCAGTGCATGATGGTGCTGAAGGACTTCACTCAAAAAAGTTTTCATTTTCGAGGAAACCATTTTTAATGTCCTTCACTGGGAAAGACACTGGTAGCACCACCTGTTATTCTTTTACTTGTTTGAGTGCCGTTTTATACCCCATCATTCCCACTTAACAGTACTGTGAGCATTATAAGTCAAAAACTAATGGACAGATTTCTTTCATATTATGCATATACATAGACATGGGTTAGGGGATGATGTATATTGAAATTGGGGTCATGACCTTTTCTATGAGAGTGACCTTTTCTATGTGTGTGGTCTGATATTAATTGTTTGCTGAAGATAGGGGGCCTATTCTTAAAGGGGGGGGGATTAACTGTCTGGGAATTACTATGGCACCTGAGGTGCCAAGAAATGTCTAGTTTATAAATAAAATTATGACGTGTGGAGACAGCTTGAGGCACCATGAAAACTAAACACAGCCACTATGACAAGTAGAGGCATCTTAAGGCAAACAAAAACTTAAACTTATTGATCAGGTAAGCATGAAAGACAACAAGAGGCAGAAGTGGGGGACTTAAATTCCACGAATTTGCTTGTTCCATTTTGACTATCGCTCATCTTGAGAGTTGTTGTGAGTGTAATATGATTATATTCTCCGTGTAATAAATACTACAAGGATAATAGGTACAAAAATGTTCTGGTGCCTATACACTGGTGCTTTAAACAGTTTAGATCATATGAAAATTAGGGCAGAGATTTATAACAAAGTCCAAAATTACCCCTGATTTAAATTAACATATAACCTAAATACTCATTTAAATTGCATAGCTGCAAGTGAAACTGTTATTAGTGTTATATCAGATATATCAGATTATTAGCCAATTAAATCTGCAGATGCCCCACTCATTCATAGCTTGAATATTATCAATACCAAATGGCCAATGAATGATACTGTATAACTTTATAAAAGGAAAAACAGAGACATGCAGCTATGATGCATACAAATGAGACATGGATTAATCCCATAGAAATTGTGCATTCAGAGATTTTAATTTGATAATCATTTTCTTGTGTCACGATAGAGTGTATTCAAATGTGTTTCAAAGAAAAACAAATAGCCACATCTGGTGTGTAATCTGCGAAGCCCGCCACATTCTCTGGCTTTGTTTTTTATGTTGATGGAATCCATATAAAATTAGGATTGGAAAATGGAATAAGCTTATTACCTCTGTCTAGGAGGATTATGTTTCCCCCAGGGTTTATTTGCTTGTGTTATTGTAAGCAGACATTTTTGAACAGATTTTTACAGAACTTTGTGAGATCTTTAGATTTTGGATTAAGAAGGTCTAATAAAATTTTTATGTTGATCTGAATTAAGAGAGACAGATCCAATATGCTTTTATCACTCGCTTGTCTTTTTCATCATACTTATGTGTCAAAACTGTGCCAGATTACCAAATAAAAAACTTCAATAGGTTAATGGACAAATAAATGGCTGGGGTGCTCAAAAGTACAGTCATCTGGGTTCAAATCCTTGCACAAGTCTTATGAACAGGATAATTAGTTGTATTTGATTTGATTTGTATTATTTCCAAAATGAAGAAACTTACGACAGAGGCATCATTCATGTTTTATTTTTAGCTTTGCTGACTTTAAGTGACTGACTGCATTGATCCCTAAGATTCTTTGCATGGATATAGATCATGGAGTGTTTCATCAGTTTCTGCAGACTGGTGGCGCCACCTGTATTTTTATTTTTTACGTTTTTTAGCTCAGCTGACTAAGTCATCTGAGCTTTAGCAATCACTCTTTGTCCGTCATCCGTCTGTCTGTTTGTCTGTCTGTCTGTTAACCATGCACAAATCGTAACCGCTGGACCTGGAATTTTCTAACTTTACATCAAGAGAGGTTCATGAAAAATCTCCTTGGAAACCTGGAATTAGGTCTCTGTTACCCATATTCTTCAAGCTATGGGGCTCTGAAGTACCCCCCAGAATAATGAAAAATTTGATACAAAAGCTCAAGTATCTGAACGACTAAGGCCAAAAAAAAAAAACCTTTGTTTCCGGTAACATAGCAGAAAAATCTTGGGTCGGTAGGTAGGTAAAAGTTTTTTTTTTCTTTTTTTTTTTTTTTTACATTCCGTTTCTTTACACGATTTCAATGCTACATGGTCTCTATATGCTATCAATTTACACACAAAAAAACCTTAAATTTGTAATTACACGGACACACATGTATCTGAAATAGATATTCCGCCACGTATTAAGACATTCTGTATCAAAGTCTGACAGGTCCTAAAGTGTTGTGGCCTGATCTTCATCTTCGCTTACCGCAAATTTATGCAAAGAAGACAAAGCTGCATTCAGGTAACTTGCCACAGTCCCGAGTGATATCAGAAAATGTCTGATTAATTTTACCTTAAAATTTGGAATAGAGACGTGGATGGGGGATAGGAAACAGGAATTTATTTTCCCTTGTCGTATCGTAAAAGCGGTCCTAATTTGGATGATGCTATAATGGAAATATTAATGATGGCTATCATACAGATTGTTGCGAGTCAGATAGAAAAAAAGTATAAATATCTTTAAATGCATGTTTATATTGGTTATTATAACTATTTATGCAATGCAATAATTTGTATTTGATGTTTGCAAATTAGTTAAAACATGGCATTTTATTGTAATGATTGTATCACCGGTATTGAGAAAATATTGATGTGTTTACTTCCAAACCATCCTAGGACTTAACAATTTTTAAAGTGTCCAAAGGTTGTCTTTTGATTGTAAAAATTCAGTGTGTTCCTGGAGGTTCCAGTGAAAATATGTGATCTCATCTGCTAGTCGCTGTTTGTAGGTATTTATTTTGATCAGAAAAACAAACTCCCTAAATTCATGGAATCCCCCAAAAAGAGTTCCTTGGATTTATATTTTATTTAGTACAATTATCATACTATTCTTAATCATTTTCTGAGCATAAAGTTTGTACTATCTGGAATTTTCTAGGAAAGATCAGAAAATCTAATAAATTTCGCACAGATTGCCTGGGGTCATGATCGTCACTTAATCTATTTGACACATCATTCATGTCACCAGGTCACTTCCTTTTGCCCGGGGCGCATTTAAAAATATTGCCGGTTAACTGAATTGACTAGAAATATCCGAAGTTACCATGTGGATTTTTGCGGGAAACTGAAGTGGATTTGCGATCACTGATTTGCCAGAAACCACTTGGTGCTCTGTTACCGTCAACTCACAACTGTCGAGAGGTCAGGAGTTCGTGCAATGCCGCTTGGGTGTGGAAAAAATGTGGCTGTTCCTTTTATCGTACACTGCGTACAACTGCTCAATTTAATATTCAAGATAATAAAGGGAGTGTACGCACAGGACGGAACAGCCTCCCGGAGCGCTACCGTGTCTTGTACTCTTTGTTACAACGCATACAACCGCGTAGTTTCCACTGGCAAGGTGGCTTCTTGGACGAGGGAATTCATCAAATAATACAAATATTAGTGTTGAAATGGAATATTTTGTTATATTTATATATAGTATTAGGTGAAACAAGCCCATTTTATATCTCTGAATAACTTTGTTTAGACCAGTTGACGTGAAAATCAGTACCGCCGACCGTGTCCATTTTAAACTTCTGTTAGCAATATCAAAGTTGAAAGAAAAGAAACTGCAGGGGAATTTGACCTGAGAAAGTGGTGACTTGTAAGGTTTAAAGAAGAAATTCAGACATTTTTGCTGCAAAAAGTTTCATACATATACATTTAGTCCAGGATATTTTGGCGCGAAAGGAAAATCATACGCTCAAAACGTATTTTGCTTAACCTTTGCCGAATGAAATGACCCCCCGTCCTAATTGGTCGGTGCAAGTTTAGTCAGGTAACTCTGACAGTAGTATTGGTATATTCGCGTTTCTGTCAACGTAAGGTCTACCTCGTTTAATACCAGACGGTCGGACTTGAAAGCCTGGACTTCACATATATATAAGCCTGGACCTCCAGCGACACATGTCAAGCGAAGATACACGGAGGTCGGCAAATGAGGAAATTTGACCAGTTACGTCAGAGACATTGTTAGGTCATTTATTAGAATAGACTCTTCATATTATATAATAAGGCAACCTGACATAAACTGCCATAAATTACAACAATTACATGTCAAGAAAAAGAGAAGCTTCTAGAAGCATGCGTATTTAACAGTGGTGAACTTTTGAAATACCAAATGTGTCAATAAACTATCCTGTGCAGCGACTCTTAGCAAACGTCAGCCTGACTGGGAATACCGAGAGCGCTTTTTCTTAAGAATAATAATAGCGGAAATCTGCACTGAAAAGGTCTGTCGGGAAAATTGGGACACTTTTTTATTCTACAAAGGCATGTATTTATTGCTTATTTTGGCATACAAATCACTCTAAAAACTTTTGAGTCGGCTGGAAAAATTAGGGTCGGTCTGGTGACCGGAAACAAAAGTTTTTTTTTTTTTTGGCCTAATGCATTGATCACCATGATTCTGAGCACAAATATTGATCATGGAGTGTTTCATCAGTTTCTGCAGACTGGTGGCGCCACCTGTATTTTTTTTTATTTTTTACGATTTTTTTTCTCTATTTTTGAGACCTTAAAAGATGTGGTCATCTGTTAACAGGGCACAAATCGTAGCTGCTGGACCTGGAATCTTCTTTCTTGACATGCTGGGAGGTTCATGAAAAGTCTCTTGGAAACCTGAAATTAGGTCTCTGTCACCCATATTGTCCGAGTTATGGGGCTCAGAAGTACCCCCCAGAATAATTGAAAATTTGATACCAAAGTAGGGCACAAATCATAACCATGGGGCCCAGAATCTTCTAACTTGACATCCTGAGAGTTCCTCAAAAGTTCTCCCCAGAAACCTGAAATTGGGTCACGGTGACCTATATTCTTAGAGTTTTTGGGTATGTTTGAGCTCCCCAGAAGTAATGCAAAATACACACAAATTGCCAGATTCCTCATGAAAGGCTGGTTGGATTGTCATCAGATTTGTGCTTTTTGGTCTTGATGAACTTAAGCTAATATGCATGAACAATTATGCCACCTATCTTAATTAGTTGTCTGTGCAAGGACATATTATTAACATGTCAGTCAGCTGAGGATCATGACCAATGGGTCACTGGTTACATTGTAAGATTGCATGAATGTGAAATACAATTACAACACTATGGTCCAGTCTGCAGAATTAACATGCAAGCAGAAATAGCCAGTATAATATATATATTGCCTGTATTGTTTCTTCTGACCTGTGTTCACTATGATAACAATGCATTACTAGTTTAATATCATCACAGCAGCTGCTTCAGCATCCCAGCTGCTTGTTGAAGGATAATCTAGCATTCATTTCCAAGGTAACAGCTTTCAGCAGCCTTGGTGTCACCTTCACCAGATGAGGCCAGGCAGGTCGCGTCACCTGGGTACCGTGACAACCTCGGAATCATTCTATATCTGGATGTGTTGGATATGGTCACCTCCGAGGAGCATATTTTTTCCTGTTTCAGGATGCAGCGGCACCTGATCAGCCAATCAGCTTGTGGCTCAGAGTGTATGATCAGCTGCCCTGGGCTCCCCTATTTCTGGACTCATCCGTTTTCCAGATTGTACCCTTTCATGCTACGAAAACAATCAGCCGAAGATAGTGTTGTCACACGTCCTGAATTCCACAAAGTTTATTAAGTTAACTCTGAGCAGGAAGAAAGTCCATCTATATTAATGGAGGACTTACAAAACTCATTGTGGGCTTGCTGGTTATAATTTCTTTCCCAATAAAAAATGTATTTATTTTCTTAGTTTTGTTGCTTTAGGAATATAGTAAAATTATGGATCTTACAAAGATAAATAACATCACTCTAACTATTACATCACTCTAATGACAATTATATTTAATGTGTGCTGACTGAAAGAATATGATGAAGATATTAGACATGACTTAATTTCCAAGCATGCTCAATCCATATAATTAAATATGAATTTATTTTATAGTGTATCTATCTTGCAGGAATATAATAAAATTATAGACTATTGAATTTATTTTCTTTCATTCAACCTGTTTGTAGTGTAGCTTGTAAGAAACTTGCCTTTTAGGAACTTTCCAGTTTCTTTGACTAATTCTGCTTGAAGGGATGTCCTTACTGTTTTTGGATTCTGATTGACACTTGTGCATTTGCCTTTTGTCCTGGATCTGTAACTCTTTCAGGAATTGATTTCAATTGTTTTTGCCAGCAGAAAGTAGATGCAGGCAGAACTGGGCTTGTAATTTTATTACATTAAATCCAATGGTCGTTGTCAGTTCATCATAATTAAATTTATAAAAGGGTATTATTTATATTAGAGTTGATGGCACGATGACATGAGAATTGATGATGATGACATGAGTGCCATTCTATCAGATGCAACTACCCTGAGCCTGTCATTTCATCATTAAGAACCAGGTGTAATGATAAAAAAAACCCTTGGTACCTGTAATTGATAAGAAGACTACTGGGCTTGGTTGGGAAGTTATTACATTTCAGTCATCATAATATATACTGTAGTGCCTTGTAATCTGGTCTTATCAGAGTCTAATTTTCAAGCACAGTTTGTCCTTGTCTTACTCCATAATTCAAAACTGTTCATCATCACAATGAACCTCATAGATTTGAGCTTGCATACAAGTGGGGCATTGATATTCCTTGTACAGTAGATTGTACTGTTTGATGCATCATTAATGAATGTAATTTACAAGATGGTAATATTCTGTAATAGACTGATATCACTGTGAATATCTGAGTAAAATATATTAAATATCATAGGTGATATCTCTTTTTTTTCACTATATATAGTTTCACTATAGTCACTAGAGTTTCAACATAGATCGCAAACATATAACCCGTTCTCATGTTGGGACAGGCTCGTACACCTTTGTTGGGGCAACTTGTCCATAGGCCATGAGGCTTTTAGTGGTCCAAGCTGGATACAGTGGCATAGTTTCTGACTGATGCCACAGTGATAGACCCTTTGCCAAATAATGTCAATTATTTAATTATAAAAAATAATTATTTAATATAAAATCACCTAATTTAAGTCACACTTTGCTTCATTGCTGATAGTTCAGAAACAAAAACTGACATGTCAGAGGTGATGCCATAGATAAGTTGTGTGGCAGTGGTTGAATGCCACCAGCATCAGTTGTATGTCATATTTTCTCAATGTTTGTTTCTGTAATTTACCAATGATGCCATACTTAAAAAATTGTATAACTCATTCCAAAGGTAACTGTGTAACCCTTTTTGAAAAAAAAGACCAAACTTTGTCAAATTGCCAAAGTGACTGTGTCAACTTTTTTAAAAATAGACCAAACTTGGTCAACTTGTCAACTTGGAAAATGTATCTGGCAACTGCTCACACAAAGTGTAGTAACATTGTTTATAGGAGTCATAGATACCTAGTGTTCAGACGTTAAAGAAATGTGATTAAATTTTAGGAATTCAGGACTATTTAATAAAATGTATAGAAAATATATGTTTATCAGGTTATATACCAATAATTGATAATTCTTTTACATGATTTTAATTTATATATGCCACATGTTTTCTGATGATTAAACATTTTCTAGCTCTAATATCTACATGAATATTTGAATATAATTTTTTTAATCTAAATAATCAGTATTAGTGATATAAGGAGAAAACCCATTTCTGGTAATTGTAGCTGGTGGAATCTGACACAAGTCACTCAAATAACCTAATTTCTTTATGTAGGGAGATTTCCCAATAGGGTCAAGGGAAAATCAGAGAATTTATGTTGGAAAGGTCATCAGGAGTCATGGAATCAATATGACATTTGAAGTTCTTGCTGGAGCCCTGGAGTTATGTGGCCTTAAATCTGATAATGAGATTTCATGCAGTTATAAGACAATCCCAAAGAGGTTTAGAATGCTTCAAGAGATGTTGGCAAACATTTCCTTTAATGTCAGCTTTTGCTGTAATCAGCCACCTGGGGTGTTACTATAAATTCTGTGAGGTAAGCATGGTCAGTTTCTCCAGGAGGAACCAGTGACATGCAGGTGTTTTAAAGCAGGGTTGGCTGGCTCAGGGTACAACAAAGTGCTAAAGGAACAATAGGAAATATATTTTTATAATTCTTTGCTAATTAAAGATAACCTTTTATCTTGTAAATATTTCATTGTATAAAGTCTACATCAAAGTAAATTTTATTTAAAAGTGAATCCCTAAAAACCTAGAGGGGAGTAAAAGAATGTATGCTGAAATTTTCCTCGACAGACAATTAAAATTATTTATTGTATCAATTAATAGGATCAAATTTGAGTGAACTAAACAAAACTAAAAAATATGTATGATTGGCATTTTCAGTGTAATTAATGTTATTTCAAATGAAAATTTGTTCATATCTGCTGATTAATAACATTTCTTCTAAAAAAAATATAGGTTTTATCAAGTATGTATTTTCCGGTAGAGCTGCAATTCAGAGAAATTACTTTGGTTCAGTTTTGGCTTCATCAAGAAAATCAAATTCTTTTGAAGGTAAATTTGATTCTTATCAGACTGGAGGTTTATGTCAGAATATATGTTTATCAGAATAATCAGAATGGTACATTTCAATATTTTCCATATAGAAGGCAAAATGAGTTGCCATTTCTGTTCCATTTAGACTTTATCAGAGACATTAAGAATCCATATGAATGGATTTTGAAGAGTTCCTTTAACAGAATGATACAAAACAAGTATTATTTGAAGTTGTAGGCAGTAATTGTTGCTAGGTAACTAAGTGCCTTAGATTTTATATATCATATCATACAAATGATTTTATTTGTTGAAGAAAGCAGAGCATCCTGTTGGTTTCCATGGAAACAGGGATGAGTTGCAGCAGAACTTGAAGGTCATGTTCTTAAACTAGACTGTCACATCCAAAAAGTTGGTAGGTTATCACAATCAGCGGAATTGTAGAATATCTGCTAATTAACTGTTCTCATGATGGAAACCAAAATGGAAAGTAACAAAAATACACCCAAGCTATTGATATTCTGCTATTGATGACCATGTTCTCCTCATTCCCAGCTGAGCTGAATAATGATTTGTATTTAAAATGAGCTGTGCAGCTCTCCACTGCAGTTGCGATCCTCTCGATAGCTGCACACAAAACAAAAATATTCGTTGTGGATGTTTAGGTAGCTCATGGCTATTTTTTTTTATTTATTGAGCCATTACGATCTTTGAGAAGAGCCATTTTTGCCATCGGGATAACTACCATAGTTAAAGATGCAGAATCAGAAGTACATTTTGGTTACAATGTCAGCATGCTGTCTCATTCTGGTGATTTATTAAAACAGCTAAAAGTACAATTGGACAATAAATGCCAGTTTTCATGCACTGATGGTAGATCCTCAGTTCTGCTTCCAAAGGTGCCGCTATAACGCTGGCCTCCATGGTCTGTGTTACCATCTGGTATTCTATTGATTTCGAGTTCCATGTACTTCAGAGTAAGAATGCTTTATACTGCTTTTTGCGATGAATATGCTGTGTTTAATGCCGCAAGGCTAAAAGCCCTATTAATACTTGTATAATTTTGTGTACAATTCTGACATCAGTGTCATTGTTGACAAATGGCCGCATCTGTTAAGAATTTATCACTACTCATTTCTGCATAAAAGGTGGCAACTTCCTTTAAGAAAGTCATGCCACCTATCATATAGTCATTTGAATTGCAGTTTTATCAAGCAAACTCACCAGTCAATCAAACTACTCTGAATTCTCTATCTATTACAGATTGCTTTCTTTATTCCAGCATCCTTTCCAGTCTGCATCATTCTTCTTGATTTTATTTTTAGTCTATCCATCCTTGTCTTTCGTCTGTTTTTAGTCATTTGTCTCTGGCCTTTTGTTTCTTTTTTACCATTTATATCTCTTTTCTGCTTTCCATGTTTTTGCCTTGATATTTTTTCTTTTCTTTTTCACTATTAGACTCAACATTTCTTTTGTTTTAAAGTACCCGTCTTTGACTAACACCACTTTCTGGTTGCAAGACCTTGAAAGAAATCCTTCAGAGTTATTGTCTGTGTTACTTTGGTCAAAAGAAATGTACTTCCTCAGTTGGCAGCTACTGCAGGGAATAATTTACCTGGATTCACATAGCAGTTTACAAATCAGTTTTTGGTCAACTGCTCGTCAATTGCTTGTTCTGATTAGCTGTGGCTGCATCAAGGAATATTAACGAGGGAAGCATTATCATGTAGAAACTGAAAACTTTCAGATCATTTGAACAAAAGGAATCCTTAATTCATGAAATGATAGCGTTTTGGCTAATGCAGTTTACACATGATGCTCATGGCCTACAACAATATTGTATGCTAAGAGTTTATATTTTGTTAGAAAGTTTTTGCAACCTTTATATTGTTGCAAAGCTTGTTCTACTCATTAGGATCCAACGAACTTACACTCCAGTTCTTGATAGCCAAGCAACATGTTAAAGGTTCAAACAAAGCCAATGCTAGAACTGTTTATCAAAGTCATAAATGGCTAATCATTTTGCAGTACTCATCAGCAATGATCGCCAACCAGTTTTCTGCAAGTAAATTATTCCCTGGTTACTGCACTGGAAATTTCAACAAAATTGATATAAAATCGGAATGAAACACTCTGGAATAAAATGTCTGTCTCAAAAGTTACATGTTTTTAATTTTAGCATATTATAGAAAACCAGACTAATTTTAGCATAAATGTTAGCATATTATAGAAAATTTCAGGACTGTATTAAGATTTGATGAGCTTCTGCAACTGGTTTTAGAAAAAAAAGGAAAATAATAATTGAAGGAGGGTAGTGTGTCTGAATAAACAAGAACAAGCTCATTTCCTGCAAATAATGGTGGTTATTGCTGATATTTTAGGGTCATATTCATGTTCTTTATAAAAAAAAAAATCCCCACATATTTGGCCTATTCTTAGTAGAGAATTTGGAAATTTTTTTTTCTGTGACTTTATTACTTACCCAAAATTGTTACTTTATTTCCAGTGACTTTTTTCCCAAGAATCTTGGAGAAGATCCTAATAAATGTATAGCATTGTAGATGACAGTTTCTTTCTCGAATTTTTATATGCATGTTTAAATAGTTAGCATTTAGTCAGATAATATATAATAAGTGTAAATCTTCCCATTTTCTTGCAGTTAAGGCTCCAATCATACCAAAACATTGAAAGTAAATGGTCTGAACTTTTTTTTTTAATTTTTGCAGCAGAAAGCAAATTATTGCATCTGTCATGAAAGAGATGTCTAGTGACATTTACCTGAAGCAGTAGGAAAGTGGAAATGATGTTGACAGATGGTTATTATAGAACGGGTAGTCTCTGACCAGCCATAATTAACCCTTGTTATCCACGTACGGATAGCTTGATGGATTTTATTAACAGTCTCAGTGGAGTCTGCTGGGCCCATTCACTTGTCTGAGCTGTCTCCGTGAAAATAAAAGCACATTTGAAAGTCGTCTGAAATATAAGCCCTGTTTGGCTGGTCTTTATGTATATTGCATTTTAAACAACCTGGGCGTTATATTCCTGTGAAGTTCTCCACCACTTACATTTCAGGTGTGTGAAATAAGGTACATGTTTAAATGTCATCTTTATAGTTGTGTATTGAACTCACGTATAATCAAATGGACGATTATCTCGTTTACATGCTATAAGAATGCTGCCTTAAGATTGGACCTGTTGACATATCTTGTTTCTCATGGGTTGTTGCTTGTTTACAAACTGAATATTGTGTTTCCATGTGGACAAAAATTTTGGTCAGACCTTAAAATAAATCTACTTTGATGTTTTAATATGATTAGCTACATGCAATGATGTTATTGTAATTTTTGGGTGTAACACAAAAGCTGTTTATTTAAATAGAATTTATCCTTTGCTTTGTTATAGTCTGTTTGATTCAGTTATCAATCATGTATCAGTTATTTATAGTGCATCATTTATTAAATGCATGTATTATATATATCAGATGATAATGTACAGCTGTATCCTACCTAGGATTTATCTGCTCGTTACTATTAAAAAAAAACACACCTTTTTCAAGAATGTAATATTATTGTACTTAACTGGTCATCTTCACAGTCATTGAAAAGATTCTCCAGTAATAGTTCAGAAGTAAATGCTTTATTTTAGCTATTTGAAAAAAAATGCTTGGCATTGTGAATTTGTGCATGTGAATAATTTTATTATTAGTAAAGGCTGATAATCACTCAGGTACAGACACTTTATTCAGAACATTATCCTTGAAGTAAACCCAAATTTGTGCCTAATACAAGCTATTTGTGAAAGTCAGATGGTTAAGTTTAGTGCTAGGATTTTGGCATAAGGGGAGCTTCCACATTGAAGATGCCATTGCCAAAAAAATGCCACAACACTAAGAAGAGTATGAAAAATTAAATTAATATTTAGTGAAATAATTTGATTGATAAACTAAAGCAAAAACTGTAATCTTTAATTTTTGAGTCTATGACTCTGAATATCTAAACTATTATTTCTGTTTTCGCTATACATTATTGATATTCTGTACATAAATAGCCTAAATTATTAATTGGTTTTCAGGATTTATGCTTTATTCACTTAAATTGTTGTGTGACCTTTCACTAGTTACAAGTTGATCAAAATAAAAAATATTGGGAATTATTATCAGTTGAACATTAAAACATGTTTTCTTGCCATTACAATCATTAGATATGAGTTGTTAACAAATAGTTGCAGTTGTTATATTTTTATGTATGTCTCATGTAAAATGATGTTAAGGGGTCTCTCTTCCCACTTCAGTTGAGGAATATCCTTGGAAAAGGAACTCATTTAGACCTGAGTACCATGTATGAAAATATTCCCCTGGTATCATAGGAGAGGCTGGAACCACTGCCCTCAATGCAGATCATTTCCTTATCTTCCAAGGCACATAACCGCCAAACATGTCCCTTTAAAAAACTTACCATATTTTCAATACCTAAAATGAAGGGTATCTCCAGGTCAGCATTGAATACCTGCATCTTTATTGGGAAGGTTGCCATTATAATAAGTAAATCATAGCTCCAGGCACACCGACTTGTTGTCAGATCCAAGTCTTAATAAGACCAGTCTGTGCGTGCCACTGTTTCTTAATGACAGGCAGTGAAGCTCTCATTAATGCTGGGCAAGTCGGGCTTTCTTTGCTGGGACAGCGAGACAACAGCCAGAAGAGATACAAGACTCCCTGTCTTGTGGTAGATAAGTCACTCTCTGCATTGCCTATATAATCGTTCATGCATGCTCTGAGCTTTGTGATTGGTTTATTTTTTATCACATAATTTGTAACCGTATATGTGAGAAATGTTTTTCTGATTGCACTCTGATGAATATGAAGTTGGGAATGCAATATAGTGGTAATTCACAGAGTGCAATTATTAATTATTCCAACAGCTTAGAAATCTTTTCTCCAACAATTTTCCTCATTGTCTGCTGCAGCTAATACTGTCACGCTTCCATGGTGATCACATTAGTGCTCAAAATCATCATTGAAGACCTGGGAATTCAGTTTTTGCCAAGTTTTATTAATTTTTTTTCTGTTCATTACAGTTTCCGGAGCATGGTTTTTATGGACTCCAGGACAAGATCTTACTGTTCCGTCACGATCAGGGAGATGTCAATGTGCTGAAGCTGATTGTCAGTGCTTCCGAGGTCACTGAGGGCACTCTGGTTGAAGTGGTTATTTCAGGTAAGTCAACTTGACCTTTTGCTGGATTCAGTAAATCATCAGTTTTGTGAACATCTGTGAGGCGTCCTAGTGATCCTAGTGCAGAGGAATTTCAACGATGTTGCGGTGACATTTGGATTACCAGGACCACCTTTGTAATATCTAGATGCATTCAAGCATTTTTCATTCATAATTATATTTTATTAGACTTCATGAAAGCAATAATTCTATAGGTAGCTTTCTGTTGATTAAAATTAACAACCCTTTGTTTCTGCCACTAAAAATTGCCTCCATTTTCTTTTTATCCTGCACTAAATTTGGAAGGAATTTATATATTTTGATATGAAGTTATTTAAATGAAGTATGCTTTCTTAAGACTTTTTTGTCATTGCAAGTTTTCGATGCATCTTTGCACATTTTATCAGTGTAATATCAGGTAGAAAAATAAGAATATATCTGCCTCAGGTTTGGGCACCAATACTATGTTTGATCAGTTAGATTTATACCTGTGTTTGCAGTACAGATTAGTCTTTTTACTGCCAACAATTCAAAATAATTGTTCAAATTTTATGGAATCTGCAGTGTTGAAAACACTTAGCTTTCCAGTTGAAATACTGTTTAAACCAATACTGACAGACACATAGTATCACACTTTATATCAGCTGAGTAGTAGGGAAGGGCTGCAGGGTAGTCTGTCATTTATCCATCAGCAACCGGCATCTGTGGTTTAAGGGAAGAGCACAGAACCCAAAGCCAGGAAAGTTGTGAGTTCAGATCTCATCCAAGCAGCAGTGAGACATGGTAGGCCCCCACCCAGGGTGAGCACCCTCTAAGCTTAACTAAACACATACAGCTGTGTACTGCTCCCAAACAAGTGTGTCTTTAGGGGGTTCTTCATTGTAATGACCCAGCAACTAGGATGGTTACACACCAAGGACCCTCAGGTGCAGTAGACAATGGGCCTGATTATGAAAAATGACAGGAAGAGATTGCTACCGCCTTGTCACATAGACAACCTGCAGGAACACTGCAGATGTACATTCTTAAGTTAAGAATTAGATAAGGCAGCATTAAAAAATGGATGTTTAGTTGGTATAGGGTATTGTGAAAAGCTTTAAAAGAAATGTGGTCAAATTTCCCGGGGTTATTTATTTGCAGATTTGCAGAGATACACACCACTGTAATAAATGTGATATGGGGCCAGTGATGTAAGTAGTTGCTAGGTCATAGGTCAAACACATGATAACAAGGTTACATGGTCATTATGCCATATGTGAGTTGCAGAGAATTCCATTTTTACATATGTCATGTTTCCTTATTTTGTTAGCAGCCTACCATGGGCAAATATATGTGGGAAATTGATTAGAACCTTGTGATTAATTCATGGCATTAAAAATTTGCCATTCCATGAAAACATAACTTCCTTAGTGAAGTTAGTAATAAGAAGTGACTGTAGCATAATTTACGGGGTATTCTGTTCTCTTGAGGAAGCTGAATTAACCTTTTGCACCATGTGCAAGATACTTTAAAATAATGGACTCCATTACATCACACTTACCTTCCAGGCTGCCTTAAATAACCGTCATGTCCATCTAACAATGTTCGTTGCATGTAACCGTGTCTTACAAGATAATGTAATTGTCTGACATTTCACATGTGGAATGTGTCCTTTTCAAAGATTAACATTCAAGGCATTATAAATTTGAGTCAAGGGATAATTGAAGTAGTCTGTATGGTACAAGTGTTCAATCTGCATAACGTCCTGGGAGTAATGAGATGAGGTCCACAGTGAACGAGATACCAAATCAGACTCTTTGTATTTGAGTTTATGTATTTAACCGCATTGGCTGATCTCTGTTATCTCATCAAGTCGACTGCCTGACTTGTTAGACAGTCGAGGGGCCAAAGAGGCACCATACAACCAGTATGGTGGGCAGGTGACAAACTTGACTCTGCAGGTTAAGGACTTGGCACTATGGGCTGGGATATATTGGGACGTGGTGTTAATGTCAACTTCACACGTTCACTTATTGATTATTGATGAAATAAGATCTCATGACCAGGAGAATGTTCATATCAATTAATGTTATTCCCAAGGATTATTTATGAAATTTCAATATTTTTCTCATGACAATCTGTAAAATTTATTTGGATAATTGTCTTACAGCAGCATAACTTAAGTTTAGCAATATCAGAAATGCTTCATTTTCTCCATGTCTGATGATGATGTCAGCAAGAAAACTTCATATTTAAGCTATCCTTAATTTGAATGAAAATATCTTGATACACTCTTACAATCATTTAAATTCATAATAGCTCCATTTACACATAAAATCTAGACTGCCCTAGAATTCCCAATTGTGCTAGTTCTGGGCTAAAGGCATAAGATTTTGGTTTGCAGTGAATGGTCTAAACTAGACCAGCAGTATGAGATGGGTCTAGATTGTAACATGCAAGAACTAGACAGTGGTTTGAGCATGCTGAATTTTTTACGTGAAAATAGAACTTGAGCAAATGCACTAGATTTTGAGGGACCCACTCTAAATGTAGCATGGTCTAGCACTACCTGCCACTAATGCTATACTAACACAGTTAAGATCACACCAGATATGGGATTGTAAAAGCAAGACGAGATTTGGTCTTAGCTTGACACCAACAGTCTAGCGCAGAAGTTTAGAGTGGTTTAAATGGTCACTTGTCCCGGCACCATGTAAATATAAGATGAATCTGGAGCAAGCCATATTTGGTTAGGTCAAACCAGATCTTTCTAGTGTAAATGGGATTGATGTTTTCCATATTATACAGATAAAGAATACTCCAAAAACCAGGTTCAGTTTGCAGTGCAAATTTATGATGATATTATTTAATGATTTTGCTTGAAAACCAGAATTAACATCCTGAGCAGAATCTATTTTCCTTTGAAACTAGGTCACTCTGACCTCATTTATAACATATTAAGCTATACTTTTGTCACCAGGAAGATGGATAAGATTTGAGTAGCCTGTGTCCCTGAGATTACTAGGGGTTTATTGTAGCTTAGACCATAATGGAAAAATGAATAAAAAAAATGAAATGAGAAATTTGTATGTAGGAACCCTTAGTGGTTTGGTGTCACCTACACTTGAAGGAATAATGTCAACAGGTCGTAGGCACATAACTGATGCAGTCATATCAGCTTAGTTGATAAGATATGGTACAAATGTTTTCTGATTAATCACAGCATAAATATGTACTGTTTTAATTTAATCTTTAAATATTGTAGAGAGATTGAATTTGATTTCCTAGTGTCTTGAAAACTTAAAAAATTGTTCTGATACTTCATGCTAAATGGCTCCTTGACAATTAGAAAAAATTGAAAATTATGTGAATAATCATTTAGTGACAGAATAATAGGATGTTTAGTATGTTAGCATTATTGATATTTTCACACATTAACATTATAATTGTCTTAAAGTAAAATAAAATTAAAGCTTTATGTATGAGTGGCTTGAAGGAATAAAAAGACATAAGGATATGGGAATTTTTGGATAAGGTCATAGAATTTCTTTGCCCCAATATTTTTACACACTCAGGTTACAGTTGCAATCATAATGTATTAGTTTAATATTATCTTGAAAAGGTCTTGTTGTTTTTTTTATGTGAAATTAATGCTGTTGATCCATCTGTGTTTTGATGTACTTGTGACAGTATCACCATGGTGATTTATTCAGTCCTGCATGATGATACATTATTATGAGATCACAGGAGGGTTATGTTTTTATCTTTGTTAGTTTGTCAGTATGATAAGTTTGTCTATTAAAACAGTATTACACCTTAAATTGAAGTCCTCAGGCTGTTATGGAATTTCTTTTCCAGTGTTTGATTCAAAAGATATTCAGATAATAAAATGTTACAAATTTCATTCAGATATATAGAATGATATTCAAATAAAAGGTCATATTGTGTTGTAACCAGTTTTGTTGGTTGATATATTATTTATGGTAAAAAGTTTCAAGCAAAAATTATATCTGATATTCTTATTCCTTAACTTTACTGAAAATTATTTATATGAAGTAAAAATCAACTGTGATCTAGATTATTAGTATTTTAAGGTATAAAAATGTTGTGGATGAATCAATCACCAACCTATAAATCACCGTTTTTAAAAGTTGACATCTCCCTTGCAGTTGACATCTTGTTTAATAATCCTTCAATCAAACAATGCAAATTTAGAATATTATCAAAACTAAAATAATTAGCTCACAGGAAAGATTTTACTTTCTGACGAAAAACAGTAAACAACCAAAACATTGTGAACAAACAAAGACCTAATTCATTTTTCACCCTGTTGCGAGATGTACTCCTTACTGACATATTTGGTTTTGCCATTCATAATCACCGGTCTGAGAGAGGAGATCATGGCCAGGACACCGCAGTGAGCTAACACCTACCTGTTTGTAACCTACGCTTGTTTTATTATCCAAGTTTTGCAGGCTCAGCTGGATCACACGTTCATTAATGAGCTCTCGATTAAACCTGCTATGCTTTTTCATTGATTTAACATGTAGTTTTCCCATCATACTAGACATTTTATGAGTTTTATGAGTATAGAGTTGTGTGTTTTATTGGTATAGGGTTAGAAGTTTAACCCGACATTTTATGTTTTGTCAGTGTTGGGAATAAGAGTTTGTTTAAAAGTGAAGAAAGCAAATTAAACTGCTGATTTGTTGCTTCATAAATATTGTTTAGTATAATCATTGAAACCATATGTTCAAATTTATTAACATTTATAGAATTACTTTTGTCATTAAAACCAAGTAAAGTCCTGAAATGTTACAGTTGTTTCTTTAAATTGTTTCAATGATCAGACATTTTCACATGCATGACTATTTTAATGACTTTCTATGTCTTGCTAAGATGGTACATATTGAAATATTACATGTGCAGAT
Source organism: Sipunculus nudus (assembly GCA_026874595.1). Lineage (NCBI taxonomy): Eukaryota > Metazoa > Annelida > Sipuncula > Golfingiida > Sipunculidae > Sipunculus > Sipunculus nudus. The sequence continues at coordinate 16,460,059 of CM049308.1, forward strand.
TCTGTTTAATCGCCCATTACACAAGGGCTTATATCTTCTACAGCTAACTGTCAAGCTATTTTGCTAGCTGTGTACTAATCTGTGTGCATGCTTGGAAGAAAATGTATTGATCTGTTCAAAGAGTCCAGACTGTTCTGATGTTCATGCAACTGGATGGCACTGGTGCTGGATTAGACCACATTGGTGGCAAATTAGGAAGCTCTTGTGCCTGATTAGACTACACTCCCTTCTAACTAGAAAGTTTATAACTCCATCAGACCCAAGCAGTACATTATTTCTGGATCACTTCCTAAGTGTGATGGAATTCTTCTTAGAGTGTCTTAAAGGTACCAAATGTTTAGCAAGGTGTCTGCAATGATAGACCTTCTTTCCAGTGAAGGTTTCAATGCTGATGTACAATGATGTAATTAACTGCATTTCTGTAACTTCCAGTACTAAAACCTATCCGAAAAATGTCAGGAACATCAGCGAACCTCTTCTAGGGACTCACTAAAAGAGAGCCTTTCACTATAGAATAAAACCATGACTCTGATTGGTCAGACATACCGGTAATGATATATATGATTGGCCAAAGCTTTGGCACCTCATTTTACATGGGCCTGCAGCCTTTGTTGTGTATGCATGTCACCAGTTATTCCTGATTTAAAAATACTGGTTACCTGCTGGAGGAATTCCTTGTACATGCCAAACAGAACTTCTAGTTTTCAAGTTTCTTGAGGGGAAAATGGGGTCCAATAACAAATCCACTAGGGGTTGCAGAGGGCCACTGTGTGTGTGTATAAGACACTAGAACTTCAGTAAGATATATTATGAGATTTCATCTATACAGATAAACAACAAGATTGGGAGATGGTCAACTGGAAACAGTAAAAGATCTATGTCCTCATCCTAGATTTGTATTGGGCAGTATTTATGCGAAGCTAGTGATGTCATGGAAAATGTTGGTCTTTTTTATACTTTCCAACTAATTGTTCATGTCTGCATATCATCTGTTTGCATCAGCTGTTATTTATCATTCATAAGATGTCATGACAGAACTTTTCTCAGAGCTCTTTTGCCATAGAATGATCTTATAAAGTGGGCATTATCATATCTTTTGGCACCAAGTTTGCTCCCAGCAGTACTAAAAAAGGGATTGAAATGATAAACAGTTAGAAGGGGTATCTTGAGATTTGAAAGGTTCTCATGATATTGAGTCAGTGACGACTAAAATAAATTTGAAGAGCAGCTTTATGCTTTAAATCACAAGGTATCAGAATTTGTGGAACGCCACATAAATCTGTCTTGCAAACCTGTCAGTTTTGCTGTGATGCCCTTATATCCCATGGGTATAATTATGCATTCCTCTTTCCATAAAATGTATAAAATATTCAAAAGACAGTACTTGTTTTATTTTGAGTTGAACCTTGTGTGTTCCATGGTCATACAGTGTGGTTAGATAGTCAGAACATGCTTTTGTTTTTTGCTGAGTTTGTCTGTAAAAATGTTTATTTTGTAAAAATTATATCTGTTTCTCAACAGATACTGACAGTTACTGTGCTTTTGGAAATAAACCTGTCAGATTTTTTTCCCACAGATGTTCCAATGCATTACCATTTAATATTGAAGCCTCCACTTCCTATGGGGAGTTTAAATCTGTATTGATATCTGGAAAAAGATTCTGGGGGTGGACTTTTTAAAGGTACACTCTGCCAGTTTTAATAAGCTGAATTGATTTTACCATATTGTTGAAGATACAGATTTTCTGCTGTTCAATAACTGAAAAACCCTATGTTCCGTACTCGACAGCATTTGATCATAACATCACCACACATGTTGCAGTATAATCAGGGAAAGCACACAAAACCTCATCCAAAATAAATGATTGAAATTGCCTGTTTTTTTACACAAATTGCTATTTTTTTAATTCTTTATCATTAAATAACTTATAAAATAATATATTATATATTATTTATTCTTTTGGCAAAATGCAGATTGGCTCAGCTGAGTCAAACTGCTTTCTTGTCATTCTCTTTACTGAATGAAAATATATCAGAACACTGGTCCAGGCATGTTAAAATGTCTGGAGACTAGTTTTAACTGTCAAAGCTGTCTGCATTTGACAGTGTTTTACTGCAGCTGGAGATGGCTGTATCATTCTTCGGATAGACAGGCATCATATTTTAATACAGATGTATATATATTTAACTGCTGGAACTAGACAAATGTATAATCTTAGCTATATATGGTCTGCTGAAATAAGTGTGTTGATTTATACCATTGGACTTAACTTTGATACTGAAGAGGTTTTTTCAACAAAAAAATCCCCAGGAATAAACTAAATATAAAATTGGTCATATTTCTTAGGTCTTTATGCTTGATATTTAAAGTCAGCAGTCTCATGTTTATTCAATATAAGAGAATATTCATTTTGCTGTTGTTATAAAGCTGGTTTTAGAGATAATTTTCTTAAAAGTTTGTATTTTTCAGCGTGCTGTCAGAAACCTTAACCACCATAATAGGGTCCAATATGTTGTAAAGGTTAGACTGATTTCTCATATTTTTAAATAATTCAATTAAATAATGTGCTGTCAGGTAGGTGTTTATTTTCCTTGTTTAAATTATACCCATTAATGTTCCATTTTCTCCCATGAAATGAATCTAATTGAAATGTCCAAAGCACAGAACGGGTGGACATGAGTTGGAACAAACATTAAGATTTGGGAAGCTCACCTTAATATACATTATTCTAAAAAGGCTTCATGTACTTGGATTCAAATAAAGGTTACTGCCTTCATAGGCCTTACCCATTACCACTTGACCACTTAGTCAGCTCTGTGTAGAACCCATTCATTACCTCATTATGGAGGTTATATTTCTACTTCATGGAGGTTATATTTCTACCTGTGTCTGTGCTTATTTGTTTTTCCTTAGGATTTTGTAAAAACTTTATGGAGGACTTTTAGCCAGGGAAGACCCTGTAAAATTTTGGTAATGGTCCAGGATAAGGGGCAGATCCAGATAAAGGGACAGATCCAGATAAATACATGGATCCAGATTAAAGGATAGATCCAGATGAAGGGGCAGATCCAGATTAAATCCAAGGATCCAGATCAAAGGATAGATCCAGATGAAGGGGCAGATCGCGATAAAAGGGTAGATCCAGATAAAGAGCAGATCCAGATAAAGGGTAGATCCAGATGAAGGGACTGATCCAGATAAAGGACTGATCCAGATAAAGGTGCATATCCAGATAAAGAGACAGATCCAGATAAAGGGTAGATCCAGATGAAGGGACAGATCCAGATAAAGGACTGATCCAGATAAAGGTGCAGATCCAGATAAAGAGACAGATCCAGATAAAGGGTAGATCCAGATGAAGGGACAGATCCAGATAAAGGACTGATCCAGATAAAGGTGCAGATCCAGATAAAGAGACAGATCCAGATAAAGGGTAGATCAAGATGAAGGGACAGATCCAGATAAAGGACATCCAGATAAAGGTGCAGATCCAGATAAAGAGACAGATCCAGATAAAGGGTAGATCCAGATGAAGGGACAGATCCAGATAAAGGACTGGTCCAGATAAAGGTGCAGATCCAGATAAAGAGACAGATCCAGATAAAGGGTAGATCCAGATGAAGGGACAAATCTAGATAAAGGACTGATCCAGATAAAGGTGCAGATCCAGATAAAGAGACAGAACCAGATAAAGAGGCAGAACCAGATGAAGGGACAAATCTAGATAAAGGACTGATCCAGATAAAGGTGCAGATCCAGATAAAGAGACAGATCCAGATAAAAGACTGATCCAGATAAAGGGTAGATCCAGATGAAGGGACAGATCCAGATAAAGGACTGATCCAGATAAAGGTGCAGATCCAGATAAAGAGACAGATCCAGATAAAGGGTAGATCCAGATGAAGGGACAGATCCAGATAAAGGACTGATCCAGATAAAGGTGCAGATCCAGATAAAGAGACAGATCCAGATAAAGGGTAGATCCAGATGAAGGGACAAATCTAGATAAAGGACTGATCCAGATAAAGGTGCAGATCCAGATAAAGAGACAGATCCAGATAAAGAGGCAGAACCAGATGAAGGGACAAATCTAGATAAAGGACTGATCCAGATAAAGGTGCAGATCCAGATAAAGAGACAGATCCAGATAAAGGGTAGATCCAGATGAAGGGACAGATCCAGATAAAGGACTGATCCAGATAAAGGTGCAGATCCAGATAAAGAGACAGATCCAGATAAAGGGTAGAACCAGATGAAGGGACAAATCTAGATAAAGGACTGATCCAGATAAAGGTGCAGATCCAGATAAAGAGGCAGAACCAGATGAAGGGACAAATCTAGATAAAGGACTGATCCAGATAAAGGTGCAGATCCAGATAAAGAGACAGATCCAGATAAAGGGTAGATCCAGATGAAGGGACAGATCTAGATAAAGGACTGATCCAGATAAAGGTGCAGATCCAGATAAAGAGACAGATCCAGATAAAGGACTGATCCAGATAAAGGTGCAGATCCAGATAAAGAGACAGATCCAGATAAAGAGGCAGATCCAGTTAAAACGACAGATTCAGATTAAGGGACAGATCCAGTAATGTCTTAGAGGACGTATGTGGATCTTGATTCTTTAATCAGTACCTGTGAGGTGATCTCAAGGACTCAAGAGGTAAACAGCATCAGAGAAAGAATCCTGCATACATATATTTATAGATCTTGAACCGGATCAACATTTAATGGATTCTCTTTTATACCAGTGCCAATCACCCCACTTTATTTCATGGAAAATGTGTCAACCACCTCCTGCTCGGAGAAGATGACAGTACCACATTAAGGTATTGTTCAGAACAAGCCAGGCAGTATCCTCCAGGCTGTAGATGTTCACAGTTGGTGTTTTTCCGTCTTGGCATTCTGTCCACGTGTATATTGGTTTGAAATCCCAAGGTTCACAGCACTTACCAGGTCTGAAGCAGATACTGGGCAGACCTGCTGTGAGTTCTGTACGTGGGGATAATTAAAATACTGCAAATCTGAAATATCAAAGTTTATTTTGTGGTAATACACTGTCATCTGTCACAAACCCTGTTTTTTCTGGCAGATTTATAAAGTTTGAAAACTGCACAAAACTCATAATTAAATTATCTCTTCTGACTTAATGATAGATGTCTGTGATGCTGTGAATGTATTATGTATTATGTCCCTGTAGATATAGGTATATATAATTGCCTTATTGGGTATTCAGCTGTGGTTGACTGATAAAGTGAGTGTTTTACCTCAGCTAACTAGCATTGATGTTGAGCTATAGAATATCAGTCTTTGCCTCGTTTGTCAGTGGTTTCTGATTTTTCTTGACAAAAAGCAAAAATATAGAATTCTAGTAAAATATAAAGAATGAAAAGATGGTATTTCAAGTTCACATTACATAATGTATAATGTAATACCTTAAATCTGTGTTCATCGAGTAAGAAAGGACGGGAAGATTGTTATTTAAATTGTGTTCCTGTCTTGGGAATCAAATTATGATCCCGATTTTTGTGAGCACACATTTACTGTAATATGTTCGTCAGAACTGAAATAAAGCAATCAGCTAACTTCTGTGGTGTAGCCTGGCTTCCTGTGGTCTAGGGATAGAGCATATTGGCTCAAAGCTGAGAGTTTTCTCATGGTCATCAACCAACCAGGCTGAGAACTCTGTGATCGAATCTCAGCTGAGAAGTGTTGAGTTTTTCATGGTCAGCCCCCACCAAGGCTAAGCACTCTGCAGGCTTTATGGGAAGACAATGTTCCAAAGTGACATTACACTCAAAAACAAGTGCACGTTCTGGGTGTTACACAGCCTGGACTAACAGATGTGGTACACAGAGCCTGGTTAATTCCCAGGATAATCATGTGTGTCTGGCCTGCCTTGTAATCTAAAAACAGAATGAAATTCTGCAGAGGTAAATAGTACTTAATTAAGCTAGCATAAAAAAAATGAAGGCAGTTACCTCTACCAAAGTTTAAAAAAAACTTAAATAACTGTAAGTTATCATCATCATGTAAAAAAGAAAGGGGAATGTTAAACATAAACAACCTCCCTGTACAAGGATTCCAGTGGTGATTTCTGTTTTAGTGAGCACACATACACTATGTCAACTGGATCATGGATGCACATTTCACAAGAATTGTTAGTTTTTATAACCTCTTTCTTTCAATGTACATGTGTTGTTAAGTGATTATAATATTAATAAAAGATTCAATAAAATATTACATTTCTTGAGATCGCTCCTTGTAGTGATTTTTTTTTGCAGCTTGCTGTGTGGGGACTCATGCTTGCTTTGTAAAGAATGAAACTGATATCACTGAGTATAGGGATATCTGGTAATGACAGCTTATTGTTGTTTAAAAAAGAAAACAATTATAAAACGGTATATTATCAGGCCGATTTGATACAAAGGACAGATGAGTATCATATTCATCAGTACAAATGTACAATTTATACAATAATTCTGTTACCACGAAGTGTTCCCTCTGTGGTGTGCTTTATCTCCTATTATCACCCAAGGGAGCACCATGTCTCAGCAAGTGGTCTTCTCACAGTTTATTCTCACAGTTTTTTTTTAAAAAAACCACCAGGAGTTCAGAAAAATGTCAAGATTTACAAATTTTATGTTTCAATTTTTTACCGCAGTGTGAAAAAATGGGATCAACAATATCAGTGAGGTTAAAAAAGCCTTTCCTGGCTGGAGATGGACAAAAATAATTATATATTGGTCTTGAATTCTGTCTTGGTTTCAGTCTATAGCAGTAACATGTCATTGTCTCTACTGCAGTAAGGATTAAAAAAAGTCACTGAAATATCATACAAGTATTGTCAGGTGCCCCTGTTTTAGTAAGTTGATACATTACCATCAAATAGAAAGTCTACTAGCAACCTCTGGCATTTAATAACAGTCAGCAGGCCAGTGCATATAAGGTGAAACATAATTGGTCAGAAATCAGTTAATTGGCTTTTGATTGGCCAACTGCGGAAGAATCCAACCAATTGAAGTTACTGTTTCATTACCTCCTGAAATGTGAAAGCAATGGCATGCTGAACATTCGTGATTCAACTCCATAACAGCACTCAGAGAAGGATACTGACCTGCAATCTGATCACTAATACTAGTTCTATCTATTGTATTGTGTATTGTATGGTGATTAATATATCTTGATAAGTTTTGTATCATGAGATTATGTATCATGATACAGCCCTGATTGTCAATACTGGATATTAGCTCTGATTGGCTGTTCCTCCCAAGGCCAACAAAAATATAAGGTGTGGTTTAAGGCACTTTTTTTCAGAAATCAATGCGGGCAGGCAATTTCTTTTTTACCTTGTATGTTTTTTTTTTTTAAATTTCATATGACAAGGGAAAAGCATAATAATAATTCACAGTGTCTTTCAGCTTCTACATTAAAAATGTTTCATGATGAAACTGCCAAGCTGAATGATTTAACTTTTTCATAAGAGTTATCTGAGGGTAGGGTTTTCTCAATTGTATAAGAATAGATTGGGTTCACCGATTTTGTAGAGTTATAGAAAGCTGAAGTTTGTCTTATGAACAAATATGCCTATATCAAACTGAGGTCTGCAATCGTCTTCTTCTGCAAAACTGCTGTTTCAAATTTTGTAACATTGCACAAAAATTATTCTCAGGTGGCCTTAAATTTACTTAAATCATTCTTTTGCCAGATTATTGGACCTTCAACAGTGAAAGGATTGTGGGATACTTTGGTAAAGAAAACTAGTAGATTTATTGTAGTAACAGACTGAGCCCTGTGGGTTTATAAGCAGAGCTGTAGAGGCAGCATAAATAATTTGGTGTCCATATCCAGCTTATGTGTAGGATAAATCCATGAATAAAATATATCTTTACTCTGATTTTGCCTTCAGCAGGGATCTGTTATTTTTCTAAACATGTTGCTTATAAATATGTCAGCTTGAAAAAAAGGATTGTAGCCAAATAATATCGGATAACTTTGTCATATATAAGACTGGTGACACCACCAACAATAATTTTTGCACAGTGTATGTCCCTGCTTATAACTGAGGAGTGATTTGACATATGAGCCTAAAATTGTGCATGTTCATAAATCTTGGATAGTTTTGTTGTATACAAGACCTGAGACGCCATTTTCAATTTTTTGGGGTTCCATGCATCTGTGCACATAGCTCAAGAGTGTTTGAAGTGTCTTGCTGAAATTTTACAAGTCCATACATCTTTGATGTCTCATACAAAAGACTGGTGGTGCCATCTGCAATCACTTTTGTGTTGTGTACATCCATGTCAGAATATCAGGAGTGACATTTGTGTAATTGGTGCTTGTTCTCAGGTTTAAAATGCTTAGTACTTGCACACATGTCACACATACACAAGTACTTGTAAAGTAATCAAGTACTTTTCAAATAATGGTCAAGCATGTTATCATGGAAGCATTATACCTGATGTATATCCCACAGCAGAGGTTCACATTAAATCTGTAGGCCTTGTTATAAAGATGAACATACTAATGTCTTTATCAGAATATTTTCTGAAAATTTCATATTTGACAATGGAAGTTGAATATTTAAAAAAATTCACAATGGAGGTGGCCACTTTGACTGCAGAGGCCAGCAGGTGTACTTTCTGTGTAAATGAAACCGTTTATTCACATTTAATGGCAACTTGTTCTGAGAGCTTGTTTTATACTTTATGTAAAATATTTAAATTTAACAATGTTCCAATGGTAATTGTATCACTTTACAAGTAAGTTCTGGTTTAAGATGACCACTCTGGTTATGATATATTCCATGCTAATTACCATAAACAACCTATAATTTACAGACCCTTTTCCAGAACCTCATATTTATAAACAAATATAATGGCCTCCAGAATTGTTTTATTTTATGTCAGAAAAATAACATTTTAGTCTCTTATCTATAACAGATTTCTTTTTGAAAACATGTGCCAGTGTTAATAATTATCACAATTCTTGCTTGTGTTAGTTTTAATTAACCTCACTTCACATGTGTAGGCCATTTCAGTCATCCTAGTGTGATGTGTTTTTAGCTCAGCTGACTGTAAGTCATCGGAGCTATAGTCGTGGTCCATTGTCCGTCGTCCGTCCGTCTGTCCGTCCGTCCGTAGATGTGGCACGTTTTGAAACCGTAAGACCTAGGAATCCAAAATTCAGCATAATGTTAGATGTTTCCAAGATCTCCTACCAAGCCGAAAACTGGGTCTTTGCAACTTCATTCCTTTGAGAAATTAAGGAAAAACCTCAATTTTTTATTAAAAACCTATTTTCACACTTCAGGACTGCCTAATATCAAAACCACTCATCTGTTTTTCCTCATATTTCCTATAAATAATCCTCTATATAATTCCTATGTACATGCCAGAAATTAGGTCTGTATTATATAATTTAAAAAAGTTATTGGCCCAAACATAATGCATTTTGTAAATAATCAGGAAAAAAATTTTATCACTTAACACAAAACTTGTTAAAGCTAGGCACTTTTTTTCCAGTAATATTACTTTTATTAATCAAAATTAAATTGTATACCCAAAATAAGATCAAAATCTTTTAAATTTTTTAAAATATCAGCAAAAATAAAAAATTGGTACCTTAAATTTTGCCCAACTTTGACCATGGCATGTTTTTTTGCTGTAACTGCTGTGGATTTAATTTTCACAGCATGTTTTTGTTAGCATTTCAACTGTTAACACCAAAAATTTGAAACCAATTGATCAAAAACTGTAGATTTTATTCAAGTTTTCAAGCACCATGTCACATATTGCTAGTGTTATGCAGTTTGCTAGAGCTCAGCTCCCGAGCTTCAGCTCTAAGTTCCTTAAATTTGGCATACAGTTGGATTTCTCCAAAATCCCCTACCATGCCAAGAATTTGGTCACTAGGACTTAATTCCTTCGAGATATCAATGAAAAACTTCATTTTTCCATTAAAAACCCATTGTTACACTTTAAGACTGCCTCATATCAAAACCACTGATCTGACTTTAATCATAAATAATATACATATTTTTCATTCTCTATGCACATGCCAGAATGATGTCAGTATTGCGTAATTGTTTTAAGTTTTGGGCCCAAACATAATGCACTTTGTAAAAAATCGAGAAATATATTTACTGCCTTAACAAGGGCATTGCTGAAGCTAGAGATTTTTTTGTCAGGGATGTAACATTATTTAATCAAGATTCAATTGAATACCCAAAATTAGTTCTGAATTTTTCAAATTTTATAAGTTATTAGCATAACTATAAAATTCGTACCTTAAATTTTGCCCAACTGTGACCATGGCACGTTTGTTTCCCGTGAGCACTGTTGATATAATTTTCATATCATGCACATATAAGGATTTCAGCTTTTTAGTTTAGAAAGCTGAAAGAAATTGGCCAAATATTGTAGCTTTTATTAATGTTTTTTATGAGACCCTGTCAGACTTTTGCTCTCTCCAGCCCCTCTTGAGTCACCACTTTGTTGACCTTGTTGACCTTTCATCAAATTATGCACGCTTGAGGCGAGAATCCAGGCAGCTTATGGCCAGCCACAGTTGATCCAGGTGTCCAACCCAACTCATCTAGTAGTTTTAACCAACAACATAACAATGAACAATAAATTAATAAATTTTTATTGGTTTTTAATAAAAAATTAAAGAAAAATAGAAAAGGAATTTGTTAGTTTATAATAACAGGAAATTAACTTGCAGTTACTGATGATATAAGAATCTTGTATCGATGGGTAGAATGTCACATATTCCAAATAACACCATGCAGTCACCTATGGCATTTTTCAGTTCAATTTTAATGATAAAGAAGTCAATCATATTATTCATTACTAATCATTAGGGATTATATGAAGGAAATTAATGATAGACAAAGATGCAGTTGATAATATTAATCTAGATTCCTACTGTGTCTAGTGTGTACATTGATGTGAAATTAGTCCAAAATGAATTTTTTACAGTTATTTTTTAATATAAATAAAGGCCATAAAACCAGGTACTTATGATCATTATTTAAATGTGTGAATTTTGTATATTCTGGATTCTCAACATCTTTGGTGAAAACTGAATAAATACCAGACATGGTGCAAATACTTTGTAATTGTATTTAAATACGAATATGATCATGTACTCCATTATAAAATTTCTTGCATAAAGAATGGGAATTCAGGTAAAAATGAAAGTATATGAATACTCGTGCAAATACTTTCAAAATGTATTCATGAATGCATTCATGAATATATTCTTTAATATTATTTTAATAATCATATCAGTTATATTTCATTTTGAAAAATCATATGATTCTCTTATTATTTTTAATAAAAATTATATTTGGGACAAACAGTTAAACTCTTATATTATATGTTCTGCTTATAAGTTATATGGCCAAGTCAAAATCTGTGTGACAGTAGTACTCCATCAGTTAATAAAATAAATGAAATCAATCCTCTTCCCTGTCTCCAAAGGTACTATCAAAATCATACATAAGCTAAACAACAACAACTCATAATACAGCTTATATTTATTACCACACAAAACCAGCATGTGCCTCATTTCTAAATAATATTTTTTTATCATATATAACAGCTGAGCGTCGTGACCCATAGGTCCCTTGTTCTTACGTGTGGTCTATAATTTTCTCGTCATCCGTAAATATTACAACAGTGGATCTTCAGTTTTAATCTGTTAGAACACACCAGAACGTATCTTCCCCAGTATCCATATCAGGTCTCACTCCCTTTCACAGCATTTAGGAAAACCTTGCAGTCAGTATCCATCATTGCAATAAGGGAAAGTGACATCTGAATTCGACTTTTTTTGCTTCATAATATATTTTTGGACATGCTTTGCTGGAGAAATCAATAACAATTTACTGCAGAAATCATTGAATCTAAAACGTAGCCTCCTGCTGATCAATTGTTATTTCCCTTGACTTTGGAACTGATCACACCTGTAACATGTGCAGCTTGAGAGGATAATGATCTTCGTATAAGTTTTTTGTTTTGCTGATTATTACACTTAAGTTAAAACATGGAAAACTTCTCTGATAAAATACTATATGATATATAGCATATTTTGATTTCCGTATGAGAAAAATTTCAAAGTACTTGAGAATTTAGAATGAATTTACTTCAATGTGGGGTACATCGAGCATGGATTAAGGTAGCCAGACTTGTGATGGCATGTTATGAATGTCTTCCATGCTAGGACCCCTGGCCCAGGTCTTTACCTCATGATTGCTTTCTCTCCACCCAGGAGTCAGTATAGCTACAGGTCATGGGTGCCAGGCAACAATGATATGAATAACCTTCTTGCTACCAGTATGGGTGCTTGGATGATATTCTTCCCAATGGTTCTGCAAAAGTTTCAAGAATTAACAGACTAAAAAGACCAGAAGGAAAAGAGTCAAGCTTGATGACGTTGTTGATGATATCAGGCTAGACTATAAGCCAAACCTTGGATTTGTTTATATGTCCATCTTGGACTTGACATATATTGTGGTATACCCACATTCCGTCTGACTGTCCATTCTTTAAGGTGGCTGTGATTACTGACCAGGATGGATTTTCACAAAACACACTTTAACTACTTACCAGTAGCATTATCTCACCCTATTTTGTTTTTTAGCAAAACCCTTGCATATTGAGTAGGTCAGATGTCAACAGGCTTACTTGTGGTGTTGCTATGATAACTTACCAGGAATATAATGCATTTTGATGAAACTCAGCAAAATATATTAAGCAATATATAATATCTTGCCTAACTTTATTCCCTGTAAAAAATAAATGTTGGTGTTTGATTTTACAAAACTTCTGTGATTAAAAATTAAGATATATGACCAATCACCGATTTAATAAGTACAGCAGCACAGCATTTGTAACTTGTAGCCATGTCTTGTGGTCCTGCCAGTGGATTTCAAGAAATTTGTCAAGCCCTGTGAATCCATGGACTGTGAACACACAGGTGCAGTTTCCAATGCAGCGAACATTTCTTTCTTTCGATAAACTTCTGCGTTTTATAGATTTTGCTGCAGAGCTCTTTGTAAGTAAAAAAAATGTTGACAACCAAGCTGGGGGTCAGAATGGAAATAGCGTAAATAAAACCCAGGAACATGCAGTCTCCAGCTCAGGTAATTACACCCAGGCATGTTCAAGGGTCTGACGATGGCGGATGCAGGGATACAGGAAACGAATCAAGGATGTTGAAAAGAAGCTACCAGGTTTTTCAGTTAATTAGATTCCATTTTTGAAACTCTTCACTCTGGTTTAGGGCTACTCCAGATATGACTTCTTAATTTATTACCTGTAAGGAAAATGGCCTAACATGAGCAAACTCAGTTTGAAGATTATCTTTTTATATTTATCGAAGGCCATACTACTTATTTGTATTTAACTATACAAATAATGAATATTCAAAAGTGATTCATTGGTGACATGTAAGAGCTAATGAATATTTATATGAACTCATGAATATTAAAATCCGTACTCATCAGCTTACGATGGCTTTTAAGCATATTATACACACTCCAGTTATGAAAGTTCAGTTATAGCTTGTAAAATAAATTTTTAGTAACCTCATGATCAACTGTAATATGTAAAGGGTATGTATTGCCACATTTTCAAGTTACCACAACCAGTGAAGTTTAAGGAAGGTCATATAATTTTAACTCTTCTCCATTCCTCTGTCTCTCTGTATACAATTCTCAGAATGTTAATTATATAACGTTTCAAGATTATTAATGGTTAAATAAATTTATGACATAAGAATAATATGTTATTATCAAGCCTCCTAGCTTTCATAATTTTAGTCCCCTGCTGTGAGGAGGAAGGACTACTAAAATGATCTGCTTCTGTCCTTCCGTCCTGCCCAATCACTGATGCCACACTTTCCTAGTAATACATATGGCAGGAGACTATTTATTCCTCTGGGCCCTTGTTCTTTATATTAAGTTGTGTTCTCATGTGCATATACCGTAAAAACTGGTGTATAAGTCGAAAAATTTATAGCTCAAATATTGATTGAGAAAAGCTACCCTGACTTATACACCAAAACTTATAAATGAAGCCCTGGATCGACCCGAAACTACGACTTACCTGTGTCACGATGTCAAAAATGGTGGCCAATGGGAGATCGATGGTATTCTGTTATTGTATTGTCTTTTTTAAATCTTATTAACAATATTATTATTAGCATTCAAATCTTGATATAAACAACAACAAGAAACAAAAATGTTCAATCTTTTTATTTGTTCAACTGACACTCAAGTCAAATTAAAGCATCTCACTTACCTTCACATCCTCAGTCGGAATGGTCTCAACCTGTCTCCTACTTTATTTGGCTAAAAATAATTTTTACCCCATTTTTGATGCAAAAAATCCACCTCGTCTGATACACTAGTTTGTCTTATACACCAGTTTTTACGGTACGTGTCAATGAAATTTTCTGTTTATATGGGTGAACTGGTAGAAGCATATAGTGATACCATGGATGTAGGTGGTCTTCCCAGAAAAGATACTGAAGTGATGCATTTTAACCCTCCTGAATCCTGAGTTCACATGTGCATATATGCTTGAAATCACTATTGTAGCGGTTTTCATGCATATTTGCACTTACACATATACTCTGATGGACACATAGAAACAACACTGTTACAAAATGATAAGAGCGATTTTCCATTTACATATGGTTATACACAGTGTATATCTGAGGTTCTGTTCTGATAATTTTTTTTTTTTAAGTTTGACCTCCAGTCCAGTTCCTTAACCAATGTTCTACGTCCTTCCACTAAATTTTAGGGTTGATTGCAGATCCAGGTGACACAATTTTTATTTTTCATATTTTTGTACATTTGTCTTTTATCAAGATTACCAAATTGTCACAGATGCAGAGACATGGGGCAGGAGTTAGTAAGGTTAAAATAAATTTTTCGTAAACAAGGAGTTTATCAATAAAACTGAAGGGATCTGGATTCTGTATATAAAAATCTGCAAATTTATTTTGGTCTTTACACATGCTGTTTGGAGCATAAATTCTGGGTTTAGTTGTGTTGGATAAGGTATTGATATTGTTTCCATTTCATTTCAGTGTCTGAGCTGTTCCAGACAGACCTGATATAATTTGACAGACTTGTAAACGGCCCTTACATAATATTCAAGTGAATGTATACTACAGAGCTATACCCCTCAGAGGAATATGTCTGTCCTCTCGAGTGTCATATAAACATTGACACTTTGTATTGATATGGCTGGATGTTTCTTTTTTATTCTAGGGCAGCGAGGAAAAACATGTAAACATTATGGCATGGGCACTATTTACAAAACTGTCAGCAGATTCTGAATTTGAAAGGACAACAAGGAAATGCAACTGAACATTACTGCTAAAGTATTGTTTATGCCACTTGCTACAAAAGCTCAGTTTGAAATCAGCATTAACCAGTTGATTCTGCCGCATCTAACACAGGTAGGCAGGAATAATATCCAGCGCTGTGTGGAGACCAGCATGTGGGCAGCAACAGGCAGGTAGGCAATACTGCTCCAGCCACTTCACAGTCAACAGCATGGCTTCCAAGTCTCCAAAGGCCTCCAGTGTCCTTACAAGCTGCTAATTGTGCTGGCTTGAGAGTTCTGGAAAGTGACAATCTACTTATATTGACAGTCAGCTCAGGCTGTTGAAGTCCTGGGGTGTCCTTATGGTAAGGGCTATCGTACTGCTGGCAGACCAACAGTAAATTTAGTCTGTTACCTTATCTATTTTAATTTTTATTTGCATTTCCTTCTTTTTTTTGCACAAGGATACTGTCAGGTACTTGTTGCTTGTATATAAAGAAACCTGTATGCAGTTTGTGGGACAACAGGTACAAGGCCTTTTACAGTACCATATTACTATTAGCAGAGATGTAGGAGGGTCCAAGGCATTGCTAGATATCTCATTGATAGGTAGCATTTTGGCAGAGGTTTATGGGGTTCCAAGGCCTTGCCAGATAACTCAGTGATAGGTAGCATAGTGGCAGAAGTGCTGGATGGTCCAAGGCACACCTGATATGTCTAATTGATATTTAGAATATTGGTAGAGGTGCAGGAGGGTCTAGGCCTTGCCAGATATCTCATTGATAGATAGCATATAGTGACAGAGATGCAGGAGGGTCTAGGCCTTGCCAGATATCTCATTGATAGATAGCATATAGTGACAGAGATGCAGGAGGGTCCAAGGCCTTGCCTGATATCTCATTGATAGATAGCATATAGTGACAGAGGTGCAGGAGGGTCCAAGGCCTTGCCAGATATCTCATTGATAGATAGCATATAGTGACAGAGGTGCAGGAGGGTCCAAGGCCTTGCCAGATATCTCATTGATAGATAGCATATAGTGACAGAGATCCAGCAGGGTCCAAGGCCTTGCCAGATATCTCATTGATAGATAACATATAGTGACAGAGGTGCAGGAGGGTCCAAGGCCTTGCCAGATATCTCATTGATAGATAGCATATGGTGACAGAGGTGCAGCAGGGTCCAAGGCCTTGCCAGATATCTCATTGATAGATAGCATATAGTGACAGAGATGCAGGAGGGTCCAAGGCCTTGCCAGATATCTCATTGATAGATAGCATATAGTGACAGAGATGCAGGAGGGTCCAAGGCCTTGCCAGATATCTCATTGATAGATAGCATATAGTGACAGAGATGCAGGAGGGTCCAAGGCCTTGCCAGATATCTCATTGATAGATAGCATATAGTGACAGAGATGCAGGAGGGTCCAAGGCCTTGCCAGATATCTCATTGATATATAGCATATAGTGACAGAGGTACAGGAGGGTCCAAGGCCTTGCCTGATTTCTCATTGATAGATTACATATAGTGACAGAGATGCAGGAGGGTCCAAGGCCTTGCCAGATATCTCATTGATAGATTACATATAGTGACAGAGATGCAGGAGGGTCCAAGGCCTTGCCAGATATCTCATTGATAGATAGCATATAGTGACAGAGATGCAGGAGGGTCCAAGGCCTTGCCAGAAATCTCATTGATAGATAGCATATAGTGACAGAGGTGCAGGAGGGTCCAAGGCCTTGCCAGATATCTCAATGATAGATAGCATATAGTGACAGAGGTGCAGCAGGGTCCAAGGCCTTGCCAGATATCTCATTCATAGATTACATATAGTGACAGAGTTGCAGGAGGGTCCAAGGCCTTGCCAGATATCTCATTCATAGATAGCATATAGTGACAGAGATGCAGGAGGGTCCAAGGCCTTGCCAGATATCTCATTGATAGATAGCATATAGTGACAGAGATGCAGGAGGGTCCAAGGCCTTGCCTGATATCTCATTGATAGATAGCATATAGTGACAGAGATGCAGGAGGGTCCAAGGCCTTGCCAGATATCTCATTGATAGATAGCATATAGTGACAGAGGTACAGGAGGGTCCAAGGCCTTGCCTGATATCTCATTGATAGATTACATATAGTGACAGAGATGCAGGAGGGTCCAAGGCCTTGCCAGATATCTCATTGATAGATAGCATATAGTGACAGAGATCCAGCAGGGTCCAAGGCCTTGCCAGATATCTCATTGATAGATAGCATATAGTGACAGAGGTGCAGGAGGGTCCAAGGCCTTGCCAGATATCTCATTGATAGATAGCATATAGTGACAGAGGTGCAGGAGGGTCCAAGGCCTTGCCTTGAGGTGCAGTTTTTACAACTGATATGCCCTTGGATACAGAACACATCCATGCTCAAATCATCTGATTTAATTATCTAGATACTTGGCCAGGGTTCTCATAAGTATGATACATTTATCATATCCTTAGTGATGGTTTCTTGACTGTTCCCCACTGCAGGAAAGAAAAAATGTGTCTGCACATTAACTAAAAAGTAAATGGATTTCTTGGAAGGGTAGTTATTTAAATTGTGGTTGGTCTAACAAATAATTCTTTGAAGGGAGGCTTTTTGGTCGAGAGCCTGACATTGACCTGGTTGATTTAAATAGAATTTATATGAAGGACCAGACTCAGGCTTGGTTTGTTCTGAACATTGGTGTTCTAAACAATAAAATGTGACTGGTTGCATTTAAATAGAATGCAAATATTTAAAATAAATGAAATCCAAATGCATTTAATACTATCATATTGAAATGCAAATTTGATGAAATTTATCAAATAAAAATGCAAATGCACTTGCTTTTAAACTCTTTTTTTGGCCCCCTGATAGCAACATCTATGTGAAAGTGTATATGTTGTATCGTGTGTTGTATTGTAAAACTAGAGTCTTTGGACCTCATGAAGCCAGCCAGGGTACTGTATATTACTGAAAAGTTATTACATGATTCTTAGTGAAATTTTTTGTGATTATTATTCTGAGATAACACCTTAGAACTGCATTTGCATTTGAAAATCAGCTCTGCTTGTACATGCAAATGCAAAGTTGACATTAACATATTCATTTGCATTTGAACCCAAACTAGTCAAAACGTTTAATGACGTTGATATACATTGTTAGTAAAGATATTCCAGGAATCTGGAGGATCTACTTAACGGACATATAAGAGTAATGTGATACAGGTGTAGAGGGGTTCACCTTTTGTTTGAAGATGGGCTTGAGGAGATTGACACGAACTTCGTGAATGGAGCAGAGTCAGAGACAATATGATTAACCCGGGTTCATGTTTCACTCTGGTAGTGCAGATATTTGGAATACTCAAGTTGGATTAAAAATGAATTCATTTCAATTAGCTGCCTATATAGAAAAATTAAATACTCCCTGATAACGTGATTACTGATCTCAGAATTACTGTTGTTGAATACATATTTGTGAGGTTTTTAAAATTAAGGATATTTTTGAAAGAGTAAATTAAGCTTTCTATAAAGATTCCAAATGCAAATCTGGCATGCAGAATGCAGATAAAAATCCTATTGACTCAATAAATAAGATGAGATTTCACATGCTGGGTGTGGAATACGTATCTGGCAAAACCAATTTGTTACATAGCAATTTTTTATGGTCTTGCATGGTATACAGGGTGAAACATATAGGAAATTCAACGTACTACCTATGAAATCTCTCAACACACAATTCCAATCCATGTTCTGCATTCCCCATGCCATGCATATGGAATCTTAGCTTCAAATCACAAGAAAAAAAGCCTCTGTCAGCACATTCATCTATATAGTGACCTCATGAGCCCTCTTACCTGACTTGATATCATGAGTTTTCCTTATTAGCAACTTACTCTGTACATGGAATGGGACCTGCCCATGAATGGCCAGATAATTACTGTTCAAACATTAACAGATTTTCAGGATTTATACACTCCCATCATTACTACAATTATTTAAGTAAATGATAGTAAAAGATTATATTCTTATTCATGAAGAATAACCTTGTACTTTTATTATAGATTTCTCATGAGATAGCCATAAAGAAACCTGCATGAAATGCAGAAAATGGAAATGTTGTGAATTTTCAACCACAAATATGAAGCAAGAGCAGTAAATTTATTGATATCAACAAGGCTTGTGCATGGACACATAATTGTGACAATAAGTAGGGATATATATTGTCTTCATTTATTAAGTGAGATGATTAATTTGCAAATGGGATATTTTAAATGTATGATTAAAGGTAGTTCATGATTAGTTTCTGGCAACTATTTTGGTGGCTGATGCACTGTGTTAATTGTAGATAATACTAAACCACATCCTGTTCATTTAAGAGCCCATACCAACCAGAAACTGCTATTAATATCAATTAAAATGGGATATCAGGTAACCACAGATGCTCATATTGAATGTAACATCTAAGGCCACACATAAAAAATATACACTTTCACCATTCCTGTTTTTCATATACCAAGATTTTAAATTTTTTATTGATTTATTTAGAAGAGGACCGGGTCCTCAGTAATGTTTGCTAATTAAAACAATAATTAAAAAATCATTAAAGTTATAGAAAATAAACAATTTTTTTGTTGATTATATGAACCATTTCAAGGATTGAAGTATTCTTTGTATTGTGTCTCAACCAAGAATGAAAAAGGTTAAGAATTTTCTCATTTGCACCATATTTTGTATTCTCAGAGGCTATAGAATAAATCTTGTTTTTGTGTGGTCTAAACACCTGTGACATTACCTGTTGTAGATATGATAAAGGAGGAAATATTGTTAAAACACAATAGCTTTTCCAGGGTACTGTGTTAAAAAGGGTTACAGTTAGTGTCAAATAGTTCGGTAAAAAGATTGATAAAATTTGTTCAGAATTAAATAGTGACTTTTGTTTTAATAAACGTTGATAATAAAAAATATCACCAGAGTAAGGTGTCTTTATTTAGAAAATGGATTAACACATCTAGTCAGTCATAATATATATCTGCATGTTTTAAAGTGTACCTAGTTATACGTCCTGATAAACTGGTAATTTATATAAATAATTGAATGTTTAATATAAGTTAAATACAAATCTACAGGTGATTTTTGCATGCAAAGCTTGTATGCAGGTTGTAAATAATGCTGTCAGTTCCCTAGGTACTCCTATAAAATTACCACCTAATTTTGATTTTGAGTTATGGGTATACAGGCATTTAAAAAATTTCTGTTTCACATCAGTTGAGTTTTTTTTTTTAAAAAAAAATGCATTTCAGTTTCAGCAACATTGCTAGAATACATCAACAGATTAAAAAATTTCACAAATATTTTCTACATGCTTAATCATTGTTTATTATGCCAGATTCAATAATTTTCTCAAAAGCATTTCATATACAGCAATCTTCAGCACAGAAACTTCTTAAATTTTCACTTGTGTTCTATATATACAAATGGTCTGGATTTAATATATTGATATCAACATGGCCCTCTTGGCACAGTGGTACTGAATGTTTATTACAGTAAATTTTCATAAATTTCATAACTGCATTTTATCTACAGAAATGTTGTAGGATTAAAATGACAGATTTCTTAATTTCACAAATGAAACACATCAGTCACATCAAGTAAGATGATGGTCTGTTTGGAGATTTATCTCCATAAGATCAGTATTGTTGCGGTGTTAGCCATCCCTAGGTGGTGACCAGATGAGGCTGTGCTGAGTGTAGTCTGACAGCCAATTAGTGATTGTGACATTTTCTTATTGACAGAGAATTGAGAAACGGGAAAAGGAGTGATCTGAACAGATTCAGAAATCAAATATGTCTGCCACTATCAGTCAGTGTCTTGTTGGGAAGAATCAACCATAATGCTTTGTTTATTAAAGAAACTTGAAAAAAGAGTCTATTCCCTACATTAGCGTCTGAAAACAGATTAGGAAGTAAATTTTATTCTGAGGAACAGTTTGTGCTTTTGTGAGATTTGGAAGTGAGACACCTCCATAAAATGTTGTGATCATCTTAATTTTTATGACAAAACTTGTTAATATTTCATGATTTTTTTTGTAATAATTGAAGTATGCTTCTCTGTACTAATAAATACTAATGCAATTTTGAACAGCAGACATTAAAAAATATATGTGTGAGATAAGAGCAAATTAATATTTTGAATGGAAATGAAATTAAACTGAAAAAGTCTTTAGAATATCAGATTATTAAATTTCACTGCAAAAATACTTTTAAATGGATGTGACTTAAAGCCAAAGGACAGCAGATTTCAGCCAATTACAAGTTCAATGCAAAGGAATAAAAAATAATCAGAACTTTAAATGAATATGACTCAGGGGAATTGTTGTGCAGTAGAACCCAACTAATTATTAAAATGTAAATTCAGAGGAATCTAAAAAGAAGAGGACTTAAAATTTCAAGACTCCTTAAAATGAAATTCCAAGGACAGTTTCCTAAAATTTTAAACCTTGGCTGCTAATTAAACTTCAGTAAAACATGCCTCTTCGGAGAGCTTGACAAATCAATATGTTTGTTAATTGAAGCCACTGCATGGCTCCTGTGTTTGAAGCTTTAGATTCCATGTGCTGTTATGAGAATCTCAAGCTTAGTGTTTGTGATGGACTAAGACACTTGATGAATCCTAAATGAAAGCAGACTAGAGGTCAAGAAAGAATTGGCCTGTTGCAAGGTGGACGTGTGTATATTTGTGTCAAAGCATTTGTAAATGTATTAAATTCTACAAGAAATTAGGTTTTAGGCTTATTTCTTTGACAAATAAATGTGTATTTTTTTAATGAAATAACCTCTCTAAAGAGATTCTTTTTAAAAAACTACATACAGTAGAACCTCATTTAACTCCCACCTCGGTGTAGCGACAACCTCAAAATAATGACCACTTGTTCATGGTCCAAAATCTGTTTTTCTCTATGTAGGCCTAAGACCTCACTTGGACAACCACCTTGAAAATGCCACCTTTTTATTTTAGGTTCAGTTTGTGGTTGTTATATTGAGGGTTTACTGTATACTGGCAACCTGGTTCATTTCTACAACAGAATTCAGTGTGATGAGAAATGTCTGTACATGCGTATTTGTGTAAATTCATTAAATTCCTAATTAAATGCAAGCAAGTGCAAAATGTTTGATTACTTCTTTGGAATCCAACTTGCACCAGATGTGTTCAGTTGCACAAAACAAATGCAGCACGTTATCTTGTTTCATTACTGAACAACTTCACAAATACAACTGACATGTTTCTGTGTTTCATTGTTTATGTACCTTTGAAATTACTTCTTTGAGAGTAGTCAGGCATGCACAAGATTGGACCTCTGGTCACACAGTCTTGTATGGTAAAAAAAAACGCAAATAGAACCATAACAATTAATAAAACAGGTGAATTTGAGATTTTTAGCTCAGCTGACTATAAGTCATCTGAGCTATAGTCGTGGTCCATTGTCCGTCGTCAGTCTGTCCGTCCGTCCGTCTGGATGTCCGTCCGTAAGACTGGCACGTTTCAACACCATTGGACCTATGAATCTGAAATTCGGCATACATTTAGATGTCCCCAAAATCTCCTACCATGCCGAAAATAAGGTCAATAGGACTTTGTTCCTTCGAGATATTAAGGAAAAACCTCAATTTTTTATCAGAAATCTATTTTTACACTTCAGGACTGCCTAATATCAAAACCACTCATCTGGTTTTCTTCATATTTATCATAAATATTCCTCTATATAGTTCCTATTTACATGCCAGAAATTAAGTCAGTATTATTTAATTTAAAAAAGTTATGGGCCCAAATATAATGGACTTTGTAAAAAAATCAGGAAAGATATATGGTCACTTAAGACCAAAAGTTTTAAAGGTAGGGACTTTTTTTTCAGTAATACAACTTTAATTAATCAAAATTTAATTTTATACCAAAAATTAGATCAAAATCTGTTAAATTTTTTTAAATATTGGCAAAAAATATAAAATTGGTACCTTAAATTTTGCCCAACTTTGGCCACGGCACATTTTTTTCCTGTTAGTACTGTGGATTTAATTTTCACAGCATGTACACATAAGGATTTAATCTGTTAAAATTTGAAATTTGAAAATAAAAGCTGCAAAATTAGGCTAGTTATTGAATTTTTTTGGAGGCTCTTGTTGTATTCCCTTACATTGTCAAGCAGTCCACTTTAATGACTGTAGGTCATTCAGTGCACATCTCTATGCTCCCCAGGCTGTTGGCATAATGTTAGATGTCCCCAAAATCTCCTACCATACCGAAAATTGGGTCATTAGGACTTTGTTCCTTTGAAATATTAAGGAAAAACCTCCGTTTTCCATAAAAAAAGCCATTGTTACACTTCAAGGCTGCCTAATATCAAAACCACTGATCTGTTTTTGATCATATTTAGTATTCACATTCTTTCATACATTTTCTATGAACATACCAAAAATTAGGTCAGTATTTGGTATTATTTTGAAGTTATGGGCCAAAATATAATGCAATTTTTAAAAAATCAGGAAATATATTTACTCACCTAACATGAGAATTGCTGAATCTAGAGACTTTTATTCAGGAATATAACTTTATTTAATCAAGACTCAATTGTTTACCCAAAATTAGATCTGAATTTTGCAAATTTTTCAAGTTATTAGCATAAATAAAAAATCAATACCTTAAATTTTGTCCAACTTTGGCAATGGCACGTTTTTTCCCTGTAAGCACTGTTGATTTAATTTTCACAGCATATATTAATAAGGATTTAATCTTTTAAAATCTGAAATTTAAAAGAAATTAATTGGAAAGAATAGCTTTTATTCATGTTTTCATACACCATGTCAAGTGTTGTTTACATCTAGCCCACCTAGTATGTAACCCACCCCAGGCAGCTTGCCTTGGCTCAGCTTGGCCACTACCAGCAGGCTTCCCCTCTGCCCTGCACTCCCCCCCCCCCCCCCAGATGGTGCATAAACTAGATGAATGTTATTATTTTCTGTATTTGATTCATTCTTATTCTAGGCTATCTATGCTACATTTTAGATTTTGTATTGTACCACCAGGGTTACAATGATTAAAGTGTACATTTAATTGTGTCCACAAAGTGGTGTATTGCTATGAAAGTGTGGATCTTCATCAGATAAGTAATTCCTTACTTCAGAAGAGTGAAAACTTCACCAGGTGTGAAATTGACTATTAATTCCAGTAATAAATTAAAACTGGGATAGTAATTAGCACAATGATATTGTTTGTCCCTCATTCAACCAACAGTGTGTATACTTTATTTGAAAAGATGTTTTATTTTATCAAATTTACTGAATCTTTTATTTTATTTTGGTGAATAAAATTAAGCATGTACTGAAAACTACAATGTGCAAAACTTTTTAATAGTGATTCAAGGAATATTCTTATAGATTCCATGTTGTGGCATTATTTTCTTTTAAATTCAGTTTAAACATTTATGATTTAAAAATAATAAAATATATGTGTATGCATAATATGACCCAATATGAGCTACACTCTGGATATATAATGATTGCAACTTTTGCAACAATTCTAATATTTTTACTTATATTTTCAGTTTTTAGCTCAGCTGACTATAAGTCATCTGAGCTATAGTCGTGATCCATTGTCCGTCGTCCGTCCGTCTGTCCGTCCGTCCGTCCGTCCGTAGATGTGGCACGTTTTAAAACCGTAAGACTTAGGAATCCAAAATTCAGCATAATGTTAGATGTCCCCAAGATCTCCTACCAAGCTGAAAACTGGGTCTTTGCGACTTCGTTCCTTTGAGAAATTAAGGAAAAACCTCAAATTTTTATTAAAAACCTATTTTCACTCTTCAGGACTGCCTAATATCAAAACCACTCATCTGTTTTTCCTCATATTTACCATAAATATTCTTCTATATAGTTCCTATGTACATGCCAGAAATTAAGTCTGTTAAGTATAAATTCTTTAAGTTATGGGCCTGAACATAATAGACTTTGTAAAAAATCAGGAAAAATATTTACTCACTTAACATGAAAAATTTTGAAACTAAAGTCTATTTTCCCAAGTATATAACTATGTTTAATTAAGATTTAATTGTTTACCCAAAATTAGATCTGAATTTTGTAAATTTTTTAAGTTATTAGCATAAAAATACCTTAAATTTTGCCCAACCATGGCACGTTTTTCTCCTGTATGTACCATTGATTTAATTTTCACAGCATGTAAACATAAATATTTAATTTGTTTAAATCTGAAATTTGAAAATAAAAGCTTGAAAATTAAGCTAGTTATTGATTTTTTTTCTTGAGGCTCTACTGTAGTCATTTGCTTTGATAACAGATTACAGATGCAGGGTCCAACTCCAGGTCACTGGAAGTCGGGCTATGCCAAGGTTTCTGATTTGTTACAGTCACTGGGGGAGACCCCCTGCTGTGACAGGTGTACAGTTATTCTAATATCACCACCCCAATCCCCCCCCCCCCCCCCCCCCGGCAAACCCAACCCACTAAGTGTAATGCAGTAATTGTTATTGTTTTCACTGTATTTCCTTAATTGTAACGCTGTTTCCACTCCAATATACAAAAAACTTTCCTTAAAAAAGTAATTCAAGTGTAATCCAGAAGATGCCATGTTGTGTTAATGTAGCATTTTTAAAGAAATTAATTTTCTTTTAAATGATTTTAACAGATATAATTGAATCCATCAGTATGCTTAAATTGATAAAAATATGAAGCACATTATGGATAAATAAAGACACAATTGAAAATTGTGAAATCTAAATCAAGTATTATTTTTAGATCTTTATTGTTTTGCAGATTTAAAAGATATATTTTTGTGGTAATAAATAAATAAACATTTGCATGCATGGTGTGGTGTTATATGACAAGATTGAGATTTATGATGATGCAATTGAGAATTATGAATCAACTTTTATATTCAGATGTATCTGTTTTATTGGAAATGTATAGAAATATAAACTTAAATTAAAAAAAAATTGATGTGATAAAAAAAATTAGGATTTAATACAAAAATTTGTTCATTATTTTCCTGCCACAGCAGAATTTGAGATCAGGCTTTGTTTGCCCTGTTTTATGTTGTTAATTAGTTATATTTCATTTGTATACATTTCATAAAAAAATACATATATAATTAATAATATATATTATACAAAAAAATAGATTCAAT
Source organism: Sipunculus nudus (assembly GCA_026874595.1). Lineage (NCBI taxonomy): Eukaryota > Metazoa > Annelida > Sipuncula > Golfingiida > Sipunculidae > Sipunculus > Sipunculus nudus. The sequence goes on from CM049308.1 coordinate 16,486,604, forward strand.
TAAACAAATTTGTAAACTACTGAAATGTCAACAGTTAATCAAAAAGCCAACTGATGATCATAGTAATAGTACAGATCATTTGTTCACAAACTGCTCACATGCTTCAGTTTCAACATTAGGAAACACATGGTCAGGTCACAAAATATTATTTGCAACAATTTCTTGCTCATCAATACAAACCAATCATATAAACCAACCATGGCCTTTATTACCTCTTCCTCTTACACTTGATCTCCATTTGATATTATTTTAGATTTTTACCTTCAAGGTCAACTTCAGCTGAGCACAGTGACCCATAGGTCCCTTGTTTTTATTAAAAATCAATAAAACCTGTAAATAAAAAAATTATTCAGATAAAAACTGACGGAAAAAGTGGATATGTTAAAAAAAACAGGCTTATATGTAAACTTAAATGCATTATTCCCTTGAAAGTGAAATAAAGGTATTAGTCCATTCTTTCCACTTGCCTGTCCATCTGTAAATTTTCATATGCATCACAGTATCTCAAAATGTTTACTGTTTTTCTTCATTACAGTCTTGTCAGAGTATTAGTTTGCAATCATATATTTAGAACTTTACTATAACCAAGTAGGAGGGCCCCTTTCCTCTTAGCTTTTCATATCCTTATATAAATGAAAAACATTACAATAGAATATTTCTACATCCACCTTTGTGCTGCCCTCACTTTTCCCTTCTCCGAACCCCATCCCAAAGTCAGCCTCAGTAAGCAAGAACAAGATTAATCAGATATATTCATACTTTAATATTTTGTATAACTATTCGTCAATCGGTACATAAGTACATATGTACATGCCAGAAATAATGTACCTTGTCAAGACTAAAGAGATATTGTGTCATACAGTCACAAATTCATAAATCACTTCATCAGCATAGTTAATCATAACATCATATCTGTCAAATTGAAAGCTTGTAGACTGCCATACACTTTAGATCCTTCAACAAATAGCCTTATCATCATATTACTACTGCTTATTACTGCTGTCATTGCATTCATATTTGCTCAAATATATCACAATTTTCAACCCCTCCTAAATAAATAAAAAATAAACCACTATATTTTACTCTATTAATCCATCAGTCAGGTAATTTCATTTATCTTTTACTCACATATTACATTACATTCCTTTATAATAGCCAAACATGTCCATGATATTCATAAGCTTTATCGACTCGATATAATATCACAGTGGAGAAACATTTATAGTCCAATCACAATCAGCTGAGCGCCGTGACCCATGGGTCCCTTGTTTTTGCTGCGAAACTCATATATTCATCCAGAATGAGCTAATAACATTGGATAATGCAAGTATTATTGCAGATTAATATGAATCTTTTAAATTCACTATACATTTTTCATGCAGTAAATATATATGTTTGCGTGAATGTGTATGTATTGAGTGATAGAGTGTAACTTGAGTGGTGAGAGCCTGCAGCCATGTGACTGTGATGTGCCTGGATAGAGTAGCTCGAATGATGCAGAGGGGATGATTTCTATGGAAACCTGTAAAGACAGCTTCTGTTGCGGCTGGTCACACCCACATTTATTAATAAGACAGATGTGAGGTGTAATACCCCAGCATGACTGCATCAGCAATATGTGATGCCTTGGTTAATAGCAGCTCTGTAGTGACATTACAGTGCTTCACTGCTTTTGCAACCTGGTACAGTATACTGTATACATGGTATTGTGACCAGGAGGCTAGTGGTACACAGTTGAACATGACTTGAATTACAGCAGGACAGGCAGTTTTCTTCCCCAGTTAGATTAAAGGAGGTTTTCATATACATGTCTGTCTGTTCTGCTGATTGTCTATGTGCATGGTATCTTAAAACGTTATTAGTAAGTGAAATTAAATCTTATGGAGTGGTTTCCTTGAACAAATTTAATGACATTTTCAGTTTTATCTAAATTGTTATGTGCTTACAGAATATTGAAGAATACTGCTCCATATTTTCAATTAAGGCATAAATTTTCCGAGATTTGCTATTCTGATGCTTCATAATAGTTTCATTTTCCCAACATGTCACCAGAAACTTAAACACTAAACAGTAATTTATTTAAATTGCTAATGAATATGAACCATTGGCAATTTGAGCAATAAATCTTGAGGCTTGACATCAACTCACCTTTCTCTAATGCAGGTCCACACAAAGACAATGACTTAAAAATCTTCTTTTAAAAGCCAAAGTATGAGGTAGAGAAAATCAGATTTTTAGCACTAGATTTTATCTAAAAATGGAGAATCTATTGAAGTTTGTTCACTTTGGATGCAAGGTCAATTCAGGCTTTGACTTATTGTGGGTCCTCGCACCCCACGTATGGAATCCCAGTCACATTGTGTTTGTATGTTTTCTAACATTAAGCTCTTCTTTATGATGGTATTATTTCATTACAGCTCAGACCACAATGGAGGAACTGCAGATTCGACCACATATCCTCTATGTACACTCGTACAAGTCGCCCCACTTCTGTGACTTCTGTGGAGAGATGCTGTTTGGTTTGGTGCGCCAGGGTCTCAAATGTGAAGGTAAGTAGAGTGATACCTGTGTAATAAGAACACCTGTGGGACTTGAAAATAGTGGTCTTAATTTCAAGGTGTCATATTAGATTGGTCAGATTTAATGCTTTCACTTCACTTAAGGGTGGTCTTGATTGACAGGTAGTCTTATTTAGAGAGGTGGCCTTCCAGACAGATTCCACTGAATTATTAGCAATGATTCTGTTTTAGCCTCATTTTATGCATTTTTTTTTAGCTGGCCTGATCATATATTTGTTGTGTTTTTTTTTTAAGTCACAACTTCTGATAGATTAATAAACTTGAGTCTGGCATTAGAACCATGTTGTTCTTTAACAAATCAAATGGCACATTTCAGGAAACAAACTTTAGACATGGTCTTGGATAAAAACCAATACAAAATTTATCATTTTGTTTCCTTCACATCATTTATTGAATAAGAAAGTTACAAAATTTTACTTGTAAACAGTACATTTACTTAATCATAGTATTTTTAGCTCAGCTGACTATAAGTCATCTGAGCTGTAGTGGTGGTCCTTTGTCCGTCGTCTGTCCGTCCATTAACAGGGCACATTTTGAAACTGTCGGACCTATGAATCCAAATTTTTGCATACAGTTAGATGTCCCCATAATCTCCTACCATACTGAAAATTGGGTCACTAAGACTTTTTTCCTTCGAGATATTAAGTAAAAACCTCCGTTTTCCATTAAAAACCCATTGTTACAGTTCAGGACTGCCGTATCTCAAAACCACTGATCTGAGTTTGATCATAGTAAATATTGATATTCTTCCATACATTTCCTATGTACTTACCAGAAATTAGGTCAGTATTGCGTAATTTGTTGAAGTTATGGGCCCAAACATAATGCACCTTGTAAAATATATGGAAATATATTTACTCCCTTAAAATAAGAATTGCAAGAGACTTTTTTTCAGGCATATAACTTCATTTTATCAAGATTCAATTGTATACCGAATTTTAGAACTGAATTTTGCAATTTCTTTAAGTTATTAGCATAAATATAAAATCAATACCTTAAATTTTGCCAAACTTTGGCCAGGGCACATTTTTTTCCTGTAGGTAATGTGAAATTAATTTTTCACAGCATGTACACATAAGGATTGAATCTGAAAAATTCTGAAATTCGAAAATGAAAGCTGCAAAATTAGGCAAATTTTAAATTTAATTTTGGAGGCATTTGTTGTATTCCCGTACATCGTCAAGCAGCCCACTTTGGTCACTGTAGGTCATTCAGTGCAGCTCTCTATGCTCCAGAGGCTGTTATGTAATCCCATCATTCTGGCAAGCCCTCTCTCTTGTTGAGCTTGATCAGGCTGTCTGCATTGAATACCACAGGGAGCCTTTCCCCCCCCCCCCCCACCCCCCCCCCCCCCAATCTGTTGACAGACCTGTACTATAAACAAGATGAATCTTATAATTTCACATTTTTTTTCAGCAACGAGCAGTAACAACAGAGACCCCTCCCCCACCCATCCCTTCAATACACAGGACTATTAAACAAGACAAATCTTATGATTTCAGTGTTAAATAAATTCTTTTTAATGAGACAATTTTGGACAAGTTGATTTTTAGCTCAGCTGACTATAAGTCATCTGAGCTATAGTCGTGGTCCATTGTCCGTCGTCCGTCCGTCTGTCTGTCCGTCCGTCCGTCTGTCTGGATGTCCGTCCATAAGACTGGCACGTTTCGACACCATTGGACCTACAAATCTGAAATTTGCCATACAGTTAGATGTCCCAAAAATCTCCTGCCATGCCGAAAATTGGGTCAATAGGACTTTGTTCCTTCAAGATATTAAGGAAAAACCTCAATTTTTTATTAGAAATCTATTTTCACACTTCAGGACTGCCTAATATCAAAACCACTCATCTGGTTTTCTTCATATTTACCATTAATATTCCTCTATATAGTTCCTATGTACATGCCAGAAATTAAGTCAGTATTATTTAATTTAAAAAAGTTATGAGCCCAAACATAATGGACTTTGAAAAAAAATCAGGAAAGATATTTGGTCACTTAAGACCAATATTGTTAAAGGTAGGGACTTTTTTTCAGTAATACAACTTTAATTGATCAAAATTTGATTGTATACCAAAACTTAGTTCAAAATCTGTTAAATTTTTTTAAATATTGGCAAAAATATAAAATTGGTACCTTAAATTTTGCCCAAGTTTGACCATGGCACGTTTTTTTCCTGTAAGTACTGTGGATTTAATTTTCACAGTATGTTTTTGTTAGCATTTTGTCTGTTAACACCAAAAATTTGAAACCAGTTGATCAAAAACTGTAGATTTTATTCAAGTTTTCAAGCACCATGTCACATCAAGTTTACATCAAGCTAGTGTTATGCAGTTTGCTAGAGCTAGGCTCCCCAGCTTCAGCTCTAAGTTCCTTAAATTTAGCATATAGTTAGATGTCTCCAAAATCCCCTACCATGCCAAGAATTTTTCTCACTAGGACTTAATTCCTTTGAAATATTAATGAATAACTTCATTTTTCATTAAAAACCCATTGTTACACTAAGACTGCCTAATATCAAAACCACTGATCTGACTTTGATCATATATAATATACATATTTTTCTATACATTCGCTATGCACATGCCAGAAATGATGTCAATATTGCGTAATTGTTTTAAGTTATGGGCCCAAACATAATGCACTTTTTAAAAAATCAAGAAATATATTTACTCCCTTAACAAGAGGATTGCTGAAGCTAGAGATTTTTTTGTCAGGGATGTAACATTATTTGATCAAGATTCAATTGAATACCAAAATTAGTTCTGAATTTTTCAAATTTTATAAGTTATTAGTATAAATATAAAATTAGTACCTTAAATTTTGCCCAACTTTGACCATGGCACGTTTGTTTCCTGAGAGCACTGTTGATATGATTTTCATATCATGCACACATAAGGATTTCATCTTTGTAGTTTAAAAAGCTGAAAGAAATTGGCCAAATATTGTAGCTTTTATTAATGTTTTTATGAGACCATGTCAGACCCAGGCTTAATCCAGCCCCTCTTCAGTTACCTGTATGTTGACCTTGTTGACCTTTCATCAGATTATGCATGCTTGAGCAAAGCATACACTGGGGCAGCCAGGCAGCTAATGCCTAGCCACAGTTGATCCAGGTGTCCAACCCAACTCATCTAGTAGTTGTTTTGAAAAACAACATAACAATAAACAATAAATTAGAATACGGGTAGTCGACAAATTCTTTTAAATATTGGCAAAAATATAAAATTGGTACCTTAAATTTTGCCCAAGTTTGACCATGGCACGTTTTTTTCCTGTAAGTACTGTGGATTTAATTTTCACAGTATGTTTTTGTTAGCATTTTGTCTGTTAACACCAAAAATTTGAAACCAGTTGATCAAAAACTGTAGATTTTATTCAGGTTTTCAAGCACCATGTCACATCAAGTTTACATCAAGCTGGTGTTATGCAGTTTGCTAGAGCTAGGCTCCCCAGCTTCAGCTCTAAGTTCCTTAAATTTAGCATATAGTTAGATGTCTCCAAAATCCCCTACCATGCCAAGAATTTTTCTCACTAGGACTTAATTCCTTTGAAATATTAATGAAAAACTTCATTTTTCATTAAAAACCCATTGTTACACTAAGACTGCCTAATATCAAAACCACTGATCTGACTTTGATCATATATAATATACATATTTTTCTATACATTCGCTATGCACATGCCAGAAATGATGTCAATATTGCGTAATTGTTTTAAGTTATGGGCCCAAACATAATGCACTTTTTAAAAAATCAAGAAATATATTTACTCCCTTAACAAGAGGATTGCTGAAGCTAGAGATTTTTTTGTCAGGGATGTAACATTATTTGATCAAGATTCAATTGAATACCAAAATTAGTTCTGAATTTTTCAAATTTTATAAGTTATTAGTATAAATATAAAATTAGTACCTTAAATTTTGCCCAACTTTGACCATGGCACGTTTGTTTCCTGAGAGCACTGTTGATATGATTTTCATATCATGCACACATAAGGATTTCATCTTTGTAGTTTAAAAAGCTGAAAGAAATTGGCCAAATATTGTAGCTTTTATTAATGTTTTTATGAGACCATGTCAGACCCAGGCTTAATCCAGCCCCTCTTCAGTTACCTGTATGTTGACCTTGTTGACCTTTCATCAGATTATGCATGCTTGAGCAAAGCATACACTGGGGCAGCCAGGCAGCTAATGCCTAGCCACAGTTGATCCAGGTGTCCAACCCAACTCATCTAGTAGTTGTTTTGAAAAACAACATAACAATAAACAATAAACTAGAATACGGGTAGTCGACAAGCGACTACGTGTATCCGCCTAAATCAGAGTGGAACGGGTGAAGTGAGGCATGGATTGAGTGGCAAGGGAAATTTCAGTGTTGCATATTAGCATGGATGTCTGCAGCCAAATTGTGTATGTAGGTTGCCCCCCATACCACAAAATCCAGAAAGCCGTCCAAGTTGTATACATATGCAAAATTTAAGGCAGATAAGTCAAACCACTACATATATATGAGTGATTTTAGCCTGTGGCAGACAAACAGATGGACGCTGAGCAAAAATGGTTGCAGGTGACGCCACCAGTTTTGCGTATGATAAAGAGCTATGTGAGAACTATACACATGCAAAACTTTGGCCCAATCAGTCAAACGGTTCCCAAGATATGAGCTTGGATGTCTGCTGCATAAACTAGAATGCAGGTGGCGCCACCTGTCATAAAATCAAGAGAGCTGTCGGGGATGTATAAACCTTGAAAATTTTAGGCAGATATGTCAAACCACTGCCGAGATATGAGTGATTTTATCCCATGGCAGACAAACAGACAGGAGCTGTGCAAAATTGGCTGCAGGTGGCGCCACCAGTTTTGCATATGATGAAGAGCTATGTGAGATCTATACACATGCAAAATTTTGGCCCAATAGGGCAAACGGTTCCCGAGATATGAGCTTGGATGTCTGCAGCATAAACGTGAATGTAGGTGGCGCCACCTGTCATAAAATCAGAAAAGCTATCCAGGATGTGTACGCATGCCAAATTTCAGGTGAATTAGTCAAGTCACTGCAGAGATATGAGTGATTTTAACCCAAGGCAGACAAACAGATGGACACTGTGCAAACATGGTTGCAGGTGGCGCCACCATTTTTTGTAGATGTTATAAAGCTCTCCAAGGGCTACATTTGTGCCAAAAAATTTTCCTGATCGGTCAAACGGTTCCCGAGATATGAGCTTGGATGTCTGCAGCGTAAACATGAATGTAGGTGGCGCCACCTGTCATAAAATCTGAAAAGCTATCCAGGATGTATACGCATGCCGAATTTCAGGTGAATTAGTCTAGTCACTGCAGAGATATGAGTGATTTTAACCCAAGGCAGACGAACAGATGGACACTGTGCGAACATGGTTGCAGGTGGCGCCACTATTTTTTGTGTATGTTATAAAGCTCTCCAAGGGCTACATTTGTGTAAAAAAAATTTCCTGATCGGTCAAACGGTTCCCGAGATATGTGGGTTTATGTGTGGAAACAGACGCACAAACGGACGCAGAGCGCAGAGGAAAGGTCAGAGGTCAAAACAAAATCGGGGCGCAGCAGTTCACATGTGACCCGAACATAATCCCGGGTTTCGTAAAATTCCGCCCAGCGGGTACGGAGGAGTTCTCCGGACACCTGCGCGGCGGCGGCGGCGTGCAGCTGAAAACATAGTATCTGCAAAACTCTGTTTTGGCGGATACAATTAATAATTTTGTATTGGTTTTTATAACAAATTAAAGAAATTTTAATAGAAAAGGAATTTGTTAGTTGATGAGTAACAGAAAATTAACTTGCAGTTACTGATGATGTAAGAATCCTGTATGGATGGATAGAATGTCAATTTCAGTGTTATTCCAAATAACACCATGCAATCACCTATGGTATTTTTCAGTGAAATTTTAATGATAAAAAAATAAATCATATTATTCATAACTAATCATTAGGGATCATACTTATGATCACTATTTAAATTTTTTTGATTTTGGTATATTCTGGATTCTCAACATGTTTGTTTGGCTAAAACTGAATAAATACTAGACATGGTGCGAATGCTTTGCAAATGTATTTGAATACGAATATGAATATGTACTGCATTAAAAAATTTTATTGCATAAGAATGGGAATTCAGGTAAAAATGAAAGTATTTAAATACCAGTGCAGATACTTTCAAAATGTATTCATGAATGCATTCATGAATATATTCTATAATATTATTTCAATAATCATTTCAGTTATATTTTATTTTAAAAAATCATATGATTTTCTTATTTTTTTTTTAAATAAAAATTATATTGGCACAATATTTGTTATTAAATTTTAATAAATAGTTACTCTTTTATAATATGTGCTGCTTATAAGTTATATGGCCAAGTCAAAATCTGTGTGACAATAGCACTCCATTTGTTAATAAAATAAATGAAATCAATCCTCTTCCCTGTCTCCAAAGATACTATCAAAATCATACATAAGCTAAACACCAACAACTCATAATAAAGCTTATATTTTTTATCATATATAACAGCTGAGCGCCGTGACCCATGGGTCCCTTGTTTTTTAGCTCAGCTGACTATAAGTCATCTGAGCTATAGTCGTGGTCCATTGTCCGTCGTCCGTCCGTCTGTCCGTCCGTCCGTAGATGTGGCACGTTTTGAAACCGTAAGACCTAGGAATTCAAAATTCAGCATAATGTTAGATGTCCCCAAGATCTCCTACCAAGCCGAAAACTGGGTCTTTGCGACTTAGTTCCTTTGAGAAATTAAGGAAAAACCTCAATTTTTTATTAAAAACCTATTTTCACACTTCAGGACTGCCTAATATCAAAACCACTTATCTGTTTTTCCTCATATTTACCATAAATATTCTTCTATATAGTTTCTATTTACATGCCAGAAATTATGTCTGTATTATATAATTCAAAAAAGTTATGGGCCCAAACATAATGCATTTTGTAAAAAATCAGGAAAGATATTTGATCACTTAACACAAAACTTGTTAAAGCTATGGACTTTTTTTCCAGTAATATAACTTTAATTTATCAAAATTAAATTGTATACCCAAAATTAGATCAAAATCTTTTAAATTTTTTAAAATATTAACAAAAATAAAAAATTGGTACCTTAAATTTTGCCCAACTTTGACCATGGCACGTTTTTTTCCTGTAAGTACTGTGGATTTAATTTTCTCAGAATGTTTTTGTTAGCATTTTGTATGTTAACACCAAAAATTTGAAACCAGTTGATCAAAAACTGTAGATTTTATTCAAGTTTTCAAGCACCATGTAACAAATTGTTTACATCAAGCTAGTGTTATGCAGTTTGCAAGAGCTCAGCTCCCCAGCTTCAGCTCTCAGTTCCTAAAATTTGGCATACAATTAGATGTCTCCTAAATTCCCTACCATGCCAAGAATTTGGTCACTAGGACTTAATACCTTCGAGATATTAATGAAAAACTTCATTTTTCCATTAAAAACCCATTGTTACACTTCAAGACTGCCTAATATCAAAACCACTGATGTGACTTTATTCATATATAATATACATATTTTTCTATACATTCTCTTTGCATATGCCAGAAATGATGTCAGTATTGCGTAATTGTATTGCGTATTGCGTAGTTATGGGCCCAAACATAATGCACTATGTAAAAAATCAAGAAATATATTTACTCCCTTAACAAGGGGATTGCTGAGGCTATAGTTTTTTTGCCAGGGATGTAACATTATTTAATCAAGATTCAATTGAATACCCCAAATTAGTCCTGAATTTTTCAAATTTTATATGTTATTAGTATAAATATAAAATTAGTACCTTAAATTTTGCCCAACCTTGACCATGGCACATTTGTTTCCTGTGAGCATGGTTGATATAATTTTCATATCATGCACACAAGGATTTCAGCTTTTTAGTTTAGAAAGCTGAAAGAAATTGGCCAAAAATTGTAGCTTTTATTAATGTTTTAATGAGACCATGTCAGACCTTAACTCTCTCCAGCCCCTCTTGAGTCACCTGTATGTTGACCTTGTTGAACTTTCAGCAAATTATGCATGCTTGAGGCGAGCCATACACTGGGGCAGGTAGGCAGCTTATGGCCAGCCAAGGTTGATCCAGGTGTCCAACCCAACTCATCTAGTAGTTTTAACCAACAACATAACAATTAACAATAAATTAATAAATTGTTATTGTTTTTTAATAACAAATTAAAGAAAAATAAAAAGGAATTTGTTAGTTTATAATAACAGGAAATCAACTTGCAGTTACTGATGATATAAGAATCTTGTATCGATGGATAGAATGTCATGTACTCCAAATAACACCATGCAGTCACCTATGGTATTTTTTCAGTTCAATTTTAATGATAAAAAAGTAAATCATATTATTCATTACTAATCATTAGGGATCATATGAAGGAAATTAATGATAGACAAAGATGCAGTTGATATTATAAATCTTGATTCCTGCTGTGTCTAGTGTGTATATTGATGTGAAATTAGTCCAAAATGAATATATTACATTTATTTTTTTTTTAATATAAATAAAAGCCATAAAATCAGGTACTTTTGATCATAATTAAATGTGTGGATTTTGTAAATTCTGGATTCTAAACATCATTTTTTGGTGAAAACTGAATAAGTGCCAGTAATGGTGGGAATACTTTGCAATTGTATTTAAATACGAATATGAATATGTACTCCATTATAAAATTTCTTGCATAAAGAATTGGAATTCAGGTAAAAATGAAAGTATATGAATACCATTCCTGAATATATTCTTTAATATTATTTTAATAATCATTTCAGTTATATTTCATTTTAAAAAATCATAAGATTCTCTTATTATTTTTAATAAAAATTATATTTGGGACAATATTTGTAATTTTTTTAAATAAATAGTTAAACTCTTATATCATATGTTCTGCTTAAAAGTTATATGGCCAAGTCAAAATCTGTGTGACAATAGTACTCCATTTGTTAATAAAATAAATGAAATCAATCCTCTTCCCTGTCTCCAAAGATAATATCATAATCATACATAAGCTAAACACCAACAACTCATAATAAAGCTTATATTTATTACCACACCAAACCAGCATGTGCCTCATTCCTAAATCATATTTTTTATCATATATAACAGCTGAGCGCCGTGACCCATAGGTCCCTTGTTTAAGAAAAATGTTCAGGAATTTAATCCTAATAATCAAATATGATTAAATATTAGGATCTAATGTAAGTGCTAACTGACAATATTTAAGAAGATTTAAATACTTTGTTGCATTTCATTCATATCTCTTATAGTTGGCCTGGCATAGGTGTGAATAACACTGTTAAACTAAGTTTTAAAATCAGGAATATTGGTCAGACTTTGTGGGATTGATTTTTAACTCATATGGCCATATATTTAACTTTTGAAAACTAAATTACCTTCACACATTATTTTTTTATGAAATGTATTTTTTATATAACACTGTAGGCCCATTTTTTTCCCTTGGTGCATCACTAAATGGTTTCAGGCCAAAGGTTTCATTCATTACACAGTGCATATGCTTTAGCTCATGTCCATTATTCAATAATTTACAGAGTTTCATTTCAGCAGGGCCATTTTCTCTTAGCTTTTCAAATGGTAATATACATGAAAAACCAAAAGAAATAAAAATATTTTGCAGTTACTAATATTTTTCCAAAATTCAGCTGAGCGACTTGACCTATTGGTCCCTTGTAATTACATTTCATATTGAAGGATGTTATCATCAAATGCAACTGACCTTTCACAGACAAATGGTTACTAAGCTGTTTCCATGGGCACTACATGCATATATGCTTATTTGAATGAACAAATTGCTGTGTTTTCCATGTGCACATATATATATATGTATGAACTAGCAGAATTATATAGCAGCACCATGGGTCTAGCAGTTCTTCCCAAAAGAGATCAGATGATGAAGCGATGTAGTTTTTACTAGGAATGCTCGAGTTCACACAGACCCTATGCGTGAAAATTTCTCTTGTGATGATTTTCACATATATACACATGCATATACGCTGATGGACACATGGAAACACTGCCAGTAAAAAAATAAATGAGCAATTTTTTCACTCATATACGCATGTACACACACATAGCTTTTGGTTGACTTTAGTGTTGTACATAACTGATTTCCTACAAATTGCATTTGTGACTAGCAAGGAAGGAATCATTTTATGCTTTGCCTTTTCTTTTAAATAGCATGTTCTGCACTTCACCTGGAATAAGATAAAATCAGATCTGTATATTTTTTAAATCATCTTAGCTTAGCATAAACTTTAATCTTTAATTCAGCTTTGTAGATTTAAGTAAATCTGTTGATATTTAAGATATATTTTCAGTTGCCTGCTGTTACATATATATAAACACACCTTACATGTACAGATATCAACTGTAGCATTGCCTTAAGCTTGACCATGTTATAAATAATGTATAGCATTGTGTTTGCAATGGTATACCATAAATTAACATGCAGATGTCTTTTTAGTGTTATTGTTTTTGCAAATTAATTTATTATACAGAATATTTGCTGAATATCTCAAAGAATAACTGGTTTGATTGAATATTTATGATGTGATCTTTTTGGGCAAAATACTTTACAGTATCCTTACTATCATATATTTTATTAAGGGCAGGGGTAAGTTTATATCTATGGAAATGATTATTCCTGTAATGAACAATAATGGAACTTTCACACTGACCGTGACTTGACAGTACGTTACGGCTGTTTAGTGAATAGCATTCCTATGAATTAAACATGGGTAGCTTTATAATTTTAATGGTGAGTCAGTCTCTTGGGAGTTAACATGGTTTATCACCAGTACATTTTTAGCAGAAATATGGGTCTGACTGATGTGAGGAGAATAAAATCCTCCGGTAGTTTCATTAACACAAATGCCCTCACGGAGGCCCATGTCAGGCAGATCCCATTTTTGCCTCATTTTGTGACCCACTCATGGCCATTGTTGGAAAAAAAAAATTTTTAGCTCAGCTGACTACAAGTCAACTGAGCTATAGTCGTGGTCCGTCGTCCATCCATCCGTTTGTCCGCCCAATAGACTGGCACGTTTTGAAACCATTAGACCTACGAATCCAAAATTCAGCATACTGTTAGATGTCCCCAGAATGTCAAACCATACCGAAAATTGGGTCAATATGACTTTATTCCTTCGAGATATTTAGAAAAAACCTCAAATTTCCATTAAATACCTATTATCACACTTCAGGACTGCCTAATATCAAAACCACTTTTCTGTTTTTCTTAATATTTACCAGAAGTAATCTCCTATATATTTCCTATATACATGCCAGAAATTAGGTCAGTTAAGTATATTTTCTTAAAGTTATGGGCCCAACCATAATGAACTTTGTAAAAAAAAATCAGGAAAAATATTTACTCACTTAACATGAAAAATTATGAAACTAGAGACTATTTTCCCAAGTATATAACTTTGTTTAATTAAGATTCAATTGTTTACCCAAAATTAGATCTGAATTTTGTAAATTTTTTAAGTTATTAGCACACTTAAAAAATCAGTACCTTAAATTTTGCCCAACTTTGACCATGGCTTGTTTTTTTAGCTCAGCTGACTATAAGTCATCTGAGCTATAGTCGTGGTCCACTGTCCATTGTCCATCCATCTGTCCGTCCGTCTGTTCATACGTCCGTCCATAGATGTGGCACATTTTGAAACCGTAAGACCTAGGAATCCAAAATTTGGCATAATGTTAGATGTCCCCAAGATCTCTTACCAAGCCGAAAAACTGGGTCTTTGCGACTTAGTTCCTTTGAGAAATTAAGGAAAAACCTCAGTTTTTTTATTAAAAACCTATTTTCACACTTCAGTACTGCCTAATATCAAAACCACTCATCTGTTTTTCCTCATGTTTGCTATAAATATTCCTCTATATAGTTCCTATGTACATGCCAGAAATTAAGTATGTATTATTTAATTAAAAATGTTATGGGCTCAAACATAATGCATTTAGTAAAAAATCAGGAAAGATATTTGATCACTTAACACAAAACAAGTTAAAGCTGAGCACTTTTTTTCCAGTAATATAACTTTTATTAATCAAAATTAAATTGTATACCCAAAATTAGAACAAAATCTTTTAAATTTTTTAAAATATTGGCAAAAATAAAAAATTGGTACCTTAAATTTTACCAAACTTTGGCCACGGCACGTTTTTTTCCTGTAAGTACTATGGATTTAATTTTCACAGCATGTACATAAGGATTTAATCTGTTAAAATCTGAAATTTGAAAATAAAAACTGCAAAATTAGGCTAGTTATTGAATTTTTTTGGAGGCTCTTGTTGTATTCCCTTACATTATCAGCAGTCCACTTTGGTCACTGTAGGTAATTCAGTGCAGCTCTCTGTGCTCCCCAGGCTGTTGGCATAATGTTAGATGTCCCCAAGATCTCCTACCAAGCTGAAAACTGGGTCCTAGCGACTTTGTTCCTTTGAGAAATTAAGAAAAAACCTCAATTTTTTATTAAAAACATATTTTCACACTTCAGGATTGTGTAATTTTAAAAACCACTCATCTGTTTTTCCTCATATTTACCATAAATATTCCTCTATATAGTTCCTATGTACATGCCAGAAATAAGGTCTGTGTTATATAATTTTAAACAGCTATGGGCTCAAACATAATGCATTTTGTAAAAAATCAGGAAAGATATTTGATTGCTTTACACAAAACATGTTAAAGCTAAGGCCTTTTTTCCAGTAATATAACTTTAATTAATCAAAATTAAATTGTATACCCAAAATTAGATCAAAATCTTTTAAATTTTGTAAAATATTAGCAAAAATAAAAAATTGGTACCTTAAATTTTGCCCAACCTTGGCCATGGCACATTTTTTTCCTGTAAGTACTGTGGATTTAATTTTCACAGCATGTGCACTTAAGGATTTAATCTGTTAAAATCTGAAATTTGAAAATAAAAACTGCAAAATTAGGCTAGTTATTGAATTTTTTTGGAGGCTCTTGTTGTATTCCCTTACATTGTCAAGCAGTCCACTTTGGTCACTGTAGGTCATTCAGTGCAGCTTTTTATGCTCCCGGGGATGTTGGCATAATGTTATGCAATCCCATCACTAGGGCAAGCCCTCTTTCCACTGAGCTGAGCTTGATCAGGCTGTCTGCAGTTAATACCATACCACAAGGAGCCTTTTTCTCCCCCCCCCCCCCCCCCACCCCATTCTGTTAACAGACCTGTACTATGAACTAGATGAATCTTAAAATTAACATTTTTTTCAGCAACGAGCAGTAACAACGGAGACCCCTTCCCCCACCCACCCCTTCAATACACAGGACTAATAACAAGATGAATCTTATAATTTTAATGTTAAATAAATTCTTTTTTTGATGAGACTTGGACAGTTTTGATTTTTCTTTAAAAAAAAAAAAATTCAGGAATTTAATCCTAATATTTAAATGTGATAAAATATTAGGATCTAATGTAAGTGCTAACTGACAAGATTTAAGAAGATATAAATACTCTGTAGCATTTCATTTATATCTCTTAAAGTTGGCGGGGCCTAGGTGTGAATAACACTGTTAACTTAATATTAAAATTAGGAATATTGGTCAAACTTTGTGGGATTAATTTTTAACTCATATGGCCATATATATAACTTTTGAAAACTTAATTACCTTCACACATTATTTGTTTATGAAATGTTACTTTTATATGACACTTACTGTAGGCCTGTTTGCTCCCTTGGTGCATCACTAAATGGTTTAGCTCATGTCCATTATTCTATAATTTACAGAGTTTCATTTTAGCAGGGCCATTTTCTCATTGCTTTTCTAATGATAATATACATGAAAAACCAAAAGAAATAAAAATATTTTGCAGTTAATAATATTTTCCAAAATTCAGCTGAGCGGTGTGACCCATGGGTCCCTTGTTAAATCACCTGACACAATTTCAATATATTTAACAAAATTAAAAATCTATTAAAAAAATGAAATTCCAATTGTGTTAATTGAAGAAAGTATTTGATGAACAGGAATATTTAAGCTTCCTCTTTTTGTGTCAGTCTGAATCACTGGAACAGAAAACTGTCTGCAAGCAAGAAACATATTGTAGCTTGGTCTATCTTTGAATCAGTTGACTCTTGTATTTAAACATCAGATGTGTCTGAGCACAAGCAAGACATCCTAATGTCTGAAAAAAAATATCAGACATTACTGGGAACAAAATTGTTAAACTGCCTAGAAGTCTGTTTTCCTCAATAGTTAGTTTTTATGCATGGTTTTACAAGGAGACCATGAGTTTTCCCATGGTTACTGAATTTTTGTGTGTGTTTGTTAGTCCAATGGTTCCCTCCTAATTTATAATATTCTTTTGAGTTGCAAATCTGCTCACTAATTACTCATCTAATGGACAAAAAATCTTTATCTTTGTCAAGTGATATAAGATCACCTATAAATAGATATGTTGGTAATGTTTTGTTCTTTTATCATTCTTCATACATTTGATTGCATATTTTTTAAACTCATGAATGGAAGGGTGTCTACACTGTCACAACCATTGTGACTGCAGAATTCAGATGGTGTTTCAGCTGTATCAAATGTAGTATTTGACTGTATATTTAAGTTTTTCTGCACAAACACTGGGATGTAAGCAAATTGAACTTTTACACACGCTGTACCTACAAAATCTATAAACGGTGAAAATGTCCAGGATATTATCTTGTATAATTCAACAGCATATTGATTGTATAGTTTTGTTTCTCTTCATGAACTGTAGGATGTGGGTTGAACTTTCACAAGCGCTGTGCTTACAAAATCCCCAACAACTGTACTCAGGCCAAGCGTCGTGGATCCTCCACTCTCAACCACCCGGGACCCTCCACCCCAACACCAGTGGAATCTCCTGTAAGTTTTATCACATTGTAGGCCTTCAGGGAAAATGTCCAGTTGAGTATATGAAGGAAAATTCATACACCTAGGGTTCCTGTTTGTGCTTAAAATATTTAAGATTTTAAGATGACTTTTTGAAAGGGTGTAGTTTTCCAGAAAGATCCTCAAAATAATTTTTGACAGATTATATGAATAGAGAATTGAGATCCTACAGGATCATTGACGCAGGAATAGAATCTGAACTTGAACTTCAGTCTGTATTTTCAGGGACTAGGACTCGACTTGGAAGCAAAATTCCTGGATTAAGACTTGTACGCGGATTCAGAGGTCAGGACTCAAGATATAAGACAGAGATATTAAATCAAAAAAGCTTTATCTCTGCATTGGGATACATTTGTATTTAAACATTTAAGTTAAAAGCATTTGTAAACTTTATGAAAAATTTACTTGAAAATCTAACATATCCATTTAAAGTGTCCTAAATCAGATATTTTATTGGACTCTGACTCGAGCTTTAAAAGGCTCAGACTCAGATCTGAACTAGACTGGCTTGGACTTCGAGCATTCATGGTGTGTACTCGGCTACGTCAGTGAACGGGACTGATTTAGATTGTTTTGGGAGCTTGTTGGTTTTGCCTAATGAGGTCAGCCAGACCAGGCAACACTGCAATGAAGACCCTGCAGTGTATCCCATGTGGTATTTGACAGGGGTCTGGATAAACAGCTTTGCAGCAGTGTCAAGCTGTTTTATTTATATGCGTGTTTGTCGAAAGAGTATTTTGAAAAGTCCTCACCATAAAGGTGCTTCAGAAAGAACAAACAGTATACGGGTGAACCTTGTATACTCCATTCTGACAGAAATTGTTTCAAACCATTTAAAGAATAAATACTCCTCACTGATTCTTAAGGGTATGAGCTGGACTAGATTTTATCTGATCATTTTAAAGACAGCAGATAGAAATTTACCATAAGTTATTATACCTAAGTGTGTAGAATCACATAATTATATAAAAAAAATTAATGATAAATGTATATACTTAATATGTAGCTTTATGATAGTAGTTAAGTCATCATCTTATGTGGACTGCAGACACAGGCTGAAGAGAGTGATACATGGGCACAGCTATAGATAGAATAATTTGGGGTTTATCATGTTATATTGCGTTATTTGTAATTTAATTGAAAATACTGATTGAGTAGAAGCTTAACACAGGGTCACAGTGAGCTAAAAACATCCTTCAAACACAGTTTACAGAGTTGTATTTTTGCAGAAAAATGAGAGGATGTACATTTATCAAGCCAGAAAAAAAATTCTGTCACTTCAGTGTTTTAGCTGTGAGTTATTTACCCTTCTTCAAAGTATATAGGAAATGACATTATCTATGCTGATTTAATTTAAAGTATTTAGATATAAAACATAATGTTTGAGTGACAAGTTCCGGATAGCAAGAGGTTTCCATGGAGATACCAGTTTCTCTCATCTGGGGTTCTTAACAGTACCTAATGAAACTATTATTTTTACACTGAGTAAAAAATATGAGGGATTGAAGAGTGTTATAAATTTATAGCCATTAACCTCATCTCATGTGTTCTTTCCTTGTTATTTGCGGGTCATTAAAAAGAAAGACTTGTCAACAGTGCATGATTTGTATTCTGAATATGGTCAGTTTTGTGTCACACAAAGCCTACCACACTAAAATAAGTTCACTAAATCCCAAAGTCATGAGCAGCCGATTACCGATCCAGAAGTGTCAAATATACAATTAACCTTGTGCAATATTTTTATTTTGCAATCTTAGTGGTTATGTTAATTAGCCCTCCAGTAGGCTGTGAGTTATATTTACATGGCTGTGCATTAGCTGTATATATAAACAATATTACTGCCGTTCTTCTTTCTCTATGTGTTAGAGATTCATATTTGTTTAGTATTGATTCACTGTTTCTATTGAGTAAAATTTATTATCTGGAATAAATGATGGAGAATATAAAAAAGAAATGACATAATCAAGATTGTATTTGATCATTCAAACATTTTTCATTTTGTAATCTGCCATGGAAGAGCCTTTGCATTTTTTACCCTGACTCACCATACAATTTTTAGCTCAGCTGACTATAAGAGCTATAGTCATGGTCCATTGTCCGTCGTCTGTCCGTCTGTCCGTCCGTCCGTCCATCTGTCCGTCTGGATGTCCGTCCGTAAGACTGGCACGTTTCGACACCGTTGGACCTACGAATCTGAATTTCGGCATACAGTTAGATGTCCCCATAATCTCCTACCATGCCAAAAATTGGGTCAATAGGACTTTGTTCCTTTGAGATATTAAGGAAAAACCTCAATTTTTTATTAGAAATCTATTTTCACACTTCAGGACTGCCTAATATCAAAACCACTCATCCGGTTTTCTTCATATTTACCATAAATATTCCTCTATATAGTTCCTATGTACATGCCAGATATTAAGTCAGTATTATATAATTTAAAAAAGTTATGGGCCCAAACATAATGGACTTTGTAAAAAAATCAGGAAGATATTTGGTCACTTAAGACCAAAAGTGTTAAAGGTAGGGACTTTTTTCCAGTAATACAACTTTAATTAATCAAAATTTAATTGCATACCAAAAATTAGATCAAAATTTGTTAAATTTTTTTAAATATTGGCAAAAATATAAAATTGGTACCTAAAATTTTGCCCAACTTTGGCCATGGCACGTTTTTTTCCTGTAAGTACTGTGGATTTAATTTTCACACCATGTATACATAAGGATTTAATCTGTTAAAATCTGAAATTTGAAAATAAAAGCTGCAAAATTAGGCTATAGTTATTGAATTTTTTTTGGAGGCTCTTGTTGTATTCCCTTACATTGTCAAGCAGTCCACTTTGATGACTGTAGGTCATTCAGTGCACATCTCTATGCTCCCCAGGCTGTTGACATTATTTTAGATGTCCCCAAAATCTCCTACCATACCGAAAAATTGGGTCATTAGGACTTTGTTCCTTCGAGATATTAAGGAAAAAAAACTCCGTTTTCCATAAAAAAAAGTCATTGTTACACTTCAAGGCTGCCTAATATCAAAACCACTGATCTGTTTTTGATCGTATTTAGTATTCACATTCTTTTATACATTTTCTATTAACATACCAAAAATTAGGTCAGTATTGGGTATTATTTTGAAGTTATGGGCCAAAACATAATGCAATTTTTTAAAAAATCAGGAAATGTATTTACTCACCTAACATGAGAATTGCTGAACCTAGAGACTTTTTTTTCAGGAATATAACTTTATTGAATCAAGATTCAATTGTTTACCCAAAATTAGATCTGAATTTTGCAAATTTTTCAAGTTATTAGCATAAATAAAAAATCAATACCTTAAATTTTGTCCAACTTTGGCACTGTTGATTTAATTTTCCCAGCATATATGCATAAGGATTTAATCTTTTAAAGTCTGAACTTTCAAAAGAAATTGATAGGATTGAATAGCTTTTATTCATGTTTTCATACACCATGTCAAGTGTTGTTTACATCTAGCCCAACTAATAGTACAGCCTTCACTTGCATTATGTAACCCACCCCAGGCAGCTTACCTTGGCCCAGCTTGGCCACTACTAGCAGGCTTCCCCTCTGCCCTGCACTCATCCCCCGTCCAGCTGGTGCATAAACTAGATGAATGTTATTATTTTATTTTATTCTTGGACATGCTACATTTTAGATTTTGTATTGAACCACCAGGGTTACAATGATTAAAGTGTACACTTTATTTGAAAAGATGTTTTATTTTATCAAATTTACTTTTATTTTATTTTGGTGAATAAAATTAAGCATGTCCTGAAAACTCCAATGTGGAGAATATTCTTGTAGATGCCATGTTGTGGCATTATTTTCTTTTAAAATTAGTTTAAACATTTATGATTTAAAAATAATAAAATATATGTGTATGCATAACATGACCCAATGTTTTTTACTCTGTATATATAATGATTGCAACTTTTGCAACAATTCTAATATTTTAACCTATATTTTCAGGTTTTTTAATTAAAAATTTATAAACCTGTAAAAAAAAAAAGGATTCAGATAAAAACGTCTTAATGGAAAAAGTGGATCTGCTTAAAAAAATAGGATTATATATAAACTTAAATGCATTATTCTCTTGAAAGTGAAATAAAGTTATAAGTCCATTCTGTCCACTTGCCTGTCCATCTGTAAATTTTCGTATGCAACACAGTATCTCAAAACTTTTACTGTTTTTCTTCATGACAGTCTTGTCAGAGTATTAGTTTGCAATCATATATTTAGAACTTTACTATAACCAAGTAGGAGGGCCCCTTTCCTCTTAGCTTTTCATATTCTTATATAAATGAAAAACATTACAATAGAATATTTCTACATCCACCTTCGTGCTGCCCTCACTTTTCCCTTCTCTGAACCCCATCCCAAAGTCAGCCTCAGTAAGCAAGAACAAGACGAACAAGATATATTCATACTTTAATATTTTGTATAACTATTCGTCCATAGGTACCTGTGTACATGCCAGAAATTATGTCAATATTGTGTAATATGTAGACATAGTGGGCATCACAATAATGTACCTTGTCAAGACTAAAGAGATATTGTGTCATACAGTCACATATTCATAAATCACTTCATCAGCATAGTTAATCATAACATCATATCTGTAAAATTGAATGCTTGCAGACTACCATACACTTTAGATCCTTCAACAAATAACCTTATCATCATTCTACTACTGCTTATTACTGTTGTCATTGCATTCATATTTGCTCAAATATATCACAATTTTCAACCCCTCCTAAATGAATAAAAAATAAACCACTTTATTTGACTCTATTAATCCATCAGTCAGGTAATTTCATTTATCATTTACTCACATATTACATAACATTCTTTTATAATAGCCCAACATGTATATGATATTCATAAGCTTTATCGACTCGATATAGTATCACAGTGGAGAAACATTTATAGTCCAATCACGATCAGCTGAGCGCCGTGACCCATGGGTCCCTTGTTCTTGGTCTCTTGAAACAGCTACCACCATCTGTTGTATATGTATGTTCAAGTTCATATGGTAACAGCCTCAAATGTAGACCACAAGCATATTTCTTAGTTTGGCAGCCTGTGCTTGCAGTCTGAAAGTATAGATTTGGGTTTTATTTTTAGCGAATTTGTGAGCTTATGCGATGGTGTGGCATCGTCCGTCGTGCATCATAGCTGTCTCCAAAAGGGCAGGAGCTAGCATCACCAAATTTTTTGCAGAAAAATAGTCATCTACAAATTTTTATTGGATTTTGCTTATTTCTTGGCTAACTGCATTTTCTTATATTTTATAGGGAAAAAACTAAATAAACATACAAAATGTTCCTCTGAAAACCATGCTGCCAAATTGTCTGTTTTTTATGTCCCAATAATCCTCCCTGGCAAAAAGATCATATCCGAAATATCCTGACTGATACATCCCAGTTTTAAAATGTCCTGGTCCTAAACCTACAGGTCCAAATGTCCATTTGGCTGAAATCATGACGACTAAGGTAGATATGCAGGACATAAGAGGAGCAATATTAAATTTTAAAAATAAACCTCCATTCATACTCCCAAACTTTGCACAGAATCACATTAGGCCTGTAGGCTTTGTTATACATAGCCTTAAGGTCATGATTCAGTTTTCCTTATATTATGTGTCATAGAAAAACTTATGTTTCTAAATTTCTCCACAGAGACATATTCTTAAATATGTATTCCAGTTTGTACAAGAATATAACAGTAGATGTCAACACTGGTTTCTCAGGACAGATAAAAAGATACCAAATGATCTTTGGACTAAGCAAGGGTTTTTAGCAACTGCAAATTTCAGGGAAGTCCATATATAACTAGAATACGGGTAGTCGACAAGCGACTACGTGTGGCAAGGGGATATAGAGTTACATCAGTTAAATATTAGAATGGATCTCTGCCACATAAACATGATTGTAGGTGGCGCCACCTGTTATTTGAAACTATCCAAGATATATACACAAGCAAAATTTGATGTGGAAAAGTCAAACCACTGTAGAGATATGAGTGATTTTATCCCACAGCAGACAAACAGATGGACGCTGTGCAAAAATGGCTGCAGGTTGCGCCACCATTTTTGTGTATGTTTTAAAGCTATCCAAGGGCTTCATTTGTGTAAAAAAATTTTCCTGATTGGTTGAATGAGTCTGGAGATATAAGCATGGATGTCTACAGCATGAATGTGAATGTAGGTGGCACCACCTGTCATAAAATCAAGAAAGCTATGCGGGATGTATAAGCATGCTGAATTTCAGGGAATTTGGTCAAACCACTGCAGGGATATGAGTGATTTTAACCAAAGGCAGACAAACAGATGGACGCTGTGTAAAAATGGCGGCAGGTGACGCCACCATTTTTGTGAATGTTATAAAGCTATCCAAGGGCTATATTTGTGTAATTTTTTTTTCCTGATTGGTCAAACGGTTCCCGAGATATGAGCTTGGATGTCTGCAGCGTTAACGTGAATGTAGGTGGCGCCACCTGTCATAAAATCGAGAAAGCTATCTAGGATGTATACGCATGCCGAATTTTAGGTGAATTAGTCAAACCACTGCAGAGATATGAGTGATTTTAACCCCAGGCAGATGAACAGATGGACACTGTGCAAACATGGTTGCAGGTGGCGCTGCCTTTTGTTGTGTATGTTATAAAGCTATCCCAGGGCTACATTTGTGTAAAATTTTTTTCCGGATCGGTCAACCGGTTCAAGAGATATATGGTTTATGTGTGGAGCGTTAACCTGAATGTAGGTGGCGCCACCTGTCATTAAATCGAGAAAGCTATCTAGGATGTATACGCATGCCGATTTTTAGGTGGATTAGTCAAACCACTGCAGAGATATGAGTGATTTTAACCCCAGGCAGATGAACAAATGGACACTGTGCAAACATGGTTGCAGGTGGCGCCACCTTTTGTTGTGTATGTTATAAAGCATTCCCAGGGCTACATTTGTGTAAAAAATTTTTCCGGATCAGTCAAACGGTTCCCGAGATATAGGGGTTTATGTGTGGAGCGTTAACGTGAATGTAGGTGGCGCCACCTGTCATAAAATCGAGAAAGCTATCTAGGATGTATAGGCATGCCGAATTTTATGTGAATTAGTCAAACCACTGCAGAGATATGAGTGATTTTAACCCCAGGCAGATGAACAGATGGACACTGTGCAAACATGGTTGCAGGTGGCGCCACCTTTTGTTGTGTATGTTATAAAGCTATCCCAGGGCTACATTTGTGTAAAAAATTTTTCCGGATCAGTCAAACGGTTCCCGAGATATATGGGTTTATGTGTGGAGCGTTAACGAGAATGTAGGTGGCGCCACCTGTCATAAAATCGAGAAAGCTATCTAGGATGTATACGCATGCCGAATTTTAGGTGAATTAGTCAAACCACTGCAGAGATATGAGTGATTTTAACCCCAGGCAGATGAACAGATGGACACTGTGCAAAAATGGTTGCAGGTGGCGCCACCTTTTGTTGTGTATGTTATAAAGCTATCCCAGGGCTACATTTGTGTTAAAAATTTTTCCGGATCGGTCAAACGGTTCCCAAGATATATGGGTTTATGTGTGGACGCACAAACAGACGCTGGGCAGAGATGAAAGGTCAGAGGTCAAGGTCACTTGGTTAGGCACCAGTTCACATGTGACCCGATAATTTGTGTAAGTTTAGGAAAAATCTGT
This sequence comes from Sipunculus nudus, assembly GCA_026874595.1. Lineage (NCBI taxonomy): Eukaryota > Metazoa > Annelida > Sipuncula > Golfingiida > Sipunculidae > Sipunculus > Sipunculus nudus. The sequence goes on from CM049308.1 coordinate 16,511,860, forward strand.
CCAGTAGTCTCAGAGGAGTTCTCCGGAAACGAACGCGGCGGCGGCGGTGGCGGAACCCGGTCAAAAACATAGAATCCGCAAAACTTCGTTTTGGCGGATACAATTAAATCTTCAAATAGGGTTGCACTCAGTAGAGCACATACTGATACCAAGCCAAAACTGGAAACCCTTTGTTATCTGAATCTGCTGAATAATGTATATGGGTCAGCCAAGAACCCTGACTCTTATCCTTCATCCAGGTTTTATGTCAGTTGATTCCATAGTTTTTGCTTAATCCTGATTAGAACCTCAAAACATAACCTCCTGAATTCAGGTATCAAACAGACACAGGTGAAAACATTGCCTCCTTGATGTAGATTGCAGTCAACTAGGAGGATAGACAAACATGGTTTACCAAGATATTTGCTCAGGATTGCTATACTAAATTAATGTTTCAGTGTCATACTAGTTTTACATATAAAACATTGATCCTGTAAGACTGACATAGATTGATTTTTTTTCTGAAGAAAGCATCTTTGTTCCTTATAGCAAGAGCATGTCTCCCTGTGATAGAGTGTCCTCTTTTTGTATTTTATTATTATTTTATTTTGCAGATAATACCCACAACAAAGTAAGCATTTAACTGAAAGATATATATATATATATATATATCCAAAATTTAATATTACTTTTTGTTGTCCTTACCACAAAAAACAACCCCTCTCCAAAAAAATAAATAAAAAACTCAGGAAATAATAGTAATGGTTTTAGAAATGAACATCTGAGGATATTCACCTTGTTTTCATTTCCCTATGCTGGTGAAGTGCTCCCTGGACAGATATTGCAGGGAAAAGATCAAATATACCAAGATTGATCAATAGATGTGGTCTGGATAAAAATGGATTATATGTGTCATACTAGAAGAGTGGAACAGAAAAACCTAGATTACAGCAGACTGTGGCTTTATTTCAAAGATGATGGTCTCAGGATAACCAGGCACAGAGGATGCCAAAAGAAGCTGATAATATAACTTCACATACAAAGATTACTCTACTGGGGACATGGGACTCAGCCAAGCGGTTTAAGTGTTAGACTACTGCTGAAGGATCAGATTTTTAATCCTGTTATAGCCAAGATGCATATTTAAATTTTAACATGCACAGAAGCACTGTCTAAGTATAATGCATGTTTACTTTAAACACTTGGATATATTCTGGATTATTATCAACCCTCTGTATTGAAAACCTTATATCCTGAAAATTAAGAACAGTAGCCAAAAAAACATATCTCAAAAAAGGAGTGAGAGATCAGGGACCAGACCCCTCAGGTTGATTTTCACAAATTTAACATTTTCGTATGAGAATTATGTAGAACTTACTTAATGATATGTTAGGATGTATGACATAGAGGCAGGTGACCCGCCATTTTGCGTCACTGCCTGCTGAATTAAAATCATGCTGAGCCAAGTTTATCAGGAGGCATCGCCAATATTTCAGTGAGCTGAGGTGAGCCAATTTTTTGCAGCTCAGTTTGACTTGAGAAAAAATTAACACAAAAAGATAATTTTTTTACAGTTAAAAATGCCCGAAACAAATGTTCAGGTTTTGTTATTATTTTGGTTTTTTTTTTTGGTCACTGAAAGGAATCATTGAGATTGTTTAGGTCTGACAGTGTTGGCTTTTGAAACCACCAGGATAAATTAAACTCTTTATTTAATAAAAAATTAGTTATATGTAAAATGGCTGCTATATGTCACATTATATAGATAACTTAAAAAAAAATCAAATCAAAAGGCTTTTAGGTTAGTCTGAAGCCAATCGACAATTTGCAAGCTGAGTCAAGTCACGAAACCTAGCTTACTGCTAAAGTCAGCCCGTCTTTTTGTCCAAGCCAGCCGGATTTGTGTGGCTAACAGGGCTCTGGGCCCTAATATGACATAGTAAGTTGGATTCCTGTAATTACTTTTTTTACCAGTAGTAACATTTGTATGTGGTTCTATATGCCATATGTGCCATCAGCAAAAACCCTGAATGACAGTGGCTGCTTAAAAGTGATAATTAACATATGTGTTGAACCATTCCATCCATTATCTGAATGCTTGTCACCAATATCTCTGTATTGCACCCATTAATTAAGACGTGTCATACATGTGTCATACATCTAGTACCATACATCACAGATAGTCTTGAGCTTTCCAGCAATTAAGGCTACATATATCAATATATGTAGGGATCAACTAATACACCTGTGCTGCCTTTTAAGCTTAGCAGATCCAGTCTGGTTAACTGTAGCAATATCCCACTGCCCAGGTTGTTGTGACCTTTAGAAATCAGAAAATAAGATTATGCTTTCAGAAACCTGGAGACAACCTCATATCACAGTTCAGTTGGAATCACCAGACCTCATGTGCCCATGTCTCTCGCAGAATATTTATTTCATGAGACAAGAAGCAAATATATTATATTAAATATACTTGGAATCTGAAACAGGAACATGTGGTGGCACGGATACTGGCCTTGTGGCTAACTGAATACAAATGACCTTCCACTTTTATTTGGAATCACTTTTTCCAAGAATCAGCTGGGGACCCTACTATTACCTGTACCTCTCTAATGCTTTCTCATACACCCTTACATAAAACTATTGTATGAAGTATGATCCATATACTGTAGGACACTAAATCACTTGTCTCAGTAAGTTGAGGGTAGATGCATTTGTCAGTAAAATTGCCATCAAAATTCATTTGAACTATGAACAAAATTAGTTTTTCATCCCAGCTCTTTTTGGCCGCTACTGTTTAGATGAATTGGACACAACTCAAAACTGGTAGAACATGATTTCTATTCTCTGCCAAGGCTTCGTTTTCATAGCTTTCCTCCTAATAGGGTAAGCATGGTGAAGGCTTAATGGGAAGGCTGTTCTCCATGGCCAAGTATCACTTACAAATGAATGGACCTTTTGGGGCTTCCTTGGTATATTACCAAACTATAGGGTTGATTATACACCCAGAACCCCAAGGTGCAGTAAACACTGTGCCTTGGTTAAGTCCTATATGTAAAGGAGAGGAGATGTGCGCTGCTGCCTTGTCACATTGTCCCAAACTTAAATGAAATTTTATCATCAATAAAATGGTAATTAGAGGTGAGGACTGGATCACCTCCTGGTCCAGTTCTGGTCTGATCCAGTTGTAGGCATTCTGGTCCAGTAGGCGGACTGGTCCAGGTGGTCTGGTCCTTTTATTAATATATTATTGTATCCGCCAAAACGAAGACAGCTGCTCTTTGGACGATATCATCGAAACGCCAAAAAAAATACAGCAAGGAATAATCAAAAGATGGTTGCCCATGCAGAGATACACCTGATGCCCCATAAGAAAGTTGACAAGTTCTTAATTATAAACTTGGGATTTAATGATCACATTTTAAATAACATATTAGGTTGACACTTATGTGCAGTGTTCTGTCAAATTATACTAATGTAAAAGCTTTTGAAAATAATTGTTGTAATTATTGAAGGTAGTTTGACATGGGTTGATGGAATAAAATGTAGTAATTGAAGAAGCTGTTAAACACTAAGTAACCTTTTCTGAGGATTTTAAGCACATCACACAGGACAAGCTCTGCTTTGTGTGTTAAACATCAACAAGTTTACAAATAGTAAACTCATTTTTTATATGTGGTTTCTTGATTTGTGGCAGAGGAGACGAATAAGAACTTTCGTCTCATTTCAGTAATTGATAAATTATTGCTCGGGGATGTTAACGAGACACCTGTACCTTTATTTTCACCACAACTTCACATACCTGTCACATTTAGCACCCGAGGCAAACTTTCCAGGTTTTAATAAGGTTTGTGACAAAGGAGAACTTGCAGAATATTCTATCTGTTTTTTCCCAATGAGACACCTTGATACAGTCCTTTCCAGAAAAAGCAAACAGAATAAAAAAATATGTTAGATCATGATCAAAGAATAAGGGACTTTTGTTTTCCAGACTTGATGATATTAAGTCTTGTCTTTTTGCGAGCTGCTTAGTTAAAATGGTGTTGTTTTACTTATTTTTATTTTTTGTGGACTGCTAACCTTTTGAATTATTTTTTCTCCTGTTCAAAGGCACCTCATCAGATTGTCAGGTTTAGGAAGAAATACAGGGATCCATTTATTTGTTACAGATGTATAATCTAGTTAAAAAAAAACAAAAAAAATTATTATTCTAGATGTAAACATGGAGTTGAGCTCTTATAATTGTTGCACCATATTTGTTCATCTGTTTGGTTTTTATTAGAGTGACTTAAATTTCAGCAGATTTACATGACATATAGTATACAGGTTACTTTGTGTCAGTAGATAGACACATTATTTTTTGGTGTTTATCTGAATCCAGTTTTATATTGAGTGCTATTGGATCCCATGTTATTAGTAATTGCCTTGTTATATCCCTTATTTTTGCTTCACTTATTGCTGCTTTAGGTCCCGTGTCATTTCACTGATTGCCCTGACTTAGCCTAACTTTTTAAAAATTAAGAACTCAGGTTGGTCCACAAATAGATCTACCAAAGTACTGACCCCAATTAAGATGGCTTGTAAGGAAATGTGCTTTAATCTCTCATGAGATGTCCTAAATATTTGACCTTGGCTGAAACCATTTAAAAATTTCTTTAGTGATATTTATATTTAACCTTAATTATTACCCCTTAGTAATTAAAAAAAGAAAACTTAGCACAGATACACTAATATTTATGTTTGTCAGGTGTTCTTGGTTTTGATTTTTTTATGGTGCTTATTATGACTTAGACATGAATAAGGGCAAGCAATTAATCATGGCCCTTTGTATCACTGTCCATGGGTATCTTGCGCAGGTGTCAGACCATAATCATAAGATATTCCATAATGGTATGAAAAACAATATTGAGATTTAATAATGATATATAATATATGCCTTTTAGCAAATATGTTGTTTTTTAGTGTATGGTGAGTTTAAGCTCTATGGAACATGTCAACAGCATGATGAATGGAAATTTAAGCTGAGCACCTTTGGCCATCAGCCACTTCTTTTATTTCAGTGATAAAGGGTTTGTGAAAAAACTGTGTGGATTATTATCCGTGGTGTTATTTTATTGAATTTTATTATTGAAGGCCATACTATAGTGATACTTGTTAAATATATATGTTAATCAAATGCTTTGCTTTGAGCAAGTATTTCAGAAAGTAGCACTTGGATGGCATGGGTCTCTTTTGGCCTGGCTTGCTTGATTTTTTTCATTAGTGTTTGTCATAATGTATTATTTCAGAATGTTACATAACATTATCATTTATCCGTAATAAGTACATCGATATTCATAATATTTCCCCACAGCAAGCATGATTAATCTTGTTGATATACTAGTACATTGGAACCCCTCTTTGCGACCACCCCACAATTGCGACCACATCAACAATTATGACCACTTTTCTTGGTCCTGAATATATGATCCAGGTAACTTAGAGTTTCACAAAAAACGACCACCCCGAAATTATGACCACTTTGGTCAGTCTCCAGGGTGGTCCTAATTGTGGGGTTCCACTGTTTATTTATATACAATTGTTTCCTTGTTTTATCATGTGATATTTCAGTTTAACATATGTATTGACTTACTGGTATATTTATTTGTATTTCAGTTTCAGTCACCTGTGATTAAGATCTTTAATCAAATATCAGTGCTTCCACTTAATATTTAAAATTTTATAAATTACTTTTTGTACATTGATAATTTTGTATCTCCAACATGTAAATTTTCTGATTTCTCACAGCTGTGATTGGACTGAGAAACATGGCCTGTCAGGATTATCTAACACAACTGATGTGCATGTTGTCTAGACATTTTCAGTTCAGATGAGTTTTTGGCAAAACATTTAAAATTGGAGAAAAGTAAGGACTTTTCACTGCAGACATTCTGGACCTTTTTCATAAAATGCAGCACATTTGGTTATACTTGATGCAAACAAAAGGCATATTTGTTTCCACTTTATCAGAGGATATTTGTTCATCTTTAAATTTTATATAGTTATTCAGTAACAGTTGCAGCACTGATTCCCCTACCAATGTTCCTGTTATTTTCAGTTGGCATTTCGCTATTACATACTTTGTTTGCAGGACGTGTTTGGAAGCCCCTTAGTATTAGCTGCATTGATGCCTGAGTTTGCATTAGCATTCATGTGTATTATTTTATCTACTTATCAGTTGCTCAGGGTACATAACCAGCCCAGTCTACAGGTAGGTGTTTGCTTAACGCCCGCTTCATAGTCATGTAGTCCTAGCGGTACAACCTCTGCTATAAAATTGCACAAATGACTATAAGCAAAACCCCATCCCATCCTCAATAGTGTGTTATAACAACTCCTGTAATATTAGTGGGTACATAGATCTCATAAGTGATGGCTGAGAAGAAGAGCTCAAATAAAAATCAGATGTTTAGGTCCATGACAACACACCTTCTATTGAATTGGTTGAAGGGCCCTTTCAGATAAAATATTTATTTTTCTGGAAATATATGCACATTAAAAAAGTTAATATACCTCCACCAAAATTCGAAAGGTCTTATGTTTTACCCTTGATAATTTGGTTTGATAATTGATAAATTTTGTTGAAATCTTTTGAACAATTTGGATAACACCCAAGGAACAGTTCATTTAATTTTGGAGCTAACCTAGATCATCCTCACAGAATTCTTCCTGTTCCCTTACAGTTGAACTGATTCCATTCAGTGTGCTTCCCATTCCTTTACAGCTGAACTGATTCCAGTTCAGAGTGCTTTCCATTCCATCAGAGTGGAACTGATCCAGTTTAAAGTGCTTCCCATTCCATCAGAGTGGAACTTATTCCAGTTCAGAGTACTCTCCTTTTCCTCATTATTGAATGGATACCAGTTCAGAGTGCTTCCGTTTCCCTCACAGCCGATCCAATCCATCTTCAAAGTACCTCCCTCTCCCTCACCATCCCATCAGTATTCAGAATGCTACTCTATATCCCAGACTGATATATGTCCTTCTTAAATTTATCTCTGCCCCTCACAGAGACAGCTAATGGTGGAATCCATCCATGTCTTTACACTCACTTTACAATTTCAAATTGTCTGCTGCACATGGTAGATCACCATGCCTGTTTAAAATTGATAACCTGTTCTACCTGTTCCAATCATTTAAATTTCCACATAGTAACTCATCTCTGTTCTAATTGTTTACCTGTGCCATAAAAAAAGCAATCTCTCTTACAATTTTTTACCTGTTTCACACAGTAAACCCATTGCCGTTCAAATTGTTTCTCTGTTTTACCCTTTTGAAGGTCATCTCTGCTTCTGGACTTCCTATGTTGGGACAATTATTTTCCATTCCTGACAGTTAAACATTTATCCAAATTTTTTATATGACTTTATTACATGGACTGTTATTGCACACAAGCATGTTTAAATGTGTGCTTCAAACAATCATCCATTTTCCAAAACTGTCTTTCATGTAAATCTTATTCATCGGTTTTAATGCTGTTCAGCTCTGTCACTGTCCAAAATAATTGTTTGTTCAATCATACCAATTATTTACAACTCAGTTTGCTTGACATTCACAGTGCTTTAAATTTCCAGAATCGTCCCCAATGCCTAATTTCACTACGGCTTTAAATTATTTACCAGTAGTTATGGACTTGTCCTCTGTCCACTGAGTTTAATATTCAGTGTGTTTATCTCTGTTTATGCTCCAGTAATAAAATTCACAGCCACATGGGACCAGTTTGTTCATATTCATTTGTGCACAGATGCTTCTAATTCAGCTACCTGCCATCAAGATCATAACAAAATAATACTGCATGGACGTAGCAGCCAGCTTGATCACACTGATATGTTACTTGGCTTGTCCAATAACATATTAACACTAGCTGTAGTGTTTTAATATGGTTTGGTAGTTTTATATAGTCACTGCATGTGAGAGTGCTCCAAGTGATGATCATGTAGGTGTATCAGAAAATGTTGACCAGGTAGGTTTTTCTAGGACACGAAGACCAAAGAACTATGATAAAATGTAACTTTCAGATTTTGCCACTTGGAACAAAGAATTCGATATTTCATAACAAATACCAGAGTTTCAAAATTCCAGAGCAAATTTTAATGACAGAAAGTCCAAAGAACTTGTGTATTTATATCAATTTCAGACTTCTCAGTTTTTAAATTATTTCCTTATGAATTAAAAACAATGGTTTGAAGTATATGATGTGAAAAAGTGTTGCTTTCTTTCTTAATTCATGCATCAATGAAAAATAATTAATATAAATGGTAGATAATATAAAGCATAACATGGATTACCTGTAGTAAAAATATGTTGAAATTCCCTCTCAGATTTTTGCTTTTAGATATGATTCTGTTTAGAATGTGATACATAAATCCTAACCTTGGTTTCTTTTATTTTTTTAAACACTTTTGCAAGTAGAATAATCCAGAGGAATTGTTAAAAATCCTAATCCCTAATTCTTGTGGTGACAATGCTTGATTTGTTTAAAAAAATATTTAAGAACATCGCCTATTCAATTTGTACCACCTAGAATTTCTTTACCCATCAAAGCATTGAAGCCAGGGAAATGGTTCATCATAATGCAGCATTATAGATTCATAATCTCTAATTTAACAACAGTTCTAATTTGGTAAAAGTATTGAAAATATTTCACTCTCAAACTAGATATTATTCCTGAGTGTACGAATAAGAATTTTCTCGTCTACGTTCTTTCTGTTTCAAGCATATAAGCAAGGAACATCTTTGAGATGAATCATTTATTATTGGTGACTAGGGTGACTGCCCTAGATTGGTTGAGATAATAATTGATGAAAAGTTTTGACCATGTGGAAATTATTCCTCTTAAAATTAATGTGATGTAAGTATATTCATCTTTAAGTTCTTAATGTACGCAAGCATCATTTGAAGGAATTTGGTCCAGATAAATTATGTAATATTATACTTTGAAATCTTTAATCTGTGCTTTGATGACATCCCTGGATAGGTGAAAATAAATCAGTCAATGGAAAACAAATCACTTTCAGGTTTTGCTGCTTCAAAATTATTCATTAATGGCCTCTGTGGTAAACGATCCCAAAAGCCAAGCCAAGGATCATGAATCACATGAATTATAATATAAATCAAAAGCCTCTTTGTTTATAATACCAGCACTGGCTCAGCAGCTGATTTTTTTATCACAAGTAAAGTTAATGCTTCATCTTAGAATTTGTGATGGTAGTATCAACTTTTCTGTTTATTACTAATGAACATGCAATGGCATTGGTGACACATCCTTTCTCTTTTGATTTGCCTTGACTTAATCAACACAAAAAAAAAATGATTATTCCAAGAAAATGTCTTAATTTTTTTAGGAAAAAATTTGTGTGTGAATGAATTATACTCTTGCCTCAGTATCTTCAATGTGTTAATGACACTCTCACAGAAAATGGACTAAACTGGTTGTTCTTATGCATTATGTCAAGAATTCGTGGATATTTTCGCATTTTTTTCTACAAAATTCACATGTTTTGACTCAACTGGTAAGCTTTTAAAAAAGAAGACAAATTATCCTGCTCACTCTGAATTTTTATCCAAGAGCCTGTAAATCTATTTATTAGGGGGGCGGGGGAGGGATGACCTTACTGCTTTGTGGCTGATCAGAAATACATTAAACAGGCTAATGAACCAGTCTATGTCGTGTTTGCAGGCACTGGTGTTGCTCATGTTTTATACATGAATGTCTCATGAAGTCACCAGTTACAATATAAACTTCCCCTTTCCAGCTACAGCCTCAATCTGTCAGAGCTATTTGTATGATTTTTCTGTTTTTGTTCACCAAAATATATTTTTATTGAAGAGATATACATATATTTGCAAATAATGAAGGTACTAGTTTTGTTGTTCAAGAATAACACAAGAGTAAGGCCAAAAAAAATAAAAGGTATGGTTCTCAGGCATCGCCCCGCGTCAATTTTAACCCCCCGCATCAAAAATTTTTATTTTGATTTTTATCTTTCAAGAGGATGAATAATAGAATTTATGTAGTGTTTAGCAAAAAATATGTTATTTTCATGCTTTTTCCTGATTATATGACATTTTTATCAAAACATCCAAGAAAGGTCAAAAATAAAATACCGCCCGCCCGCACTGATTTCTGAAAAAAAAAGTGCCTGAGAACTATACCTTATTTTTTATTTTGGCCTAATTCATGTTTCATCTTTTCTTTCTGTTCTCATCTCCACCTCACCCAAGTTATACAGTCCTTCTACAGTGGTTGGGTTAAATTAATTCCATCCCCCTTACCTACTGCTTGTAGGACATCATTTGTTATAAACAGCTGCTGGCTTGCTGATACAAGACCAATAATGCTCCAAGCGGTGAGAGCAGGGTATTGCAGGTGTTCACAGAATTTCGTCTGTATTACTTTCATTGCCTGGTTATAACAAACTTATTCAAGGAATATGGCAGCCATGAGGACTCCTGAGGGCTTTTGCTTATTCTTGATAAGCTCGGCTGGATTTCAAAATCACCAAATTTGTATCCCAATCAGATTTCTTTGTGCTATGAAGCACTGAAAGTGTAGCTGGAAAGAGTATTATCATCAAGAGGATACATTTTGGGTTGGCTTTTTGGCCTGTTTAGGGAACTCTCACTGACCATAAATTTTGGCATGAGGCTGACGATGCATAACATCCCTAGCATCCGTTTACAGCAATGGTAGCTGTGTAGAATGATGATTTTACTGATAGAATAGATGACTCACAGGTAGACTTAGAAGTGTGCCCTTATCAAGTTTTCCTTACACCACAAGGATAAAATTTGATTTGACTCATTTTATATTTGATATAGAAATACCATAGTTGTTATTTTGTGGTATCTGTGGATCACTGCTGTGATATGACATGAACTGTGTTAAGCATGAAAAGCAATTCCAACCATGATTGTCAGTGAAATACTCAATGATGCTAAAGAAAAGTTTACTCAACATTTTTAAAGCTTTTACTCAAATTTTGCAGTTTGACTCTAGGAGTCTTTCTTCTGCTGATAATATCTTAATCACTTCACAAGGACATGCATCTTCAGTTCAAGATCTGTGAGATAAAGTATTTTTTTAAGAAGATCCTGCACTGGTTTAGTTAGCCTAGGCTTCATTATCTTATATCCCAAGCCTACTTTTTGTTGTCTGTCTGTTTTGATATTTGACATTGGTGTAAGAATTTCTCACTACTTTGATATTTTTTACATGCTATTCAAGAGTAGCATTAATTACTTTTCTTTTAATGCATCATTATACAGTTCTCAGTGTGCTTCTTTCAATAATTTCCATAGTAAAAAAACAATGTATGGAAGAATTTGTGATCAGTTCAGATGTTAAATATGTAATTGCCACGTTTATTTTCATGACGGGATATGGCTGTAGGGTTTTATTCCTTAGATAATTGTATCCCAAGACAAAGTCAGGTTACTATGTTTTCATACCGGTCCCGCCGCCGCCGCATATAAATCTTGTTGGCGCGATAACCCAAAAAATATTTCACGGAACTTTACCAAACTTGGTATATGTATAGATATGGGTAAGAGGACGACGCCTATTTAAAATGAGGTCATGGCCTTTACTAGGAGAGTGTCCGTGACCTTGAATAGGTCCAATTTTGGGGAAAATCACACAAATTCTTTAATATCTCAAGAAATCTTGCATGGATTAATCCCAAAATCAAGTTGATGGAAGATCATGGATAGGGTTGTCATATTCCAGAAACTGGTGGCGCCACCTATTATTCTTTACTTGTTTTCGTGCCGTTTAATACCCCCAAAATTGCCACCTTACAGTACTGTGAGCATTATAAGTCAAAAACTAATGGACAGATTTCTTTTATATTATGCAAATACATAGGTATAGGTTATGGGATGATGCTTATTTAAATTGGGGTCATGACCTTTCCTATGAGAGTGGCCTTGACCTTGAATATTGCCATATATGGTGAAAATCACACACCTCTTATGATATCTCCAGTGTTGATAGCCATATGGATTTCAAACATGACTTATGTATGGCCCACCACTAAAGTAAGAACCCTATAGGTTCTAGGGTCATGAGGTCATAGGTCAAGGTCACTAGACTGGCATCTTAAAAGATACTGTGGATGCATTTTAAGCCAAACTTTCATCCCAGGTCTTCCATCTTGAATATATAGCGCACTTGCCAATAGTGGATGATCCATATCAATTTTGGGGTCACAAGGCCAAAGGTCAAGGCCACAGGAGCTATCTGTCCAAAAATTAGTTTCTGGATGATAATTCCTGCTTTTATTGATGTATTGATTTCAAATTTGACTTATATATGTCCCATTGAAAAAGTAAGACTCCAATTGATTTTGGGGTCATGAGGTCAAAGGTCAAGGTCATAGGACTGGCATCTTAAAAGATACTGTGGATGCATTTTCAGCCAAACATTTCATCTCAGACCTTTCATCTTGCACATAGAGTTCACCTGCCAAGGGTGGAAGACCCATATCAATTTTGAGGTCACAAGGTCAAAGGTGAAGGTCACAGGAGCCATCTGTCCTAAAATTAGTTTCTGGATGATAATTCCTGCTTTTATTGATGTATGGATTTCAAACTTGACTTGTATTGTTCCATTGGAAAAGCAAGACCCAAATTGATTTTGGGGTCATGAGGTCAAAGGTCAAGGTCACAGGAAACCTGTTTGAAAAGATTGTGGATGCATTTTCAGCCAAACAGTTCATCTCAGATCTTTCATCTTGCACATATAGTTCACCTGCCAAGAGTGGAAGACCCCTATCAATTTTGAGGTCACAAGGTCAAAGGTGAAGGTCACAGGAGCCATCTGTCCAAAAATTAGTTTCTGGATGATAATTCCTGCTTTTATTGATGTATGGATTTCAAACTTGACTTGTATTGTTCCATTGGAAAAGCAAGACCCAAATTGATTTTGGGGTCATGAGGTCAAAGGTCAAGGTCACAGGACACATCTTTAAAAAGATGTGGATGCATTTTCAGCAAAACATTTCATCTCAGATCTTTCATCTTGCACATATAGTTCACCTACCAAGAGAGGAAGAACCCTATCAAATTTGAGGTCACAAGGTCAAAGGTGAAGGTCACAGGAGCCATCTGTCCAAAAATTAGTTTCCGGATGATAATTCCTGCTTTATTGATGTACAGATTTCAAACTTGACTTGTATATGTCCCATTGGAAAAGCAAGACCCGAATTGATTTTAGGGTCATATGGTCAAAGGTCAAGGTCACAGGACACATCTTTAAAAAGATCAAGGTCACAGGACTAACATCTTCAACAAGATTGTGGATTGATATATGGAAGAAACAATAAATATGCCAAGTGTCAGTATATGCTGCTAAAAATGGGAGCCAATTCTTAAAGGGGGGGGGGCTACTATGTCTGGGGATACTCTGGCACCTGCGGTGCCAAGAAATGTCTAGTTGAATTATCCAGTTTTATCACTGGTATTTACTTTTTTGTGACAAATATTGTCTCTAAGTTAACTTCAGTTAACTGAAAACACAATACAGATGTGTAGCTTATCTTGGGAAGAATGATTCTTCAGTTCTCTGTCTCAGATGCAGACAGTCTATACTGTGCCATTGAAGGTAAGATGCAAATTAAGTTCTTGCCATGTAGGTGTGCCAGCCTATATAAGTGTTTGTTTGTGTAAAAGATAACTTTTAAAAGTTTTTGGTGTATTTCTATGTTGAGGATTTTGGTTGGAGGCTTAGAAATGTTGATTAATCTTTTTAAGTTTTGAGTTGACCCAGTACCAGACTTTGATGCTAGATCATTTTGGTCTGTTTGTACACCTGTCTTGCATCAAGGAATTTGATGGTGCTGATCTCTTGGGGAGAAATATGGTAAAACAAGCTTGATGGGCTTCAGTCAAGTTGATCAAATTCATCAATTGATCTGGACCCAGATGTCAGTGCAGGCAGGAATTTTTGTCAGTTTGTACATATGTTTCCCAGCACATCTGATGTTGAAATTTAGTATTATTAAGACTGAAGGGTCATTTAAAATAATGGATACTTCAAATTTGGAAGAGATTAGGTCAAATCTGGTACTTACAAGAAGGTAATGTGACATAGATTTTAATAACTTGTTTTCTTTTCTTCTACATGTCATGTTGCATTTTAAATGTAATTTTTGTGAGTAGTGGCTATTACGTGTGACTGTAAATAGAAACTGACACATTGGATTTGTGTATATGATTACTTACAAAAGAAACAACTTTGGTTTTAACAGGTTTATCATGTTTCATGTTGTGTTTTGCAAATGCTGGATCACACGACCTCTCGCTTGTGGACTGTTTGGATCCACTTTCCATTTGACTTCTTTATGTTGTCTCTTATCTAATTTTCTCTGCAGTAGCATGACAGATATTAATTAAATTGTTTGCCTTTACTAATCCAAGAGGAAAGCACACCAAAATATATGTATATATGGAGAATGTTTTGCACTTGATTTTATTGTTATATCGATACCTTTAGTAGCCTTTTCATATAATGTATGATTTATAAGTATTCAAAATGATGTATGAATTAATTTGTTGTGTGCATGTTTTGGTTGTAAGGTGTTTTTCTATATGTGAATTTATCTTTTTTTCATTATAAATGTCCATTTTGCTTTTAGAACACAGTGAAACTTTGTAATTATGATTACTAAAATGACCTTGATGTAGTGGTCACATTTTGAGGTGGTCATCTGAATGAAGTGGTCACATCTTGAGATGGTCATCTAAAAATTGGGACTATGAAAAAAGTGGTCTTTATTTTGAGGTGATTCAAAATAGAGTTCATCTTTAGGCAAGGTTTTATTGTATTTTATTCCTGTGGCATTCACTTTTCATAAGGATTGTTTTAGTGTGTGGCTCATGACTATTGATGGTATGTCTCATCTGGTTTGTTAATGCACATTTTTTTTCCAAGCAGTGTGAAGGTGATATTTTAGCCAGCTTGGTCTAACAGGAAAAATAATACCAGACTTACTGATCATTTCTTCCCATGAGAGCAAGAATTCCACTTTCTGAAACCTGGCATAGTTATTTGCTCATCTATGTAATTGTGCATAACAATCCTTCTTGTGCAGTATGAATTTGGGGGGCTTAGTGTTACCAGCCCATATCTCAGGAGCGGTTTAATGTATTGAGCTGAAATTTTGCATTTCCAAATATCTTGTATCTCTCCATCTTGTACTTGAGACTAGTGGTGCCACCTACAGTGATGACTACCTTGCATGACTTCTATCCATGCATTTGCCATCTGTTCATCTTAGTTATTGGTTCAATGTATTGGGCTAAAATTGTGCATGTCCATGGGTCTAAGATACTTCCATCTCATACTCAAGACAGGAGGGCCGTCTGAAATTGTTTTCACAAGGCGTCCTTCTGCACATTTGCTTTGTGTGAAAATTGCTCATATCTCAGGAGTGGTGCAATGTATTGATCTTAAATGTGGCATGTCCATCCATCGTGGAGAGTAATTTCATAGTCCAGACAGGTGGCACCACCTACTTTCCTGTTTTCATAGAATACTTTGATGCCTTTTTCTCACGAGTGGTTTGCTGTATTGGCCTGAAATTATGCGTGTCCATAGATCTTGGATACATCCATCTCAGACTCTGGTCTGGTGGCACAATCTGTAATTGTTTTCGCGTGGCACCCATCCGTACATTTGATTGGGGTCAAAATTGCTGATATGTTTTGTGGGTAGATATATCAGCCAGAAATTGTGTATGTTTTTCTGTCTTTGATAGCTTTGTTGTAGACCAGACAGGTGGCACCACTTGCTGTTGTTTTTATAGAATACATTGATGCACTTTTTCTCAATAGTGGATTGATGTCATGGCCTGAAATTGTGCATGGTGTATCCATCCATATATCTGTTTTTGTTTTTTTTTGTGTGAAAATTGCATTTATAAGAGGAGTTTGATTGGCATCACTGATGCCACAAATATGGAGTAATGTCATGTCAGGAATATTCAGTGCCTAACTTTACCCATGCCTCTGTGATTTGGCAGATACACATAGTTGCTTGTCAAATGCCTGTTTTCTAGTTGCTACATGCATCTGCCTAAACAGTTTTGCTGATACTTAGTTTTTCAGCCACATTTGTAATGACCCCTGGACCAATCTTTCTGAAACCCAGCATAATTATCAGGTCACATGTAAACTGGTGTTAAACAAAGATTGGCTTGCCACCTGCAATCCCTTTAGCACAGTAATTATCTGTGCATCTTTTTTTGTAGTGATAATAGCCCAGATCTCAGGAGTGGTTTGATTAAACCTGGAAGGTAAATAATTGCACTTCATTGTTATCATATGGAATACCTTTATACTCATTCAACAGACAGTGCCACCTATAGGCCAGAGATCTATCCTAAAATTTTATTGTTCCTCTGGTAAGAATATGTAGAGATTTTCAGAGCACTTTACCTTTCTACATTAATCTTATTTGGTGGTTAAAAAATTATATCTCCCCCCCCCCTGAAAAAAAAGAGCCACCTATAGGCCAGAGATCTATCCTAAAATAGTATTGTTCCTCTGGTAAGAATATGGAGAGATTTTCACAGCACTTTACCTCTTATTTGGTTGTTATAAAAATATATCTCTGAAATTGATAAAAACTATAAGAAAATATAGGTGGTCACACATAGTTCATGGGGGGAAATATGCCAGTTTCTAATGTTATTTTCCTTTCTGTTTTTCTATTTAAAAATAATTACAGTTGAAAAAGATTCACAGAAAAAGAGCAGGGGTGGTGGAAATAATAGTGCTTTCTGGGGTAAGAAAAATTTGATGTATCAAGAGCATGAAAGTGATTAACAAAGTCAACGACAAGGCGAAGAAATTGGAAAAAGGGCAGGATTGTATGAAAGTGACAAGTCTACATGTTCATGACAGTTTGTTGTCATTGCTAAAGGTCACATGATTGATTGCCATGCTGGCATACACTACTGCCGCGGAGAATGAAGCTCAGGTTTCTGTTCCTCGAGAAACTAAAGGCCTTCAGCTGCAGATGAAACCCTGACCAACCGTACAAATTAGTCTGCTGTGGTGATGAGTTCACCCAGCACAGATGAATCACTTCTTGATGGTCTGCCGTACATTGACTGTCCGCCCACCTCAGATTTTTAATATATTAGTATCGTAGTGTTTGCTATGAAGTACTTTAATTTGCCACATGCAGTAGTTTGTACTGTCCTCACATCTAAAATCCAGAAAATTTGAGGAGTGTAACAATGCATCGAAACATTACAAACCCTCAATTTAAAATAATTGATAATTGATTTGTACCAATTATTTTTTTTTGCATGTACCACCCTGTTGCTCTGTATGAGCAGTCAGATTTTATGGAGCAAGCCATGGTGTCAAGACTATTTATTCTATTTGTACCTTAGATCACTGGTGGACCACAGTACTTGTATAGAAACAAAAATAGGGGTGATAAACAGAGTGGCTAAAATCATTGAGCCTCCAGTGTTGTAAAATATTTTATTTTATTGAAAAGAAACTGAAATTTACGTCAAAAGTAGTAATGATAAAGGTAAAGAATCATTAATTGAATTGATTCAGTTGCCCCCCCCCCCCACAATCCACAGGGCTAGAATATATATTGATCAAATTATCTGTTATGCAGTCTGTGTTGTTTGTTGGAAGGCTTATTTGTATAAAATATTTTATTAAATATGTTCTACAGCTTAAGTAAGCTTTAATAACAAATTTTTTATGGGGGCAACAATACAATGGGAAAAGATCTTGAATGAAATGAATTTTGGTAAAGCACCATTGCAATAGAGGGAAAAATACCTCCTGGCAAGTATAATGCTGATAAGGAACAAGGAAGATGTGCTGGTGATAATTATAATTATATCCGCCAAAACAAAGTTTGCGGATACTATGTTTTTGACCGGGTTCCCCCGGAATCTTGAATGAAATGAATTTTGGTAAAGCACCATTGGAATAAAGGGAAAAATACTTCCTGGCAAGTATAATGCTGGTAAGGAGCAAGGAAGATGTGCTGGTGATAATTATAATTGTATCCGCCAAAACAAAGTTTTGCGGATACTATGTTTTTGACCTTGTTCCCCCGCCACCTTCATTTCCAAAGAACTCCTCTGAGACTACTGGACAGATTTTTCTTAAACTTACACCAAATATCGGGTCACATGTGAACTGGTGCCTAACCAATTGGTGTTGACCTCTGACCTTTCCTCTCTGCCCAGTGTCCATTTGTGCATCTGTTTCCACACATAAACCCACATATCTCGGAAACCGTTTTACCGATCAGGAAAAAATTTTTGTACAAATGTAGCCCTTGGATAGCTTTATAACATACACAAAAAATGGTGCCACCACCTACAACCATGTTTGCACAGTGTCCATCTGATCATCTGCCTTGGGTTAAAATCACTCATATCTCGGCAGTGGTTTGACATATCTGCCTAAAATTTTGCAGGTTTATACATCTGGGACAGCTCTCTTGATTTTATGACAGGTGGCGCCACCTACATTCTAGTTTACACTGCAGACATCCATGCTTATATCTCCAGACTGGTTTGACGTATCTCCCTGAAAATTTGCATGTGTATAGATCTCACATAGCTCTTTATCATACACAAAATTGGTGGCGCCACCTGCAACCATTTTTGCACAGCGTCTGTCTGTTTGTCTGCCATGGGATAAGATCACATATCTCGGCAGTGGTTAGACAAATATGCCTAAATTTTTGCAGGTTTATACATCCTGGACAGCTTTCTAAATTTTATGACAGGTGGCGCCACCTACATTCTAGTTTATGCTGCAGACATCCAAGTTTATATCTTGGGAACCGTTTGAATGATTGGGCCAAAATTTTGCATGTGTATAGATCTCACATAGCTCTTTATCAAACACAAAACTGGAGAGGCCACCTGCAACCATTTTTGCACAGCATATGTCTGTTTGTCTGCTGTGGGCTAAAATCACTCATATACATGTAGTGGTTTGACTTATCTGCCTAAAATATTGCGTGTTTATACATCTTGGATAGCTTTCTTGATTTTGTGGTAGGTGGCACAACCTACATACACATTTCGGCTGCAGACTTCCATGCTTATATGCAACACACCTCACTCTATTTCCCAGTGCTGCTCAATCCATGCCTCACTTCACCCGTTCTAATCTGATTTTGGCGGATACATGTAGTCCCTTGTCGACTACCCGTGTTCTAGTTTAAAAGATCCCAAATGAAAAAGCAGAGAGAAAGATACCCAAAGCTTCAAAGGTACCCAGTGGTAAAAGAAAAGATATAGGCACATACATAAAGTGGTCACATTTTCTAGGGGGTTGTCAAAGCGAGAATTGATATAAAGAGTAAAAAGAATCAGAACTGCAAAAAAGTGGTCATTATTTTAAAGTGGTCTTTAACGTCAGGTGGTTTTTTGTTGAGGTTTTATTGTATATCCAAAGGTGCTCTGTAGGATGAACTGAGAACTGAGCTCCTAGGTCCATGTCATCGCAAGACCTGGTGCAGAGATCTATTGAAGAAAGAGTCGTAAGTTAGCTTAGTTCACTGTAAAAATAGAATGGTCTTTATAGGATGGCTTAAAAAAATTATATTTGTATTAAAATATTCAGTTTGTTATTAGATTCAGAAGTTTTATTGCTTTCAATAGTTTTATTGCTTTCTCCAAATTTCATTTTATGCTAGAATTCTCAAATTTAATATTATCTTTTTTTTCAAATAAAATTGTAATATTCATTGTGGCGTCATTCTCTGTGTTTTAAATTCAGTAGCATTTTTTTGCCACAGCTTTTTGTGACAATTCACAACAAGTCGATCAGGTTTTATTCATTTCATTTTTGTAGTGGATAGTGTCACGTAGCTTGCTACAGCCGAAGATGGACAGTCACTGGTTTTGCCTGCGGCTTTATTGTTTATGTACCAGGGACTGCTTGGCAAGGGGACCGGCCAGTAATTTCATTTTCACATGCTTGTGTCTTGACTTTTTCTGGTAATTGCCCTGAGCTTTGGTGGTTTGGCATTATGTGCCAGTTTTCCATTAGTATTTACATTCCCCAGGGAATGTCTCACTGGGTCCTTCTCAGATTGGACCAGTCAGCATACTGCTCCCTATGTTGTTATTTTCTAGATGACCTGATCTGTTAGGCTAAGTGATGGAAAAAAAGAAAGAAATTTGGTTTATATTCTTTCGAGTCTTGTTGTTTAAGCTCTGGGGTTACCAGTGATGATGTAAAAATATTCATTGAGCCATCCTGTAAAGTTTAATTATCAGTAAAAGGCACGCAGCCTTTGTGGCAGTTGGCTTTTTGAGGAATTTCATGGAACCATTGCAAGTGAGATTTATATATATGGATGAATGCGATCTTTAATCATGATGATCTGTCTTTGCAAATTGTTTGTTTTTGTAATCACTTGTACATTTGTATAATGCTGACTGTTGTTTCTTCCAACTGGTGTTATCCTCTCTATTTTTGCTTGTGGAAAATTATTTCTAACTTTTAAAAAGAAAAACATACCACATTAATCCATTTAACTAATTTTGTCATTTAGTTGCGTTTCAGCAGATCATCAGCATGCTGGCATAGTAGTGGTTACTGCTTATTTCTTCTCCTTACATCTGATGGCATTATCAAGGCTCCACTGTGTACATCATACTCCCATATCCTCATGTTCTTTGTCAGATTATCAAGGTTTAACTGTTCATTTGACAATCATATATTCATACAGGTATTTTTCTAATGTTGTTCAGATTACCAAGAATGAACTGTTCCTGTCATGATTATATATCAGAACCTGTTTTTAGGCTTTTTAACCTAATACATCATGCTCAGTTGTCTGAACATGTATGTGGTGTTCATGATATTCTGACTGCCTAATCTGTTCAGTGTTCATCAGGGTTACATATCTGAACATGTGTCTCTTTCCCATCGTTGTTCAGATTACCAAGGCCTTACTGTAATGTCATGGTCACAGATTTGATCTCTCTTCCTCATTATAGTTCATATTACCCATGTGCTAATGTGAATACTGTGATCACTTGTTCCTTGATATCACATTCAAATGTTTGGATAATCAAGTGTTTACTGTATATATCATGTACAGGTCTAGCACCTTTCCTTGGTGGGACCTATGTGCCTTGTAGCTGTTGATTGATTCAATTTTCCATTTCTAAGTAGAACATCAGGTTTCTGTTGGTAACTTTATGGTGCTATTATGGTAAGATATGGGGCATTAATGGTTTGTCTGGACATTTTCTATGTAGGAGAAGGCATTACCATGGATTTAGAGTCTGTGACAATGAGATATTCATCAGGCTTGCCTTTCAGACCTTTTAGATTTGGTTGAATTTAAACCTGCCCCTTTTATGCTTTATTAGTCCCCTATTGTTATAAGAACGTTCATTTAGAAACACTTCAAATTGTCCCTTGCTCTGAAATGTAAGCTGTGATTGGTTAAACCAAAGTATTTAAGGTAAAAGTATGGACTACACCTATGTTGATCCCAACTTTGGCATTGAGATGACAGCACATTATATCTGCTGTTGCCATATCCATATACATACATCGGTATTATTAAAAAGCTTTTTTCATATCTGTATTCTTTTCCTTATATGTATGGCAGTTTATTATAACTAAGTTGTTGTAATGTTATTTCCCTCTTGATCTGTTATTTGGCTTAAACACTAGCTGTGAGTCTGAAAGTTTTACATAAATCAATGTTTGTTATTGATTTTACTATCCACACTAGCTATACAATACTTTTTGTATCCGCCAAAACAAAGTTTTGCGGATACTGTGTTTTTGACCGGGTTCTGCCGCCGCCACCGCATTCGTTTCCGGAGAACTCCTCTGAGACTACTGGACGGATTTTTCCGAAACTTACACCAATTATTGGGTCACATGTGAACTGGTGCCTAACCAATTGGCCATGACCTCTGACCTTTCCTCACTGCCCAGCGTCCATGTGTGCGTTTGTTTCCACACATAAACCCACATATCTCGGGAACTGTTTGACCGATCAGGAAAAAAATTTGTACAAATGTAGCCCTTTGATAGTTTTATAATGTACACAAAAATGGTGGCACCACCTGCAGCCATTTTTGCACAGCGTCCATCTGTTTATTTGCCTTGGGTTAAAATCACTCCTATCTCTGCAGTGGTTTGACCAAATTACCTGAAATTCGGCATGCGTATACGTACAGCATAGCTTTCTTGATTTTATGACAGGTGGCACCATCTACATTCACGTTCACGCTGTAGACATCCATGCTTATATCTCCGGACTCGTTCGACCAATCAGGAAAAATAATTTTACACAAATGTAGCCCTTGGATATCTTTATAACATACACAGCAGCCATTTTTGCACAGTGTCCATCTGTTTGTCTGCTGTGGGATAAAATCACTCATATCTCTGCAGTGGTTTGACTTTTCCACCTGAAATTTTGCATGTGTATACATCTTGGATAGTTTCTCGTTTAAATTACAGGTGGAGCCACCTACAGTCATGTTCACGTGGCAGACATCCATTCTAATATGTAACACATGTAACTCTATTTCCCCTTGCCACTCAATCCATGCCTCACTTCACCCGTCCTACTCTGATTTTGGCGGATACACGTAGTCTCTTGTCGACTACCCGTATTCTAGTTTTAATATATTTTTTCAGTCCAGTTTGTTTTGTAATTTGCAAAGAAGTGTCACTTTACAAATTCACAATAGTTTTCTGTATAGGCTCCTGTGAATCCCATATATAGATATTAGTGGGCATTATGTTCCTCAAAAAACATTTTAAGTCTTGTTTCAAGTTGCTTAACTTTTGTCTCATGTTGTTGGCATTTATTGACAGATGAAGAAGGGAAAAAAGAATAAGATTTATGTGTTATTTTCAAGCCCTTTGGATTTCAATTCATATTCATCAGGCTTGGGATAATCCAGAAGTCATTACATATTGTTAAGACATAAGAGCAAATATCTGAAACATTCTCTGTCCAGATAGCACTTATTGCCTTCAGAGTACTAGTAGGGACTGAATTCAGGAACCTCTGCTCAGAAGACCAATCTCTAAACTGATGGGCTACAGTGTAACCCAGGCTGATCCACTTTTTACTTCTGTTCAGACTGACATGATTTAACAGGATCCATTTCAGAAGTGGCAGTCTGAAGGATTATACTTGTAACCGTTAGAGATGGATGTCAAGTTGAATACAGTGTTCAGGACTGATGAAAGATCTCAAAAGTGTGGTTGTGTGCGTTCAGGAGTTAGGACCATCAATAAGCAGCCATAAGGGAAATTATATGAATAATCATGAAACAGAAACATTTACTTCAATTATGAACTTTATGACTTACTAAAGTTTAGACGTGCAAGGATATCCTTACTTTTGTTTCAATGCACTAATTGGACTGCATTTGGTGTCATTACCTCAGGATCACAGTTCTTAATAGTTTGCTTTTACAAAAAGACTTGTTCGGTAAGCAGGATGGAGCTGCAGTATTGGCATGTGTTAAGTTATTTAAAAGGAGGGTATTAATCACTGATATTTGTTCAGAAGAATGTTTAACAGTTGGCCAAGGAGGGATCCTTTAGTTGCTGTCACCACAAAACATGATGGATGTGCCTTCAGCAATAAATAGATCTGGCTGTTAACTGAAAAGCATCATGCATTCAGCCATGTACAGATAGGTGGCACTGGATGTACCAACACCCCTTTTGAGTCAGACACATTTGGTTGCATGGCATGTCAGGCATGAAGCTTACTAACTCAAGTACCAATCAATTCTTGTAACTAAACTAATTGAACTTAAATGATACAACACCAATAACCCAAAATGTGAATGAGTCAGCTATAATATATAGTACAGGGTGACTGTATCTGTTTCAGTAATATGTTTATTTACATTTTGTCTTGTTGTTAGCAT
Source organism: Sipunculus nudus (assembly GCA_026874595.1). Lineage (NCBI taxonomy): Eukaryota > Metazoa > Annelida > Sipuncula > Golfingiida > Sipunculidae > Sipunculus > Sipunculus nudus. Next base: position 16,535,805 of record CM049308.1, read on the forward strand.
GCTGCTACTGCTTGGAATAATCATCTATTTCAATTTAAAGATAAAAAGTTAGCAACTTTGAAGATATTATCTGGCAGTATATTTCATATTTACCTTCACCCAAAACAATATGTTTCTCAACTGAAGTTATGTTTTCATGATCATCTGTCTGCCCATATGTCTGTTTGTTTGTCTTCATTCAAAGTTTTTGGAAGTTATTTATCTTCTAGGTAAAGAAGAGTCAGTTAACTGTTGCTGTGGATTCAACTTTAGATCTATAAGCAGCAGCATTTTATTTTTTTAGTACATCTTTTTTCCAGCTAGGCGCTGACATCTGGTGGTGACACTGGTACTTCAAAACAATTGAATTTTGGAGCTAAGAAAATTTATCTGATTTCATTTGGAGATGATGCGTGTTTATTTGAAGCTTGGGCAGATGTGTGCTGTCTGAGAATTGCCCAGTAGCATTTTGTTCATCTAAATTTATCTATTTTCACTTTCAGCCGGGACTTACGGTTAGCCAGCTGACGGTGGAAAACCGCAACAACAGATCAAAGTCGTGGAGTGGACGGCCAATATGGATGGAAAAAGAATACGCAGGCCGCATCAAAGTGCCTCACACCTTTGTCGTGCATAACTACACCAAGCCCACCATGTGCCAGCACTGCAAGAGACTTTTAAAAGGGATTTTTAGACAGGGCTTACAGTGTAAAGGTGAGATTGATCACTGTCCCATAAAGCAAAGTAATACAGATTAAGCAGGTGTAATAAAACTTATGTAAATTATAAAAAAGTCTGGGCCTCTTATGGACAACTTCTGAAGATAATTTCTAACGCATAGTTTTACCCTCCTGAAGGGTTGGGATTTTCAGGGTGCAAGAATTACAACAACAAAATTCTTGTTTATCTCCTTTTCCCACTTTTCTTGTCTGACAATTTCTTGATCAACACTGTCAGTTTATCTGCTGTTATGCTTAACATACATACAAATAAGTTAGGCCAAAAAAAAAAAGGTATGGTTCTCAGGCACTTTTCTTCAGAAATCAATGCGGGCGGGCGGTTTTTTTATTTTAATTTGTTTGTATGTTTCAATAAAAATGTCCAATGATAAAGGAAAAGCATGATAATAACTGATTTATTTTGCTAAACAAGTAAAGGCACTGCATAAAAGAGGAAATTGTATGATTAATTTTATCTTCTTGAAAGAAATGTCCAAGCGGCTGCAGCTCAAAATTTGTAAGTTTCTATTGAAAATTAAAATAAAAATTTTTGATGCGGGGGTTTAAAATTGATGTGGGCGGTGCCTGAGAACCATACCTTTTATTTTTTTTGGCCTTAATGGGGCTTTTAAGCTCAGCTGACATTCAGCTACAGCCATGTCCATCATCTGACTGTCTGGCTGCCACTGGCTGGCTTCCTCGTAACATCCTGACTAACTTTGGTGAAACCTCCTTGGAAACAGGAAATTCATTCACTGTGACCTATATTCTGCTTACTTCATAGCAAAAATATAATTTAAGAACATTCAAAGTTATACTGTTTTCAGTATTTAAGGCGTTTGAAGCAAAATTTATAATAAGAATTATTCTTTTTCAACTCATTTACCTATATATAACTGTCAGCAAGCAAAATCATAACACACTTGGCTCAGTCTTTTTAAAAATGTGAAAAACAGATTTGTTATTTACTTTTTTTTACCATTTGGTGTATAAATTAACACAAAGGATCCATATTCTTGATAATTAATCTATGGAATGCCTGGAAATTCTCCGAGCCTAACCATTTTGATTTTTAACCAGTTTTACTCAGGATTGACTTTGAGACTGTTATCTGACAGTTATTTGACAGTTTTAAATTTAAACTTGTAAACTTTGGATCATAAAATTGGCATCTGTCATACCAATTTCCCAGGCCTCATATAACATGGAAGAAAATCAGGTAATGAAAAATTTTATGTAAGGCCTATTTTTATCCAAGGCCTATTTATACATCAAAGGCTAAATCAATTGTGGAAGAGCTCAGAGTGTTAGCTCATATTGGTGGAGATATATAGGCTATCAGTGCTCTTAAGCCTGTGCCATTTTGGTCTTTAAGATTTTAACAGATATTATAATTGAGATGCCCCAGGACTCCTAGACAACTTATTGCCTTCAAGGAAGCAATTCTTTGAGACGCATAAATTTTATATTGACCGTCTGGCAGACAATTACCAGGTTATATACATGGCAAAGATGGGGTATTGTTATCATCACAGCCCATTAGCAATACCACCATCTTATCACGATGGGCCATTAGCGATGTGGGCTATTTATTGGTGAGGGTTGTATAAAAAATACATCATGGCTATAACTCTGTACTTAAGGAACAGTGGAGTGTTCTTAGCCACTTATAAGTGCCATTGTAGGTTCAGTAAATCAGTTTTATTGTTACTGGTATTTTTACATACTCAGGTTATTATTATGATATCCCATCAGGCCAAGAAAGATGTTGGCTTGGCTGAGTGAAAGTCATGTGAATTGCAGGGCTTGGTCTTTCACCACTGTCTCAACTAGCTGCTCATCACCTTTGCAAGGGCACCTTTCCTAACCATAAAGGCTAGAAACTTCTAATGTTGTGGTCTAAGTGGTATTGACAAGATCTCAGTTACCTCAAGTTTGCCCAGATTGATTAAAGATCAAGCAGAAAACTTCAGTTTGGTATTAAATCAGTGTATGAAAACTATCCAGATAGGATTGTCTGTTCCAGAAATTTTGGAGCCATAAGTGATGGTCATTACTCCATACTTAATATTACATGCGCAACCAGAGGTAACGGATTTCTTCCAGAATTCCATGAAGTATTATCAGGAAATGTAATAGTGATATAGTGAATTAGATTTTAATCTGAATTTTCATATTTTTTTCAATCTTGACAATTTTATGTTACTTATTTGTTGCAGACTGCCGTTTTAACTGCCACAAGAAGTGTGCCCCGAATGTTCCGAAGGACTGCCTTGGGGAAGTGAACTGGGTCCCCGGAGGTAGGCAAGCGGCCTCACCGTCTGCTTCGTGTATGTGGTAATGCATGGTCCTCATGTTGTGCTGTCAGTTGCATTTTCCTTTCTTCGTCACTCTCAGCTTCATTTAACACAAAAACAGGTTCTTTAGAAAGAGAAACATCACATTCCTATTCATTTCACACTAGCCAAATTCTTAATGTAATGACAGTCTTTATTTATAGTTTTCATTTCATTCCTATTGTTAAAAAATATGCTTTTTGAAAAATTTGAAAAAAAATATGCATTGCCTTACAAAGCAATACATCCATAAAATGCATTAAAAGGCATTTAAATATTCACTGAAATTCAAATATGTTGAATATTTAGTTTTCTTTGGCATTGTTAGTTAATATTCTTTTATATCTTTTGAAGTAAAGATGTGAATGTATGCTTTTCCAAATAAATATATATTTATTTAAACAAGATTCTGAAGTCCAAACGTTATGGCCTTTTTAAAATTCTGCAAACTTTCTTTTTCCTTGAACAGATCTAAAATATAAAAATTTAATTTCTGAAAATATGGGGTTTACATTGAAGATATAAGATACTCTTCAGCTAATTGAGCCATTACTTTACAGAATCAAGAATGAATTGCTGTGGCCATTACATGCCATTGCTCCATAGCAAGTAAATAATGAAATTAAAAGAAAAACCACTGGCTAACAGCATTTAATCCAATTACCCCACCATTTGATTTAAAGTTACACAACTGCTTACTTAAAGATAGAATGATTGACAGTGTGATGAATTTCAGTCATCAAGCAGGACTGGCGCTTAATGATTTGAAACTAAAAGCTGTCTGACATGGTTGAGCAGTTGATTGATGACAGCATGGCTTCAAGGATATCAGCCTCGTTATTCATGATCAGTGAAGTTTGTAATGGGATTTGTCAGAAGTATGTCATATTGTTATTGTCAGACCAGGAATCCTGCTATAATTCACTGTATCAGATGGGATCACCCAAGATCTGGCTTCTTCTCAGTCGATATAGGTCCAATCACCACCAGAGACTCTTCACAGATAGATTTAAAGGAGTAACTTCTCAAACCCTGACTCTTTGTTTCATTACAAGCATTTAAAAAAATGTTCACTTGCCTCTTACTTTCATAAACTCTAGTCCTGGATGTCACAAGGCCCATGTTAGAATTAAGTATACACTGCTAGTTATTTTTCGTTCCATCCCTGTTTCATTACTGTACCATATTTAACAAACAATTAATACTGCAGTGCCTGTTAAGAACAATGGAAGATATCAGGGATAAACAAGAGCAATAAGCAAGCACCTGCAACCAGATCTAAGAGCTGTCACACCCAGGTGTGAGGATTATTATCTACAAGACCCCACATCCCAAGTAGCCTCTCCTCTCTGTTATACCTCCATGTTTATACATATACAGTAGAGCATGATTTATCCGAATACCATTTATCTGAAAAAAATTGTTTATCTGTTATTAACAACTGAGAACTGAAATTTTTATCATTTATCCAAAATCCAAACAATAAACAAAAACTTGAAAAGTTTATAAAAAAAAGTCTTGGAAGCAAATGTATTGAGATTGGCAGGCATGAGTAATGGAAATTTTTTTTTCAGGACCAATAAGCAATAATTTCAATGTAGAAAGAAAATTTCACATAAATGTTGTTTTCAAGGTATATTTTGTATAGGTCTGTCAGTATCTGATAACGTCAGTATTTGGCTTATCATAGTGAATCCTATGAAATCTGTTATCCAAACGATCATTTCTCTGAACAAAAACCCTGTCTCCCAAGTGTTTTGGATAAAGCAAGCTCTACTGTATCTGCACAGATTTATCAACATCTTTATTTATGATAACCAGAAAAAAAGTCTGATAACTCCCATAAAAATACTAATTGTCAACCCCCTGTGGTTTCTATAACCTTTCCAATTCCTGCAATTTGTTACCACTGTGGGCTTGCTGTTTGTGATGAAAGCGGGGCATTTGGGAGTGACAGTGCAGTCTTCACTTGTATAAATGGCCCCCATTTTGACATTTTCTGAGAGCTACTCTTGCTTAATTTACCGGTCAATACTTAGCTTTTACCTGTATTTGTTGTATTACCAGAATATCTGCTTTGACAACTGTTTCAAATCCAATTATAATCCAATGTACAGCTGTGATTTCCTTCTAGATTATTCTTCACCTGTCAATTTTAAACTATCTTTCCTGAACAATTACTTATAAAATACAGCTTTAACAGTGAACTTAGTGCCAAAATCAGTGAAATTCTCAAGAATAATGTACTGTGACGTCATCTTTTAACGTGTTCCCTGTCTCTCTCTCGATTAATACTTGTGTCTGATTGACAGTGATCAACAGATTTTTCATTTGCCATCTCTCCAAGAACTGAACCTCACAAGTAATTGCTGTCTAATTATCATTAATTTCTTAATCACCCTGGATTTTTCATCCATAATTGTTTAATTAATGATTACTAATTTGTTCTGGAATATTGCGTAGATTTTCTTCTTATCTCATTTAATACCTGTCAAATTTTCATTGATTTAATCATTAGTTATAGAAAATAATGCTGATTTATTTCTGATAATACTGTTTACTAAATGTTTGAATAATTTATAGTTTTACATGATTATGCTTTTATTCATACCTGCAAGTACTTTAAATGTTCATACTTTATATATATGGTTTACTATATAATGAATAAAGATTGGTAGAACTCATTTAAAATGTGTGTAAATATACATGTGTCTGCAGTAATTAACAGGTAATAAATGAATTATTTATATTTATTTAGTTTGTTTATATATTCCTTCTTATGTTTAGTTCATATTTGTGTTTTTGACATTCATATTTGTTCACTTTTCTAGCAGCTTACACCACTTTCATTCTTAAGGAAATCAATGTTTTTCATTTAAATATTTGACATGTACCTGTAACAGAAGAATGTATGTTATTTATACCTTGTTTTATTATGTTTGTATTGTATGTCAGCATGACATTATGGATATAGACCAGAATCCTACCTAACCCCACTTTGCCACCCAGCACCTGTTATTATCAACAGAGTAAATCACTGTTTTGTTTTTATGCACTTGTTTCATTTTGTGGGAACACCAATAAAAACACCTATGTGAAATTGTTAGATCTAAAACATTTTTGTATTTATTTTTTTAACAAGTTTCATTGATAGTAAAAGAGCCTGCATGTTTGTCAGCCTTTTAATATGAGAATAGAAATAGGATTCTCTGTTATTTATATAAAAAATGCATCTTATAAATATTTTGATGTTGTTTAATTGAAATTTTCTTCAAAATTCTGACTTGGTAATATATAATTTTTCTGTATTATTAGTGTCTGTTGCAAGTCATTTCACCTTAAAAAGTTATAATACATGTTTAAAGTGGTCAAATTAGTATTAATATTTATTCATAGATTTACTTCTATTATTTTAATCTGTGGTTAATATTATATTATAATTTGGGTTATGAAAAATGTATTCATATTCCTTATGTGTTGGTTGCATGACAAGTAAATCAACAAAATATTAAATTAATTTAACATTGTTGTTAACTTCCTTACAACATCATTCATATCCAACAGATTTAGAGACTGATATTGCACATTACCCAAGTTCTTGCTAGCAGATCACTGACAGCACAGTGAAAACTCTAGTACACATACATAGCTGTAACCACAGACATAGCACAGAGCCATTCATAAACCGCAGCTCATGTACAGAGATACTGGTACATCTACAACCACAGACATAGCAGAGAACCATTCACTACCATTGCTCCAGTGTACAGATTATCTACAACCACAAACAAAACACAGCCATCCACAACCGCAGCTCCAGTTCAGAGATACTGGTACATCTACAATCTCAGACATAGGACAAAACCATTCACGTCCACAGCTCTAGCACAGAGATGCTGGCATATCTACAACCACAGACAGAACAGAGAGCCATTCACAACCACAGCTTCTGTACAGGGATATATCTACAACCACAAACAAAACAGAGCCATTCACACCGATGGCTCTAGTACAGAGATATATCGAGAACCACAGACATATCACAGACCCATTCTCAAATACAACTCCAATACAGTGTATACAACCATACACATAGCACAGAGCCATTCACTAATATAACTCCAGTACACAGATATATCTAGAACCATAGACACAGCACAGAACCAATCACAGCACCAGTATCTAGATAAATCTTCAACCATTGACATGGACAGAGCCATACACAACCACAGCTCTAGTACAGAGATATATCTACAGCCACAGACAAAGCATAGAGCTAGTCACAACCACAGCTCCAGTATAGAGATACTGGTACATCTACAACCACACACAGCACAGAGCCATTCACAACCACAGCTCTAGTATACCTACAACCACAGACACAGCATAGAGCTAGTTACAACCTCAGCTGCAGTATAGAGATATTGATACATCTACAACCACAGACAGAGCAAAGAGCCACTCACAAGTCAGAACCATAGAGACAAATCTTCTACTAGAGACAAGGCACAGTTACCATTCACAACTTTAGCTCCAGTACAAAGATAATAGCCAGAACCATAGACACACTGCTAAAGCATATGCTACCACAGAGCCATGTTCCCTACAACATTTCTATTACATTGGTAGATGCAGCAAGATCCACATGGTACTGACACTATCATCCACAGGTGTAGCAGAGGTTTTTTAATCTCAGCTCTTTTAATCTGTGAATTATGACACAAAATAGAAATGCTATACCCACTGAGTCTCAGATCAGGGATTTCGCAGCATATCTTTGATTAGTGCAGAATTTAAAAAAAAGTATCTGATTCACACTATAGTTGTTTTTTACTTGGATGAATTAAAAAAAAACCCTTAAATTCAAACACTGGATGATCTTTTTATACAACGTTTATTTGTGCATCACAGCCAACCAGGGCAAACCAATCAATTAACTCCAGGGTAGTTGACCCAAATGAAAATTTATATGACCCTGTGACCTGCTGTCTAGATCCAGGTGCCATGTTGACTAACCCATGCATGTGTTTTTGTCTTCCTCCTGCAGTCCTTTATTTTGGATCTTTAGATGGATCTGAGGCTGACAGTACCATCGACACAGAAACCTCGTCAATCTGTGAGCAGACATTTGATGATGACTCTGGGGCAGTTGAGGATGATTTTGATCTGGACCAACAGAAACCTCCACTGAGGTACATTTATATGAGATATTACTAATATCAACACTTTCATGTGACATGTGACATCCTGCCTGAAATACAGCAGACAAACAACCAGCAGCACTAGCGTACACCCTGTCCAGCCCATTTATTCAACACAGCTGTATGTGCACTGAGCATAAGATTTTTTTTGTAGCGTTCATTTTGATATTTCTTATAGTCTTGTTTACCAAAAGTTTGAAAATATATTGCATTGCCATGGAGAGGCGATGGAATTACAGATTACTGTATTTAGGACTGTTTGCTTTTTAACATGATCTTGATTCAACTTGCTGCAACAATGACTGAGGGGAAATATACATGCTCTTGCATTCATGGATAAATGCTTATGGCAAGTTTATTTGAATCTCCCATATATCCTGGTGATGCAACAGTTGTTGCCTCTTATATGTAAAGCAATCATGTTAATTAAATGTTGAGTTTGTATAGTGTGTCAAACCATAGTCCATTTCCAAGTTTTTAATATGTGATACCCTGCTCATATAAAACTACATGCAGTAGAAGAATGCAGATAGATACCTGTGACAAAGCTGAAAAGTAGGTACATGTGATATGTGCTGAAGAGTAGATCCCTGTGACAAAGCTGAAGAATAGGTCCCTGTGGCAAAACTGAAGAGTAAATCCCTGTGACAAGGCTAAAGAGTTGATCCCTGTGACAAACCTTAAGTGCAGATCCCTGTGACAAAACTGAAGAGTAGATCCCTGTGACAAAACTGAAGAGTAGATCCCTGTGACAAAACTGAAGAGTAGATCCCTGTGACAAAACTGAAGAGTAGATCCCTGTGACAAAACTGAAGAGTAGATCCCTGTGACAAAATTGAAGAATAGATCCCTGTGACAAAACTGAAGAGTAGATCCCTGTGACAAAACTGAAGAATAGATCCCTGTGACAAAACTGAAGAGTAGATCCCTGTGACAAAACTGAAGAGTAGATCCCTGTGACAAAATTGAAGAATAGATCCCTGTGACAAAACTGAAGAGTAGATCCCTGTGACAAAACTGAAGAATAGATCCCTGTGACAAAACTGAAGAGTAGATCCCTGTGACAAAACTGAAGAATAGATCCCTGTGACAAAATTGAAGAGTAGGTCCTGGTGACAGTGCTAAGACTGGATCCCTGTGACAAAGCTTAAGAAAATGTCCATGTGATAAAGCTGAAGTGTAGATCCCTGTGACATTTTTAAAGAAGATGAGAAGGTCACTGTGACATATTCTGAAGAGTAGATCCCTGTGACAAAGCTGAAGAGTAGATCCCTGTGACAAAGCTGAAGTGTTGATACCTGTGACAAAGCTGGAAGTACACAAAAGGCCAGTTGTTTTGAGATTTGATCTGTCTTGGTGAGACAGCAATAAGACTGGCAAACTAGAGAATTGTTACAATGAACTATCAACATTAGTCCAGTGATTGGTTTACAGCATTATTAAGGCTGTTTGTCAGAATAATAATAATATTAGTTATCTGCAAGGGAATATTGATAAAATATAAATATTTTCTAATACAAGAGAGACTAAAATTATGTAAGGAACGACACCATCCAGCCATGTTTCTGTAGTTAAATACTGCCATGTCTTGATGACCCGAATGGAAAAGCCAATTGATTCAGCTGTACTTAATATTCTTTTATTCTTTGTTGTGCCATAAACTGTATGTTACAGATCAATAATAATCCAAATAGTAAATTCAAAGACTGTATTATTGTCTATTTCTGTATCAGATCTTGTAAGAGCCTAGCCCGATTTACTTAATATTCAGGCCCTGCCATATTTTGTGTCCGATAGCCATACAGTGAGAGTTTCTACAATATAAGCCTCAGACTACACACCAACCAATGCCCTTGTAACAAATGTCACAGGTGTTACTATTATCCCATGCCAGCGCGTCACTCTTCAAATGGGGCCCATTTAAACAAAATGTAACAAAATTCACGCTCTCAGTCCCTTGTGTCAGTGAGCTCCCAGTGAGGTATTCAAGTGCCTATACGACTGTTCTTCTCTGTCCCTACTAAACTTGCTTGTATGCCTCTGGTATAAAGGTCAGTAAATGTTTCAAAATGATGATCAAATTTTAATTTTAGTTGCTTTCGAAACCATGAAACACATACTTATTGCATAATATTGGTGTTAAAAAGGTGGAATCCTGTGTCTTCTTGTTAGGCAGTAAACAGGTAGTCAAAGAAGATGCAACAGTTCTGTTGCATATACCGTGGCTTATATTGTAGAGACTCGGACTGTATGGCTATTGGACTCAATATAAGACAGGGCCTAATAATAATGAGGCTGATTAAAATGAGCTTGTCAGACCCATATGTGATCATTATGTCTCCCCTCCCTGTGGGGGGAGACAGTATTTAGTCTGTCGTCTATCGTCTGTCGGCGTCATCTGCGTGGTCATCTGTGTCATATCTTGTGAAAGCGACAACTTGTGAACAAGTCAACATTTTTTCATTAAATTTTAAATAATAATTGTTTCTACCAAAATATGGGACGAGTTCGAAAACCGGTGACCTTGACCTTCATCATCAATGTCAAATGGGCCAAAATATAATTTTTTGATGAACCCCATAACTTTTGAAGGAGCACATATTTTCCCTCTAATTTGAAACACTAATTTTTTTAATCAAGTCCCTTGAGGAGCTCAAAAACTGGTGACCTTGACCTGGATCTTCAAGGTCATTTTAGCCAGTATAGAAATTATTTTTGAATGCTGTAACTTTTGAACCACTTGATATATTTTCAAATTCAGCTTCTGAATTGTCTCTATCAGTATCTCAGACAAGTTAAAAAAAAAAGGTGACCTTGACCTTCATCATCAAGGTCAAATAGGCCAACAAAGAAATATTTGTGAACCCCATAATTTTTCAAGTTTCACATATTTTTTCCTTAAATGTGGATCACTAATTGTTTTAATCAAGTTCCTTGAGGAGCTCAAACCTGGTGACCTTCACCTTGATCTTCAAAGTCCACCCAGCCAGAATAAAATCTCAGATCACTTCATAACCTGGGAACCTTGATCATCATCATACAAGGTCAAATCTTTAGAAATCCAGGATTTAAGTTAACACCAAACTTTTGAAGGGTCCATTTTTTCCATCAAATTTGGGAAAGTGAGGCCCGTAGTCAGGGGAGACATAAAGTTGTTTTTGTGTCACAAAACCAGGTCCTCTAGTGAAGCTTCTTGTCACATGCATGGATAATTTAAGACTCATTTCAGAGCATTTCTATAATCATCAGTACTCTTATATCAATTTATATAATGTATTATCAGCTAGTTTTTATAAACAGCTGTATGTATGACCAATAAGTTTTAAGCTTCAATTTGAATATGATATGACTCAATACTATCGTAGAACTTTATATAAACTTCACAAAAATATTAGTAAAGGGTGTTTTTAAGGAAAACAGTACATGTTTGCAATATAAATAGCTTGTTTCAGGATCCCAAGAAACCATTGATTTTCAGAGCAGGACAGATTTGTTTGAGAATCCAGCTGGAATATTTTACAGGACAATATTAAATCATAGTCATGTTTGAGTAATGGTATGTCCTCATTGATTCTGCATGAAAACCTTTGTGTGCAAACCTTTATATTATAATAATAATAACAGTCTAGTCAATACATCCATCTGCCCATGAAGAGTGTGCTGATTCTCATTTTAAAGTTTTTCTGGGTGAAAGGGCATAACATGTTGATCAATGGCTTTCCTCTTTCAAACCAAGATCATATCCAATGATCACTCAATTATTTTAAGCTCATCTGGCCACAGGCCCGATGAGCTTTATGCCATGACGATGCTGGGTCCATCTGTCCCGCATCCGGTCACAGTTACCAAAAATGGCTTCTTCTCCTGTATTTCTGAACTTATTTTGATTCTGTTTGTTCTATATGATAGAGCTACATGCTGGCTTTAAAAATTCCACACAGAATTTGAAATTCATTAATTATGTAAATTTATGCCAGCTCTTTTCAAAATCACAAAAAAAATGCTTTTACTTTATTTTATCTGAATAGACTTTTAAACTTTTACACAGAATTTTGAACCTGCAGGTGAGGCCTCCTGAGATGCCAGCTTTATGTGATGAAAAGTTCATTCCTTGCACCAACTTAAAATTGAACAATTTTATGGATGCTGGATGAGCAGAAAGTCATTGACATATGCAACATTATCTCCACTGCACATTAAGAGACAGGTTTTGTTTACACCTTTGCCTGTTTGTATTTTTTTCTGTCTTTGCCATCCTTGAAAATCCAGAAAAATGAGGTTCAAGACTAGAAAAGAGGAGCAAGAGTGGGGCAAGAAATGATTTTGTCTTGCAAACCAAACTGACATTTTTTGTCTGTTTGTGTTAAAGTTACAATAACAAGTACAATGATACTGGTGCTGACATCTGTAGAACTGATTTGCCATTTCATATGTTTTGTGATATGGAAATTAACTTTTTGTCCAGTACAGACCATGAACCAGGCCATGGTCTTAACTATTGTGAAATGTGACAGTTATGTATCATAATCATTAACCAGTTGTTGTTCAATTCAATGCAGCCCAACTACAAGCACCAACATTCCACTCATGCGTGTGATCCAGTCAGTAAAACACACAAAACGCACTGGATCCAAGGTGATCCGTGAGGGATGGATGGTCCACTACACAGACAGGGACACTGTGGTAAGTATCAGTCATATAAAAAAACACAAAACGCACTGGATCCAAGGTGATCTGGGAAGGATGGTAAGTATCAGTCAGTAAAACACACAAACGCCCTGGATCCAAGGTGATCCGAAAGGGAGGGATGGTCCACTAGACAGACAGGGACACTGTAGTAAGAATTAGTCAGTAAACCACGCAAAACATACTGGATCCAAGGTGATCCAGGAGGGAGGGATGGTCCACTACACAGACAGGGACACTGTGGTAAGTATCAGTCATATAAAAAACCACAAAATGCACTGGATCCAAGGTGATCATGGGAGGATGGTAAGTATCAGTCTGTAAAACACGAACGCACTGGATCCAAGGTGATCCAAGAGGGAGGGATGGTCCACTAGACAGACAGGGACACTGTGTTAAGAATTAGTCAGTAAAACACACAAAACATACTGGATCCAAGGTTATCCATGAGAGATGGATTGTCATTCCACACACAGAGACACGTAAGTAGCTTTAAAACACACAAAACACACTGGATCCAAGATGAGGGACGTATGGTGCACTACACAGAGAGGGACACTGAGGTAAGTATCAGTCAGTAAAGCACACAAATGTACTGGATCCAAGATAATTTGTGAGAGATGAATGGTGCACTACACAGACAGGGACACTGTGGTAGGTGTGACACTTAGAGATAAAGGTCCCCTACACAGACAAGGAAGGGGTAAGTATCACTTAAGCTTACAAAATGAGCTCTACCCAAGGTGATCCATGAAGGATGGATGGTCCACCACAGAGACACTGTTTAAAATATCAGACATTAAATACAGATCTGCTGAGTGAAATGACATGATATATTTACTTTATGTAACTTTATTATATCACAGAAACAAAAAATAAAAAAGGGAGTATCAGAACACTGTGTACCTATTTTCAGTGTTTTGCTCTTCTCATTCTAAGAGATTATTTCATAAGCATGTTAAATGTTAATGCATTTCAGATTTTATTAAAACATCATGAATCTGCTTATGTCGTCTTACTATGCATGAACCTGAAATCATAAGATACAAACCTTTTGATTCATACAAATAGAATGAGGATATTGTTTGTCCCTTATTCAGGAATTCTTTATGGTTCCAGATGATAAACACCTTTTACCAGAGAGCTTACTTAAAAAGCTTCTCTGTTCTTAATTCTTTTATAAACTCCCCAGTGGTTAAAACTGGTCTCATTGTCTTTATTTCAGCGCAAGAGACACTACTGGAAACTGGACACCAAATCCATCACCATGTTTCAGAATGAGATGACCTCAAAATACCACAAGGTCACTTGCTCATCTTTCTATAAATAGATTAAATATGGACTAGATCTATCATGTGGCAGATTTACCTTTATTTTCTGAGGCAGGCACAGAAGATTTATATTGGCTCTTTTTATACAATGTTCAAATAATTATGCAGGAAAATACAAGATCCATTCATCATTTAGGGTTTTACTTAGATCTTTTTAGTATTTATGATATGATATATATCTTGTAAAGATCATGCATAAGAATTCATTAAATTTTGATGAGTTGACACTTTTCCATCATTATTTGTAATTAGTCATTAATTCTGTATCATATAATAATTGTACCATGAGGAGCATCATAAAAAAGGTCAAAGTAAAATTTTTTTATGAAATTTATACATTCTATATCATACTTATTTTATGAGGAGCATCATCAGAAAGGTCAAAGTTCAATGTATTTTTATGAATATTCATATCATACACAGGAGGTTCTCCTGGCTGACATTATGAAGGTTGAAACAGCCAAACATGCACCCCCTACCTCACAGAACCCTCACGTGTTTGAGGTGCACACCCCTGTGACTGTGTTCTATGTCGGGGAAGACCCCAGTGGGGACGACCAGGAACAAAACGTGGTGAACTCCCCGGAAAGTGGCGTGGGTCGTGAACAAGCCTTGTGCTGGGACCACGCTATCAGACAGGCCCTCATGCCTGTCACCCCGCAGGCCAGTCAGGAACCAGACAAAAGTGAGTCATATTGATTTTATTGGAATCCTCTTTTAGTGAAGCCCTGTCTAGATAGTGCCGAGATCAACCAGTGAATCAGATATGAAGGCTCACACACTTTGCTATTTTTCTATCAGAAGAGCCCTCTCTTGGACTCCTTGATGTTCAATTTCTCATTTGACTTGTTGGTAAAAAATGCACGTAACCTTGTCCCAAAATTCCTATTTCCTATATGAGTTGTTATTATTGATTAGTTGTTGAAAGTTCTTTTATAACTCAACTCACTAAACTTGATATAAGCTATAAGGATGCATTTTTCCAGAAGTATTTAAGGCTCCCTATCTGTCCATTAGCTGAACATGTTTTGAAAGTTTTTGAGCTACAAACTTCTAATTATGGTATTTTGATCCCTTGAACAAGTACTCATTTAAGATTTAAAACCATATAGCTGTTTATGTAAGCAAGAAATTTTATTAAATATACCAGAAAATAGGAAATTTTAAAAGTTAATTTGATAATATGTTATATATGTTTGTGTTTTGTTTTTACAGAATCTCGTATTGGTATTGCTGGTGCTCAAGTTGAGGAACAAGACATCAGTCAGATGTACCAAATATTTGCTGATGATGTTCTTGGCTCAGGACAGTTTGGAATTGTTTATGGAGGTAAATAAAGAGAGTTCATTGTATTAAAGGCCTGGGAATATTTCTAGTTGCAAAACAGCACAGAAAGATCACCTTGTTTTGAAGTATCCTTGTTATGTTAGAGTTCTGGATTAAGCACAATGATGTGTCAAAAGAAGTAATTGAGATTTTCAGAATATAATATGAAATAGCACTCTGCTAGACTCAGATTCGGCCTTTTTCTGATATATTGATCTCAACTGTGTTTGTTCTTTCCTGTCTGATGACAAATAGGTGTTTGACTCTTCATCTCATTTTGAATATTATCTAACCAGTGACTAGATTAAGACTGAATTTGTATTACTCAAACATTTGGCACTCCTTAAATTTCTTATTTACGCCCGTAGCTGTTATACATGTGAGAGGTAAATAATATATCCAGTCCTCCTGCTGGCCTAAGGTAAAAATGGATCATCCTCTCAGTTATTGTTTGGCTGATGTGTGCATACACATCTCTGGCACAGATAACCAAACTCTTCCCCCCCCCCCCCCCAAGGTAATATATAAGGATATTGAGAGAGAACATTGGTGAACATGAAATGTTTTGGGGGAAATGAAGGTTATCCCCAGACTCTTACCAGGAAAGACTGAAAGGCAAAAAGGCAGATCCCCATCCTAATCCAATTTGGCCATGAAAGCTTGGACTCTTGGCCCTGTTTTATAACATCATTGTATATCAAGAAACATGTAAGGCTGAGTGTAGCATTCAGTGTTTTATAACATCATTGTATAGAAACAAACGTGAGGCTGAGTGTAGCATTCAGGGTGATATCTTGTGGGAAGTCACAAGGTCACCAGTCAGAGACATTCATGATTAATACTGTGGAATTTTTCATTGTGTTTTTGTTTTTGTTGAATTCTTGGGTAGTTGAATGTATTCATTTAATTAAAAGCCCCACAATCAGTCAGAGAAACTATTGAGATATACCCACAATTTTATGGTTCAGATAAGTGAGCCGATACTTTAGTCATTGTGCCACTGAGCCGCAGCTTGCACTGTGGTTTGCTCGAAACTGACATTTATTTGATGAGTTGTCTAGTAAAAGTTTAAAACATTCAGTGCACTTCTTATGAAAAAATATTGTCCTTTGGTTTTTTTTCACTTTAGGTCTGTTCACATATTAACTTTAATACAAGGCATAACAAGAAACAATAAATCCATGAAATTTTTTACTCCACGAATAGTGTTTCTTGTCAAAACCACATAATTTTAAACCCACAGTATTTTCTGAATCCACAGTACCAGATTGCTAGTCTGTGTAGCATTGTATTTTATCACACATTAGGTGATGTTGATGGTGAACAAGATAA
This sequence comes from Sipunculus nudus, assembly GCA_026874595.1. NCBI lineage: Eukaryota > Metazoa > Annelida > Sipuncula > Golfingiida > Sipunculidae > Sipunculus > Sipunculus nudus. The sequence continues at coordinate 16,552,715 of CM049308.1, forward strand.
AACATGATGGATGCTCCAGACATGGAAGCTGTTATGATAAAATACATCCTCCATTTCTTCTTCTTTTTACTCTAAAAAATGACTATAGTCCGTTTCATCCCCTCATGTCCACCTGTTTTTTGCTATGAAAATTGTTATTAGGCACATTTCAAGGGAAACAATTATAGTGTAGAGGAGAGGATTACAGAACCTAAATTTCAACAAGGTAACTAAATTCCTACCTTATTCCTTATTTAAGTAATAGAATTTTCTGAAAATATGAGAAATCAGTCTACATTTTACAACATATCTAACCCACTTATGGCGGTCAAGGTCATTGGTCACATGTAAAAGCAGCCTCAACTGACAGCTGCTGATTGGATGATCTCATGTAAACACTCTAAAAAATATAACCAGCTAAAACAAAGATGGCTACACACCATATCTGCCAGATCATGATAAAGAGACTAAACTGTTTTGAAACATAAACGGGGGATTAATTGTAAAATTCTTAACTGCCATATTAGGTTGTCACTTCCATATGTTGTTTACTTGGAAAATATTGGAAAATATAAACTTTTATATAAATCATCTACAAAAAACAGGTGGACAGCAGGTGGTGAAATGGACTATAGATGCTTTCTCTTCATCTGTGATTACATGGATGCTCTCTTGAAATTGCTGTACAGTGGAGGTTCCCAGGACTGGTTGTTGCAGTGTGGTCTCCTGTCCATCCCTTTTTAGCTCAGCTGACTGAAAGTCATCTGAGCTATAGCGATCACTCTTTGTCCGTCATCCGTCTGTCTGTCTGTCCGTTAACCAGGCACAAATCGTAACCCCTAGAACTGGAATCTTCTTACTTGACATACTAGGAGGTCCATGAAAAATCTCCTTGGAAACCAGAAATTAGGTCTCTGTTACCCATATCCTTCGAGCTATGGGGCCCCAAAGTACCCCCCCAGAAAAGTCCAAAATTTCATACAAAAACTTCAATATCTCATTAACTACTTGACTGATGGTCATGATTTTTGGCATACATATTGATCATGAGAGGTTCCATCAGTTGCTGAAGACTGGTGGCGCCACCTGTATTTTTCGATTTTTTACGAATTTTTTTCTCTATTTTTGAGACCTTTAAAAATGTGAACATCTGTTAACAAGGCACAAATCGTAATGACTGGACTTAGAATCTTCATTCTCGACACACTGAGAGACCTATGAAAAGTCTCCATGGAAACCAGAAATTAGGTCTCTGTTACCCATATCCTTCCAGCTATGGGGCCCCAAACTACCCCCCAGAAAAGTAAAAAATTTCAAACAAAAACTTCAATATCTCATTAAATACTTGACTGATGGTCATGATTTTTGTCATACATATTGATCATGAGATGTTCCATCACTTCCTGCAGACTGGTAGCGCCACATTTATCGTTCAATTTTTTACGAATTTTTTTCTCTATTTTTGAGACCTTTCAAAATGTAAACATCTGTTAACAAGGCACAAATCGTAAAGACTTGACCTAGAATCTTCATTCTTGACACACTGAGAGACCTATGAAAAGTCTCCATGGAAACCAGAAATTAGGTCTCTGTTACCCATATTCTTCGAGCTATGGAGCCCCAAAGTACCCCCAAGAAAAGTAAAAAAAATTCATACAAAAACTTCAATATCTCATTAACTACTTGACTGATGGTCATGATTTGTGGCATAACTATTGATCATGAGATGTGTCATCACTTCCTGCAGACTGGTGGTGCCACCTTTATTGTTCGATTTTTTACCATTTTTTCCTCTATTTTTGAGACCTTTAAGGATGCTGTCATCTGTTAGCATGGCACAAATAGTAACGACTGGACCTAGAATCTTCATTCTCAACACACTAGAAGATCTATGAAAAGTCTCCATGGAAACCAGAAATTAGGTCTCTGTTACCCATATCCTTCGAGCTATGGGGCCCCAAAGTACCCCCCAGAGTAATCAATAGTCAAAAATTTCATACAAAAACTTCAATATCTCAATAACTACATCACTGATGGTCATGATTTTTGGCATACATATTGATTATGAGATCTTCCATCAGTTCCTGCAGACTGGGGGCGCCACCTATGTTATCTATCAAGAGGGTACAAATTGCAACAACTGGACCTAGAAACTTCATTCTTGTCATGCAAGGAGGCCCATGAAGAGTGCCTGTGGAAACTTGAAATTAGGTCTCTGTTACCCATATCCTTCAAGCTATAGGACTCTGAAGTATCCCTCAGAATAATGGACAATTTGATACAAAAGCTGAAGTATCTGAACAACTAATACGGAGATCATCATGATTCTTTGCATGGATATTGACCATTAAGTGTTTTTAGCTCAGCTGACTGTAAGTCATCTGAAGTATCCCTCAGAATAATGGACAATTTGATACAAAAGCTCAAGTATCTAAACAACTATTGCAGTGATCACCATGATTCTTTGCATGGATATTGATCATGGAGTGTGTCATCAGTTTCTGCAGTATGGTGGCGCCACCTGTATTTTTTTTATTTTTACGAATTTTTTTCTCTATTTTTGAGACCTCATAAGATGCGGTCATCTGTTAACATGGCACAAATCGTAACAACTGGACCTAGAATCTTCTCTCTTGACATCCTGAGAGGCCCATGAAAAGTTTCCTTAAAAACTTGAAATTAGGTCTGTGTTACCCATAACCTCTGAGCTATGGGGCTCCGAAGTACCCCCCAGAATAATGGAAAATTTGATACAAAAGCTCAAGTATCTGAACAATTATTATATTGATCACCATGATTCTTTGCATGGATATTGATCATGAAATGTTTCATCAGTTTCTGCATTCTGGTGGCGCCACCTGTATTTTTTCAATTTTTAGCTCAGCTGACTGAAAGTCATCTGAGCTGTAGGGATCACCTTTTGTCCGTCGTCCGTCCGGCCATCCAGGCGTCTGTCTGTTAACAGGGCACAAATCGTAACCGCTAGACCGGGAATCTTCTCACTTAAAATCCTGGGAGGTCTATGGAAATTCTCCTTGTAAACCTGAAATTAGGTCACTGTGACCCATATTCTTCGAGCTATGGGGTTCTGAAGTACCCCCCAGAATAATACAAAATTTAATACAAAAGCTCAAGTATCTGAACAACTAATGCATTAATCACCATGATTCTTTGCATGGATATTGATCATGGAGTGTTTCATCAATTTCTGGAGATTGGTGGCGCCACCTATATTTTTTTTATTTTTTACGATTTTTTTTCTCTACTTTTGTGATCTTTAAACATTTGGTCATCTGTAAACAGGGCACAAATCATAATGACTGGACCTAGAATCTTCTGTCCTCACCTCCAGGGAAGCCCATAAAAGGTCTACATGGAAACCCGAAATAAGGTCCCTGTTACCCATATTCTGTGAGCTATGGGGCTCTGAAGTACCCCCCAGAATAAAGATTTGGTCATATATTAACAGGGCACAAATCATAATGACTGGACCTAGAATCTTCTGTCCTCACCTCCAGGGAAGCCCATAAAAGGTCTACATGGAAACCCGAAATAAGGTCCCTGTTACCCATATCCTTCATGCTCTGGGGCTCCGAAGTACTCCCCAGAATAAAGATTTGGTCATCTGTTAACAGAGCACAAATTATAATGACTTGACCTAGAATCTCCTTTCTTGATATGCTGGGAGGCCCCTGAAAAGTCTCCCTGTGCACCTGAAATTACATCTCTGTTACCCATATCCTTCATCCTATGCGGCTTTGAAATACCCCCCAGAATAAACATTTGGATTTGTTAACAGGGCACAAATCATAATAACTGGACCTAGAATTTTATTTTTTGACATGCTGGGAGACCCCTGAAAAGTCATCTTGTAAACCTTGAAAATAGGTGTCTGTTACCCATATCCTTCATGCTACAGAGCTCCATAGTACCCCAATGAATATTGGATGATTTTATACAAAAGGTCAAGTTTGGAAAAAGTATTTCATTCAGATTTGACATTCAGATGATAAAATTACTTTTGTCAATGTCTTCCTGGTCAGCTGAGCGTCATGACCCCTGGGTCACTTGTACTGATGATCTTGTGTCCTAGAGGGGGTGATAAGCTACTAAACAAGATCAGGAATGATGTGTTACATGAAATCTTTCCTATCACCTGGTTGTACTTTAATTATAAGATGGGGAGTTTATCAGTAAACTATGGCTTGTGATGAATTAACAAGTCACTTTAATAGAATTTAAAAGAACAGGAATGATGATTACCTGAAATCACTCCTATCACCTGGTTATACTTTTATAATAAAATGGAGAGTTTATCAGTTAACAGTGGCTTGTGATGAATTTACAAGTCACTTTAATAGAATTGAGAGGAATTTGAATAAGGAAGCTACATTATTACTGTTTAAAGTACACCATTTTTCATGACACTTTAGGGTGGATAACTAGGTCAAAGGTAACATGAATATCATGTATAAAATGAAAGTAATTGGAATCGACAAAATGCTGAATTTCATTCTGGATATCTTTAGTTGCATACTAATAAAATAAAAATATTGAAAAACCCCGGCCCCCTAATAAAGGGTCACCTGATCAGGGATTTGAATTGCAGTCACTGCCTGTATGAATAAAGACTTTTTCCACTTCTCCAAACAGCAGACTAAATAACCTCTTAATTTTATTATCCATCAATTCAGGAAGAATTTATAGTGAAAAAGATGTGTATAGAATTAGTTGACTGTATAAACAAATATGTAAGTATGTGTAAAACTCTGTATTTGCTTGTATTTGACCTGTGGACTTGTATTATAACTGTGTATTTCTTTTGTACTTTACTACAGGTAAACACAGGAAGGATAGTTGTGAAGTGGCCATAAAGGTGATTGACAAACTGAGATTCCCAACCAAACAGGAGGCTCAACTCAAAAACGAGGTCTCCATACTGCAGGTAAACTCATATTTCAAAGAAATTGAATGTCATATCATACTTTAATTTGCTGATAAGGGTGCGGTCACCAGCAGAGTGTTCCTCCGGCTCCTACTTTGAAGATACTGATCTATTGGCTACCAAACTCTCTCCAGATAGATTCCCACTATCAGAATGTCCTCAGAGAACTTCATTTCCATGCCCTTATCAAACCTTGACCTCACAAAAATATCGAATCTGCTCATGGAGGCTGCCATTTTGCATATACACTGGAACCTGGATGTCACAAGTAGCATGTTGATATATCACTAGTTGATATCAATTCAGAATTATAAAAGCATCTGATAGGGGGATGCAAACCCTGTGTGGAAGTGTGATCAGAGTTGGTGCCATGGAATTTTTTTATTAAACCTGTAATTCCTTGGAACTTTTTAACAGAAAATACCACCCTGGATATTGTGGTATTCTTGTCCTGGCCTATAAACATTTGAGAAACAAAAAAAAAACACAAGCCCCACAAGCCATGTCCCACATTTATAGATAGTTTGAAAACACCAAATGAGGCATGTATGTTGAAATTTATCCAAAACAGCATAACCTGTATCTTCAGATTCTTTCACTTTTTGATGCCCTTGTTTAAGATAAATGAATTTTCATGATCTTTTATTGATTAGATTTTCAAAGATGTTCACCATATATGAGAAATATAGATTGAGCCATATTTGAGAAATTAAGATTGAGTTTACAATGTCTTTTGTAACTTTTTACTTGAGATAATCTGTTCAGGTAATTTGTTAATATCTTTCGCATTTTTATCTCCCTCCAAGGAGGTTATGTTTTTGCCAGCATAACTTTATTTGTCTGTTTGCAAAATACTGAAAAAGTTATTAAGAGAAGAAACAAAATTTTGATTACATTTTGAGGGTGATGCAGGTCACCATCTGGATCCAGGAACTTTTTTAAGGATAAATGCTACATTTTTGACAATGCCATATGGAGGAGGTCTGAGCTCTCTGAGTGCTTTTCTATTTACAAAATGCGATTTGCCCATTACCAACATACTGATGTCACTCTCTTCTTTGTAGAATATTCATCACCCAGGAATTGTGAATCTGGAGAAAATGTTTGAAACCCCAGAAAGGGTAAGTGTGTAATGAGCAAGTATATGATCAATGATAGATGCATGTCTAGTTAAAGCTTTCACTAGTAAATTTAACACTGCGTGGATGAGGTATTTCAGAATGATGGTTGTAGTAAGGTAGCTGAAATGCTCATCAGGGATGCTTTTTTTCTGAAAGGTTTATGGAATCAGGAATGGCATTATGTTAAACAAGAGAGAAAATGGAAATGTAAATCAGTTTGCATGTACAGTGGAATCTCCATAATAAGGACAGTGTGGAATTGATATATTGCTCGTAATACAGAGGTATATGTAATAGGAGGTCAATTCTCCAATTTCTGTTTATGGGATCACCTTGGGTGTTATCGTGGGACCCAGTAATAAAGAGATGAATGTTATGGGATGTTTCAATCTATATAAAAGATATCCTTTATTCACGTCTGTCTATTTTTGTTTTTCTTTTATAGATTTTTGTTGTGATGGAGAAGCTTAAGGGAGACATGTTAGAGATGATTCTGTCAAGTCCCAAAGGCAAGCTCACAGAGAGAGTCACCAAGTTCCTTATCTCCCAGGTAGGTTATCCTAGAGTCACCAAATTTCTTATCTCCAAGATATGTTAGTCACCAAGTTCCTTATCTCCCAGGTATGTTATCCTAGAATCACCAAGTTCCTTATCTCCCAGGCATGTTATCCTAGAGTCACCAAGTTCCTTATCTCCCAGGTAGGTTATCCTAAAATCACCAAGTTCCTTATCTCCCAGGTATGTTATCCTAGAGTCACAAAGTTCCTTATCTCCCAGGCAGGTTATCCTAGAGTCACCAAGTTTCTTATCTCCAAGATATGTTATCTGACAGTCACCAAGTTCCTTATCTCCCATGTATGTTATCCTAGAATCACCAAGTTCCTCACCTCCCAGGTGTGTTATCCTAGAGTCAACAAGGTCCTTATCTCCAAGGTGTGTTATCCTAGAGTCACCAAATTCCTTATGTCCAAGGTATGTTATCCTAGAGTCACCAAGGTCCCTATCTCCCAGGCATGTTATCGTAGAATCACCAAGTTCCTTATCGCCAAGGTGTGTTATCCTAGAGTCACCAAATTCCTTCTTTCCAAAGTATGTTATCAAAGTCATCAGGTACCTTATCTCCCAGGTATGAGTGTGTAGGTTCCATATCTCCCAAGTGTCTTGTCAGAATAACCAAGCTTTTTATCACAGGTATGTCATCAAAGCGCCCTCCACCCCCAATCGTGTTTTACATGCTTTTACTTCTTAATTCATTATCCTCAATGCATGTTGTGCAATAACTGCAGCATATATGGTGTTTTTACAGAAGAAGCATTGTCAGCAACACTTGTCATTTATTTTTTTCTATACACATCTGTTACACATATCCCAGGGGGTGGTTCAGAAACCTGGCAATAGGTGTCACCACATACCATGCCTTATCTGTATTCATTCTCTCATTGAATGGCTTATGACAGCTAGATAACACATCAACAGGAAAATATAGCATCTTATTGCCTATACAAATGTGAATTGCAGATAATTATTTCAGATCATATGACATAATATGACTTCAGTATTAGCCACAAAACAAATTTTTGCATTGGATTATTGTTTCATATTTTGGCCGGTTAACTTTGTCAAACTTTGTTCTGTTTCCTGAGATTTGTTATCAGAAGACCAGAAACTGAGGGAGAAGGATCAGTTAGAAAACACAGCAGTAATATTGATATTTTTATTGATAATTCATTACACATACTTCAGTTAATAAACCCTCAGAGGATACTTTCTCATACAAGTTATCACCATAGCTGATCATGAAGCTTACCACAAAACAAATAGGATTCCAAAGCTGATCATTAAATGCAGGATATCAAATCCTGTCACAAATCAGACAGGATTGCAAAACTTATCATAAAACAGAAAGGAGCATAAAACTCATCACAAAACAGGTAGGATCCCAAAGCTTATCACAAAACAGAAAGGATCCCATAGCTTATCACAAACAGGCAGGATCCCATAGCTTATCACAAAACAGGTAGGGTCCCAAAGCTTATCAGAAAACAGGTAGGATCCCAAAGCTTATCACAAAACAGGTAGGAACCCAAAGCTTATCACAAAACAGGTAGGATCCCAAGCTTATCACAAAACAGGTAGGATCCCAAAGCTTATCAGAAAACAGGTAGGATCCCAAAGCTTACCACAAAACAGGTAGGATCCCAAAGCTCATCACAAAACAGGTAGGATCCCAAAGCTTATCACAAAACAGGTAGGATCCCAAAGCTTATCACAAAACAGGTAGACTGTTAGGAGTCTGTTATACACTTACTCATTTATTGAGCAAAGATAGCTACACTGTAGAAATAATTGTGGATTGTCCTTTGCAAATGAATATAGTTCTTAAGGTATTGGAATTGATTTTATTTTCATGTATTTTACAAAATAAAAAAAAAACTTGCAAAATTCATTAAATATATTTTAATATGAACATTTAATATAAACCATCTACAAAATGTCATTCTTGAAATAAATGCACCAAAATCTTCAGTTGTAAAATATTAAACCACTTAAACATAACCATGTTTATGTGTAACATAACATTATCTAATGGGCATTATGTTCCAACTGGTACAGTGTTCCAAGTTGTAAAACAGGAAACTTCATTCATAGATAGTTAAAGTGAACTAACAGGAATCCCTCTCACAATTTTACACATTCAAATTCACAAGCTAGATTTTTTAATAATAAATAAAGAAAAAAATCTTTGAATAATGAAAAATTCTTTTATGGGGTTCCAGTCATAGCTTAATGCATGAAAAAGAACAGTCTCGGCCCAGACAGGTTGAGAAAAATACTTGAGAAAGAACAATCTCAGCCAAGGCAGTTCACCAAATGTCTGAAAAAGAACAATATAAGCCCAGGCAGTTCACCAAATGTCTGAGAAAGAACAATCTCAGAACAATCTCAGCCCAGGAAATACACAAAATAACAGAGAAAAAACAATCTCAGAATAGTCTCAGCCCAGGCAGTTCACGTAAATGTCTGAGAAAGAACAATCTCAGAAAATGTCTGAGAAAGAACAATCTCAGAACAATCTCAGCCCAGGCTATTCACGAAATATCTGAGAAGGAACAATCTCAGCCCAAACAATTCACAAAATATCTGAGGAATAATCTCAGAACAATCCCAGCCCAGGCAGTTCACCAAATGTCTAAGAAAGAACAATCTTAGTCCAGGCAGTTCACCAAATGGCTGAGAAAGAACAATCTCAGCCCAGGCAATTCACAAAATATCTGAGAAAAAACGATATCAGAATAATCTCAGCCCAGGCAATTCATGAAATATCTGAGAAAGAACAATCTCAGCCCAGGCAATTCACGAAATATCTGAGGAAAAAAAACTAATATCAGAATAATCTCAGCCCAGGCAATTCATGAAATATCTGAGAAAGAAAAATCTCAGCCCAAGCAATTCATAAAATATCTGAGAAGGAATAATCTCAGAACAATCCCAGCCCAGGTAGTTCACAAAATATCTGAGAAAGAATAATCTCAGCCCAAACAATTCACAAAATATCTGAGAAAGAATAATCTCAAAACAATCCCAGCCCAGGCAGTTCACCAAATGTCTGAGAAAGAACAATCTCAGCCCAGGCATATCACCAAATGTCTGAGAAAGAACAATCTCAGCCTCGGCAATTCACAAAATATCTGAGAAAAAACGATATCAGAATAATCTCAACCCAGGCAATTCATGAAATATCTGAGAAAGAATAATCTCGGCTCAAGCAATTCACGAAATATCGAGAAGGAATAATCTCAGAACAATCCCAGCCCAGGATATTCACCAAATGTCTGAAAAAGAACAGTTTCAGCCAAGGCAGTTCACAAAATGTCTGAGAAAGAACAATCTCAGCCCAGGCAATTCACAAAATATCTGAGGAAGAATAATCTCAGTCAAGGCAGTTCACAAAATATTTGAGGGAGAACAATCTCAGCCCAGGCAATTCACCAAAAGTTTGAGAAAGAACAATCTCAGCCCCGGCAATTCACGAAATATCTGAGAAAGAATAATCTCAGCCCATGCAGATCACATTATGTCTGAGAAAGAACAGTCTCAGCTAAGGCAGTTCACAAAATGTCTGAGAAAGAACAGTCTTAGCCCAGGCAGTTCACAAAATATCTTAGAAAGAACAGTCTCACCACAGGCAGTTCACAAAATATTTGAGAAAGAACAATTTCAGCCCAGGCAGTTACAAAATATTTGTGAAAGAACAATCTCAGCCCAGGTAATTTACTCAATGTCTGAGAAATGTTTCAGTTTCTCAGCCAGTAAGTATAAATAAATGTGTGAGATAAAACATGTCATAGAAATTTCCTATTTTACAATATTCATGGAACATTTAGAACAGAAACAAAAGCAATCGCAGGAAATTATGGGGAATATTGGAATCAGAATAAGGTTGAAAGAGTTAAAGGTTATAACAGATCATGATACTTGGGTGCAAACATTATTTGATTACAGTCTCCCTTGGTCAGTAGCTCATATATAATGAATAAATAGTATTTAACACACATAAGAGTATATGGAGGATTTTACAGCATCAAAGATCCCTTTCTGCAGTTCTGTGCAGGGCACAATTTTCCTTTCATAGTGCAAAGTCAGAAGTTCAAATATTTCATCACAATTTTAAGGAAATGCTGTATTTTAAGGTCCATCTCCTGTACTTTTATATTCTGCAGATTAATAGTGAAATCTCATACTATACTTGGATATTGATTAATACTGTATTTTGATATCTTTAGGTTCATTTGAAATATTGTTCTTAGCTAGTGAGGTATTTATGATTATCATTTTTGCAGTCTCAGTTACATGGCCCCTTTAGGTTCCCAAAGGTCACTGTCCTTTATGCATCACCTTGGAAACAGCATGAAAATGTCTATCAGGAGAGCTCAAGGTAACGTGCACCATCAGTCAGAAATATTTTATGATCAAACGTTATCTCCATGTAAAAGTGAGGCACCTGTAAGCATCCAGGACTACGATGACAATCGTCCTTACAGCAAATCCATTTACCATTACGAATTGGTCGAAAATGTGTCCTGCACACAGGGTTCTTCAGTGGCTGGTACTCCTGTCTACAGAACATACAGTACTGGTTTCCACTCCTTTTGTCCACCATGCTTATTTGCGAAACTGGTCGCTCAATGGATGGTAAAGTCAAGCGAGTATGGTCATTTTTCATTAATTTTGCTGTCAGGACGCTTTGTGTTTTATGAATAGTTTCAGCAGCTGCCTTTTGTCTTTTCATCCTTTTGATGGTCAAGTCCTGCTGACGGAGATGAAATTGTACCTTTTCTTTTTCACGGATGAGTGCAGCCAGTTTTTCTTCAACATCTGCCTTTTCTTGTCTGGTTTTGAAAAGTTCATGTTTTGCTGACTCGGCTTCTTTACGCCTCATTTTACCTTCTGAAATTAACTTCTCTATTTGTTTTTCCACTGCTTGTTCATCAGTCACATCAGTTATACCAAGCAGTTTGCGAAACTTTTTCTCTCGAGATTTTAGAGTTGTCACCTGTTTCTCTTTATTTTCCAGTTCTGATGTCAGATCACCAAGCTCTTGAGATAGTTCTTGAATCTGAGCATTCTTTTCTTCGAGTTTCTGCTCTAGTGCAATAACTTCTTCTGTAGCTGTTTGGGGCGCCTCTCGAGGGGTACCAGCACATTGTAGCTGTATGGCATTCATTTGACTAATAAGTGACAAATACTGTGTATTTAGGTCAAGGACACTTTGAAGGTCAGCCTGAGTGTCATCAAGTATGCTTTTGAGCTGTGAGTACTCTTCATCTTTCTTCTTTATAATCTTATCTTTCTGAGCTATAATTGAGTCCTTCTCTTGTAGAAGGTCTTGGCTGTCCCAGTTTGGAACTGGAGTGGAACTGAGTCGACTTCTCACACGTGGTGTAATAGGTGTCTTTGGCCTAGTATGAGTCTTCACTTCATGTTGTAGAGCTGATATCTTATCTTGAAGATAAGATGTGTCATCCTGATATACCTCCATTAACACCAGGTTTTTCGCAAGGTCATTTATTGACCGTGGACTGATTGAGAATGCAGCTAGTTTATTTTCCAAGTAGTCAACAGTCCGAGGATCAGCCCACATGACCTCTGAAACAAATAAAGAAGTAAAAATGTTAAGATTTCCTAACCAGAAAAATTTTTGGTCATATTTTATGATCCATCAGGGTAAATGTTTATTACATCATTACAAATGAATATGTTGATATGGAAGTGACTTGGTTCTTAGGTTGGCCCAGTAGGTAGTAATAGGTGTCCACTATGGGAGCTGCAGGTGTTTAAATCCCAGTACAAGGAAATTGATGAGGAAAATTTGTTTTCAACTGTCACATGAGTGCGTGTATATTTGGCCTTTGAAGAGATATAGGTTTTATACACAATGCTGAGTCCTCTTCCAGGATTAATATAGAAAATCACTGCTTATGGACATCTAGCCTTTGCAAAGGTGTTTGCACTTTACTCAGTACTCCACTAGTATGATCAGAGATCATCTACTCACCTGAGACAGTCTGTTTCTTTTTAAGCATGGCTGAAACAGCTGTAAAACAATTGTCCTCCAGAACATGGACAAACTGGTTAAATGCTGCATTTGGTTTCTTCTTTAATATGCAAATGAGCTCCACGACCTTCCCACTTACAGTGTCATCAGCCTTTAATAAAGAAAAAAAATTTGCATTTTGAGTCATTGGTGACTAACAGGTTAACTAACTATATAGTTGGCTTTGGTTGTCAATGATGAACAGGGTCGGATATGAACAGGCCTCTTCAAAATGATCTGTGAAAAAAAGTTACTCAATAGTAACAGAATGATCAAGAATCCTATTATAATTTGTGGAGTTGTGCGTGGTCAAAAAAAGTGTTATTCTGGCTTGCCCATACATGTCTCATTGCCACCAAACACTCTCAGCAGATACTTTCTTGTGTGGACATTGTCCTTCGAGTACTTTCCTGTTGCATTCCCATGCCCTTATTGAAACCGGACTGGTTATATCACCAAGTTTCTCTAAACTGCTCATGGGAGCTGCCATTATGCATACTTAAAACCCAGTTGTCATAGATCACATGTCAAAATTATGGGTATACTGCCAGTGCAGTATAATAACAAAGTACGCAATTTGTTGATTGGTGAATAATATAGATATTAACAGGTTTCACATGTGGACAATAGATCTAACCAGTGCAATAGGATGAAATCACCAAGATGTGCTATCTTAGATATTTAAGAACAAGGCCAGTAAGAAGTAAATCTATAAACAACCCAGAATCTTGAGATCTCAGAAAGATACATTCAGGATTTTCCAGAATTTAAGAAAAGACCACATTGACCATCACATGTAGAAGATGATGAAGATAAGATTCATTTCTCTCACCCTGATCTTGAGTACATCTTCCTGGGTTAGGACACTTGCTGACCTCAGCGCTTCCAGGAATTCATGGGTAGGATTGAGATGAGCTTGGATGAAGGCCACACTCTGGGTCAACAGTTTACGTCTGGAGTGATCCATTGTGATGTGTTCAGCATCTCTCGAACTTACACATATAATAAAGCCCTTATCCCCAAGTCTCTGTTACCTGTAAAATTAATACTCTTTGAAATGGATTTTACAAACAGTACAGATATTAAACATTATATGAAAGAGGACATATTATATGATGCTTATAATATATATCATATCATGATTTATTTACTTTATTAGAATATATTAGGATTGCAAGTCACATGTATCTAATCCTGCTTGCATGAAGGTACTCTCTTGTTCCATAAACATTGCACAAATTAAGAGTATTATATATTGCATTAGAGGTGGAGGCTGCTTTCCCCACATATCAGATACATGTATTCAGATATATAGCAGTAATTCACTCAATGGATTTCGCATATTTAACATAATAATTCGCAACTTAATCTATCCAGAATATGGAAACCCCATTTAAAAAAAAGTAGCAAACAGTTTAATTATTTTGTTAATGTAGCAATTTTTCCTGTAGTTTGAACAGAGATCAAACATTTGCTCAATCCTTAATCAACTCAAGTTTCAACATACGTTGCCATAGAAATGATAGAGATGCTTCAGATTGAGTGTAAATTTTTCAAATTTCCACGATACGCTGGATATACCCCATCTTACATCACCACTCAACCCATAAGTAAGGCAAGCATTTCACAGTGTGAATATCAATATGGTTAATGCCAATTAATTTGTTGGATTTTTTTTTTTGAACACCCCCCTGTTAGATAGCATACCTGTGAGATAACATACCTCACCCAGTGTGAGCATTTCATTTTAAATATACACATAGTTCAGGGATCTGGGACTAACAGTCCAATATGAGCACACTACAATGCTGTATTCTTGAACAAAGGGGGAACCTGCTTGAGCTCAACAAAAGAAGAGGAATATTATGGTGTACAGGGGCTGATTCAGGATATAGAAAGGGGGAGGGGGGCAACCCAGGAGAACTAATGACAAAGCCTGAAAAAGGGTCCTGATATCTGGAAAGGGGGGGGGGGGTCTAGACTTGAAAAATTTGTATGAAACCCATAAAAAAGGTTACAGCGGCTGGAAAAAAAGGGAGGGCCTGGACCCCCTTGAATCTGCTATTGGTGTGGATAATACTAAAAACACACTTGTGTTAAATTCAGAGAGAAAGTTCACATCTCCACCTTGGCAAGGTCACAGCTAGTATGTATATACAGCTATGCTACATTGCAGTAGGAGGGAATTTGACCGAGATGTTGCTATCATCGATAACTCTGTTACCCAGTTACTTGATCAGATTGTAGGTAGCATACTCTGTTACACAGGATACACAGAAAGAAGTAAAAAAAATCCAGAATGTAAAGTCCAAAAGTCAGTAAATCATAAATATAATATGAATACATGGACACATCCACATGTAAAAACATGTCAGAATATTGAGCCTGTAGGAAAGTCTAAGACATCACACACACACAGTAACACACATGTATTTGATGAAAATTTTGGCAATGTTGTTTTAATAAAAATCTAATTTGAAAAATACATTTATTTAGGTATGGATTTAAGTTTCATATTTATTATAAACAATTGTTTTTTAATGAACATTTACACAAACACACACTTTGTTTTACATGTATGAACCTCCACATGCATGTACATTCACATCCTGTGTATATTTAAAATATCAGATTATGTACAAAAAATATGAATCAACAGATATTGCATTCTGGGACTTGTTTACCACAGGGTCATTTCAGAGCAAGACTTCTGTGTATGTTCACTACTTGCATTGTAAAAAGTTTTATGTACACACTAAACAAGATTATGACAGGGGTAACAGTAATTAAAGCCCGTACAGACATGTACAGGTGTGCAAAGTTTTGTAAATGAAATTTATGATACAGCTGTACACTGGGCTTACCTCACGCACTATTGCTAGATTAAAGGCTTTGTTACCAGGCACAGCTGCACCTAGTTGAGTACCGTATTTATTCCAATTTGGCGATCCCTCTAATTTCTCGACCCCAAAAAATATTTGGAAAGCATAATTTCTAAAATGACTCTAATTTCGCGACTGCCGACGATGTTTTCTGTCGACCATGTTAAGGTGAAATGCCTCCGTCTCACGCGGGCACCGCATTTTGTATCTTCCTAGATTCTTATTACACTGAGCTTCCATATCAAATTAGAGCATGTTTGCAATAAAATTTTTGAAGATACAAAGTTGCATTTTTCATAATATATAAACATGATAAAGCGTTCAAGTTCCAAATGGATGTCCGTGACGAACGTGCCCCGTGTGCAATTCACGCGGGATATTTATAACACCAATATTTACAACTTAAGGTGAAGTACGCGGGATGGTACAACTGTGACATCGTTAGAACGATCGTCTTAGTTAAGCTCGAATGACCGGGGTTAGTTTTTGGATGGGTGACCGCCCGTACAAAACAGGGTTTGATCGAGGGCACGGGAGCTAGGACCATTATCGGGCGTGTATATTTTAACGCGCTTTTAGATTATTGTCAGTTAATTTCGATAAATTATTCATAATAATGTAAATAAAGTCATTGGTCATATTATTTTATTCACATCTTACCTGCTACGCCTGGATCAATTAGCCGTGCCGGAGCTTCATATACGCTGCCTGAACATGAGGTGTGATATCCAACGCTTATGAAAGTCTTGTTCAAACAGATTTTAACGGGCTTTGATTTTGTAATTAGGGGCCGAAGCCCGTGCTTGGTTAATGAAGCCAAACAACAAGTCTGGTATCGCACGGTTGTTGTCATAACATGTAATCTAATGATTGCTCCTCCCTACCCATCATCTACTCAGAGAACAGCCTCATGGCCACCTGCAAGCACATTTAAAAGATACCTCCATACTCCCGATAATTGAACAAGTCTACTCAAAGCTGCTCACAGGAGTTTAAGCTGCGGTAATGAAAATGTATATAAATGGCTGCCACAGGCTTTGTTCAATGACGCTGAGCGCAGTTGTGGTATGATTGAGTGGATGAGTAAGCATGAGTACACGTGACTCAAATTCAAATCGTAGGTATCTTAAATACATTATCGAAAATACCGATAGGTCAAGTATGCAGTATATATGATATATAATTATAAGTTATTAATATACGTGAAAATATTATAAAATACACCCCATAAAATATATCTTAATACCATCTTACATTCAAACTTAAATTCAGACGCTTGTCCCTCTCGGTCCGTCGGTATCGCCACCTGGTGGGTAAACTTGAGACAACTGGTAGAAACACGGGTTGCCGTCTTGTGTCAAGGGAAGGACAGGGAAACGTCGTACATACACGTGAAGTAGTGACTGTAATCATTTTGTAAAGTGACTAAGCTAAGTCTGATTAATCATTTGAGGACTCTGTATAATTCACATGCCGGTAGGAAGCCCGTTTTAGGGAATTTACAAACTGTAATAGCTAACAAAACAAATTAGAACTTAAATTCCCATATTATCACTCAAACCATATGACCGCACGAGTGTCAGAG